>KZ651360.1:449013-459926 GCA_001010745.2 Gerris buenoi
AAAACTAAACAAGCGTGCGCGTATGCCGATGATATTGCACTGGTGGCCAGAACAATGCACTCGCTAGAGGAAATGACTGTGACACTGAAGCAAGCATGCCTAAAAATGGGGCTCGTGATAAATGAAAAAAAGACCAAGTATATGAAAATGTCAGCGGAGGAGGGTCGACGGCTTGTGCAGAGAAACGTTAAAATAGGAGGATGCGATCTTGAAGCCGTAAATGAGTTTGTTTACCTTGGAAGTCTCCTTACAAATGACAACCAGGTTGCATCAGAAATTTTACGCAGAATAGAAGCAGGTAATAGGGCTTACTATGCTAATCTGAAGCTGCTTAAGTCTAATTTAGTTTCAAGGAGTACCAAGCTCTTAATATACAAAACCCTCATAAGACCAGTCGTCACTTATGGAGGGGAAACGTGGACCTTGACTAAAAAGGATGAAAACCTGCTGAGAATTTTTGAGAGGAAAGTGGTCAGGAAAATATATGGTGCAATCTGTGTGGATGGAGTATGGAGACTAAAAAGCAACAGAGAGATAAATGATACCTTGGAAGGGGAAGATATCGTAAGGTTCATCAAGGCGCAAAGATTAAGATGGCTGGGACATGTAGAAAGGATGGACGAAGGCAGGATGCCTAAGAATCTGTCCAGCGGAAAGATATATGGACCTTCAAGACGAGGAAGACCAAGGAAGAAATGGCTTGAGGACGTGGAGGAGGACCTGAAGGTACTTGGAGTGAGGAGTTGGAAAACCAGAGCGGGTAGCAGAGAAGAATGGAGATATGTTGTAAGGGAAGCCAAAGCNATGCCATTCCAGAAGATTATTACAGAAAAACCTTCTAAATAATAAAGTAACTAAATCCAGTAACTGACCAGAGTGAGGCGACTAACTTAATCTTTTCATGCTGAAGTTCATGCCAACGCATCTCGTGACTCGTGATGCAACTGACCCACCCTATTGCACGTGGTTATTTAATAACTCAAATGTCTTCTCTTCAGCTTCCTTAATTAAGTTATTTTTATGTACAAGCTTGCATAGTATTTTGCAGCTTGTTACTTATATCTTATATGTAAATAAAGGATATCTGAATCACGTGTAAGAGAAAATCATATTAATGCTATAACTGAAAGTCAGGTTAGGAGATAAAAAAAATTTGTAGTGCCGTTTTTAAATATTATTATAATTATACTTCGATGAATAATCGTATGTAATAGTACATTACGCGTCGAGTGCGGCAAGTAGCATTTAGTGTGGAGTTTGCACCCGAGCGATAGCGAGGGTAGTAAAACCACACGAGCAATGCAAATGCCGTTTTCACCCGATTTGCGTACCGTTCTTTATCTAAGATTGTTAGATTTTAATAATAAATTCAAAAAAATAATAAAAAATACAAATAAACTTCCTGTATGTAAGTTCGTATTTCTCTTTTGATAAAGATGACATTAATTCATTAGTTGTATTTTGTGCCGAATTAATTATTTCGGGAGGCGTATTTTTCTCCTCATATTCGTCATAATCACTTAAATCACTCATTGATTTNCAATGCAAAATACCGTTTTCGCACGAGTTGCGTACCGTACTTTATCTACGATTGTTAGATTTTAATAATAAATACAGAAATAAATAATAAACGTCCTGTACGTAAGTTCGTATTTCTCTTTTGATAAAGATGACAGTAATTTATTAGTTGTATTTTGTGCCGCATTAATTATTTTGGGAGGCGTATTATTCTCCTCATATTCGTTATAATCACTTAAATCACGCATTGATTTTCACAAAAAACTCGATATAAACAGTTGCTTTTATTATACAATCATAAAATTAGTTTTGTTAAATGTCAACAAACTCGCTAATCGTGCGTAAAGGTGATGAATTCTTCTTCTTTACCGCCCTAGGTTGGTAAAGAAGAGGAATTCTTCAGAATTATAAGACGCGCATGCGCAATGAATAAAAGTACGTAAAGAATCACTTTCTACGCATCTAAACAGAGATACAATGTTTATATTTCATAACAATCGTAGATAAAGATATTTATGTTACAAGTGTAAAGGATTCATTTATAAAGATTTAAAGCTTTTAATATCATCTTGATACAGGATAAAAATCTCGAAGTATACCGATTAGACACACCTATCAACGAATTTTAAAACTAACTGACAAGACAAAATATATCTTTATAACCTTTAGAACATGGGGAAATAAGTTTGAAAAAATTGCAAGGTAAAAAGAGCTTTTTTATATACTACGTTTTTAAATTTTCTATCATAAATTAAAAACCCGTCAAAATGAAAAAAATGAAACCAAAACAAATAAAATAACTTTTTTCCAAACCAACTTTCCATACAGCAAAATTTGCAGAAAACGAATTAAATTCTGCTGAAAGATGGCTAAAAGTACTAAAATAATGCATTGTCATCGTGTTCTGAGCTATTCTAAAAGTTTCAAATGTCTAGCTACTCGGGAAGATAGTAAAAAACGATTGCAAGATTTGTACTGGACAAACAAACGAGAAAGCAAGCTAATAAAAACGTAGTAAAATAAAATGGTTTCTAGTATAGGTGATTCAAAGAGCTAAACAGAAACCGTTGCCCTAAGGAGGGGGTTGTTTCGATAACCATTATCGTCTCGTCTTACCGGTGGCATTATTTTTAAGCCGAGTTAAATAAGGTGTATAATGTATTTTGTTCGTTGTGAAAAGCGATCTTTTCATGTTAAGCGATTTTGTTTCACGGTACATAAAATCAAGGTAAATTCAAGGTTTTCACAGCATATAAAATCAGGAAAACTATTGTTTTTTTTATCAGTCATAGATAAATTTATTATAGTACATTTCGCGTATAGTACGGAAAGTAGTGTGGATGCGTGTAATCTTAGAATCTAAAATTGGAACACTAATAAAATTCACTTTCCAGATTCGTGTCTGCAAACCCACTGATTTTATTTGACATAAATAAATAATTAGGTAAAAAACAAAACAACATGCAAACTCAAAATTATACTAAAAGTGGTANGTTCTTAATGAAACTCACCAGCTACAAAACAATTCAATTATTATTATCATTTATTTATTTATTATTATATTTATTATTATTACTATTTTTTTAAATTATTTTTTTTAATAAGTTAAAACAGTACCTAAAGGATATAAGATGTAAGAAAATCCGGTTGAATTTAGAGCAAGAAACAAAAGGCTAAATACTAACTACATAGCGGTAGACCTGAGAGCAGCACCGCGCCCCCTAACCTAACGCTAACTTAATAACCATGCTTTTATTACATCACTCTCTCCTCTTATAGTCACTGAACATTTAATAGCTCATAGAACCTATCTCAACCACAATAAAATTAACAACAAGCAACCCACTCAATTAATTTCATAAATATACCAAAATTAAGTATATAACTTGAAATTTTTATATTCTAGATAAACAAAGTTATTATGATTTACACTAAGCTGAAAATGTATGCGAATAATATATTAAACACCATTTTTATATTGTAAAAAAAAAAAATAGTACAGCAAAATTAATTTAGAGCCATCAAAACATATAATTAAAATATTATACGTAACTCGTATTGTATATCTAACTAAATATTTTGAACTTAGATTAGAAAAGTGGGGTTAAATGAAACAAAATTATGATGAATAACATAGATAAAAGTTAAGAGCACATTAAAGGGTTTCTCTATCGTATAACATATATAACAGTCTGATTTAGAGAGTCTCAGTTCCTCCAAGTATCCTTTCCTTACGATCCATATAAAATAATTTATAGTCGTAATAGAGTAGCATAAATCAAAATACTGCTTTGAACCATAATTGTAAACGCTTTTGTCCCATATAAAAATATAATTTTATGATAGTATAAATTAACTTAAATTTGATTATCTTTAACATCACCATCTTCTAAAATATCAATTAATAATGTAAAATATCGACTACGATTAATTTGAATGCAAAGAGTTAAAAAGCAGTTTACTGGTTAGGTACAAACGATATGAACATACGAGAGTACACGATAGTTTCATGAGGATTTTAGGACAGTGAGAACTAAAATAAATAAAAAATAGCCTGCCAGTGGCACAAAGCTTCTACGCGTCCTACTTTTGTATACTTTAATGATTTTACGCTATTACAAAATTTAATTTTCAAATTTATTAAATTTCCTATCCGATTTTTGTTTAATCTGTCAAAATACGAACTTTAGGCTAGCAGCTGGCTACGTTCGACAAACCATCCAAATTTCATAAACATGCCTACTTCTAAAGACATAGGTGTAAATAAATTTATGTTTGTGCGCATGTGAAAGAGAAACAAATAGGCGAAGAAGGTTGAAACTTATATGGGACCAAAAATGGGCTAATTATGACCTATGCCTAATTCAAATTAACCAATGAAATGGGACATCAAAATTACCTGAATTCAGGTGAAAATTACAAGAATCAGTAAGATACTAATTATGAAATAAAAACTAAAAATATAAGAAATATTTAAATATTTTCATTAATCTAATAATATAAGAGTTAAACAAGTGTGAAATTTCAAGAGAATTACAATAAAAGTATTATTGCAACTGTGATACACATGTGTACAGAATACAGTGTGTTAATCTCAGCATACTATTATCCGCTACTGTTTATTTTCAGTGATCAATGTCAATAAAGGTAGCAGAGTGAAACTGCATTTGTAAAATATTCTCACAACAGAAAAAAATATTAACAAAACCCCTTAATGGTTTCTTCATTATTATGATGAGCTTATTCTTTCATTAAGTCAAAACACTTTGAGAAATGAGAATAATATACCTGCTCACTCAACAATAACACCATGGTGTACAATATTTAATCTTACATTATTCTAAATTCTTTGTAGCTTAAAAAAATATACGTTTACAAATAAATAAAATAACTTGAACTTAATTTTAAGTTTAAGGTATATCATTATTTATTTAGTTTATGTGCCCAAGATTTGAAGAGAAAAAGATTGAAAAATAAATAATAATTTATCAAACCATAAACAATTATCAGCATCTCTAATTAAATAATTGCTTGAAGATGAGGATATAATTGAAGGTAGATAACGCTAAAAACAATGCATAAATAAAACACTTAGAGGTAAATTTGGAGTAAAGCCAGCAAATAAAAAGCCAATGCCCTTAACACTTGCCTGTTTATAGCAAGGCAAACTTAACTTAGTTAATTATTATTTTTTTCAAAAAAAACCCTCGCTATAATCTCTCAAGATAATTCGGATGTAGATGAAAGTAAAACAAAAAGCTAACCACAAGCAGTGATACAAGTTTTAACAGAATAGAAGCTAAACGGCAGGCAGATCCTAATCCCGAAATTTATCGAGCCTGTTGCTAGCGAAAAACTTTGTTCAATTTATAAAAAAAACATTCTCTTTTAGATGATATTACTAAATGTATTTTTTTGACAAAAACTTTATAAATTAAACAAAAACAAAAGGAAAAGTTGAACAACTCTTTACACGAATATAAACTTGGGATTTTTCTTTATTCCACCTGTATTCACCGTTTAGTTTATTTACCAAGAGATAATGGAATTTTATATAACTTTGTATTTCTTAATGAAAATGTAATTATGCTAGTATCCAATCGTTTAAAGCAGCAAAATGTTAATCCAATTTACGAGTGAACAAATATCGTACAGTTAATAATATATTATTTTCTCAACCTAATTAAATTATGGAAAGAAAATAAATAAAAAGGAACATACTATTTTTTTCTGATGGGTCGTAATTGTAAGTAAATTGCCCCTAAAAAAATAATCTCAATTTTACTGTAGAATTTATTAAAACTTAACAGAAAATTGAGATTAATTATTGAGATTTTAACACGTAATAGTACATTACGCGTCGAGTGTGGGAAGTATCATTTTGCATGCGAGTGTGGGGTTTGCACCTGAGTGAGAGTGAGGGTAGTAAAACCACACGAGCAATGCAAAATGACGTTTTCGCACGAGTTGCGCACCGTATTTTATCTACGATTGTTAGATTTTAATAATAAAAAATAATAAACTTCCTGTATGTAAGCTCGTATTTCTCTTTTGATAAAGATGACATCAATTCGTTAGTTGTATTAATTATTTCGGAAGGCGTATTATTCATATTCTTCATAATCACTTAAATCACTCACTGATTTTCACAAAAAACTCGATACAAACAGTTAATTTTATTAAATAAACATCAAATTAGTTCTGTTAAATGTAAACAAACTCGCTAATCGTGTGTAAAGTTAAAGAATTCTTCTTCTTTACGGCGCTAGAGACGTAAAGAAGAGGAATTCTTTAAAAACTATGAGAACTGCGTAAAGAATCACTTTCTACGAATCTAATCAGAGATACAATGTTTATATTACGTATCAATCGTAGATAAAATACTTATTATAACATATTCTTTTTTCATGACAATAAGTTAAAAGTTTTTGGTTTTTTTGGAACTCCTTTTAATTTTAAATTTCTCCTTAAATACCGGACAGTAGAGACGTATTTTCCAACAGCTATAAGTTTAGTATCGTACTGCGTAATTCATTATTCATTATTAATGAATAAAATCTATAATAAGTAAATTGAAATGCTCGGTTAAAATATTATATTGTCACAATTATTATATTAAGGCTGAATAAAAGGAAACGAAATTTAAATAGTCTGTCGATTAGTGTGGCACGTATCTGGTATCTGTGGCGCTGTCTAATTTATTCAATTCCCCCTCCCTACCCTCACCATTTAATAATGTGGCAAAACTTGTTTTGCCACAATAATTGAATAAATTTATCAATTAATACCACATTTAATTAATAAAATTAGCAATTTTTAAGAGCTCATAAGGTTGCAATTAATATAGACCATCTGTAGGCTATCTTCGACAAACAATCCAAAAAAAAAAAAAAAAAAAAAAAAAAAAAAAACAGATGAATACCTTCTTTTTAAGGTATAAGTGTTAATAAAATGTCTGCGGGCTAAAGAGAAACCAATGGGCGCAAATAATATGGGACTAAAGGTGGGCAAACAACATCCCAATTCATTAAAACCGGACTAGTAGTTTTATTAGATAATAATGATTCGAAAATTTGTTGCTCGACTGACGGACACGAGACTAAAAATGTTCTCCGCTTTCTGAAACGGATTTCCATCTTAAATTTTTTGAAGTAGAAAGGCTAACAAATGTTGTTCTTCAAACTTTTACAATGCTTCCGTTTCACTTGGTAAGCTCGGAAGCAAAAAAATATAAATTCAAAATTAGTATATTCAAAAATTACTATGGTGCCATTCACAAAATATCTAGTCGAAATTTTGTTTTATTAATTATAAGGTAACAGTTTACATTTACATTATCTATACTACATCAATCTATATTATTAAAAAAGTTTTGTAAACAAACAAATATAAAAAATGTCAAATTGTGCGATGGTTCAAGGCAGCGGCCTTTTTTCGACGAGCTAAGCGAGCAGGGGGCAGACCCCCAGATTAAATAAAAATATAACTAAACAATTAGTCCAGGACACAGCGTGCAAAAAAGTGACTGACTAACATCAAGCTAGAATAAGTTTATTTTTTACTGGTTATTTTTTTTACTAAATTTTGCTTTATTTTTTACATAAGTTTATTTTTAAACATATAAGGTCAGATAAGTTTGTCGGCGGGACATAGCTTGGCAATAGGCCCCTCTCATTATGTTGGATCATGTGATTTTCCAGATCCTGAGTACAAAATTAGTAATTAGACTGAAAATCAAGTTGATGTTAGTTTGTCACTTGGTAGGTTAGTAATAGAATGATTACTCAAAATCAAAGAGGTATTTATCACGTAACAAACTAATATCAACTTGATTTTCGGTCAACCAACTACTTTTATGCTAAGGATCATGAAAATCACATTACCCACCATAATTGGCTGGACATGGTCGATCTCCACCGACTTGTTTTTTTCAAATGCCTATTGCCAAGTTATATCCGTAGACTTAGGCCACACATTCTAAAAGTTGCCAGAAGATCAACTTATACACAATTCTAGCTTGATGGTAGTCAGCACTTTTTTGAACGCTATCTCCTGGACTAAATGAAATAATGAATAAATTATAAATAAGAGTAACTTAATAATAATAAAATGAGTCAATAGTAATCAAAGTTCACAACTAGGGTTTACGAAGACTATAAACCCTTGAATCATTTAATAGTTGCTTTTAAGATGAAGGATCAAGTACGTGATAAAAAGTTTTCTTGCCTCACTTCACCACCATATTGCACATAAAAAGTATGTAGTAAAAATTGAGGTTAAAAAACCGCAAACCCAACGGACGGAGCATCATGCAAATCCTATAACTAAAATTATAGCTATAGACTATAAATGGAAAAGGGGACATAGTGTGAAAAATTCACCGATTGAACGGCACTTCGAACGGTAGAAAAGATAAGGTTAGGGACTCGATTAATTTTTAATTTGGTTGAGAGGGTTCGACGAACGTACAACTTCGGGGTGGGGATACTCTAGTCAAAACAAGGATCGATACCGTCGTATGAATGTTTCACAAACTCAGGTAGCAAGGAGAAAATAGAGGCACCTCTTTATGACTCTTTTTTCATCATTAGACTTGTCATCGATTTATTTAAACCCTTATCAACTAAGCAAACTGTAATCCAATCAAATTACTATTATGTTTATACGATATTGTTTTTTGTTTTTATACTTTCCAAATACATTTATTGTGGTAAGTGTAAAGAGCTATTGTGGTAGCTAAAAAGAGATTTTGATAGATTTACATGTTTCAAAGTTCCCTGAGTCAAAAATACTGTCTGTCTGCAGAAACATCATGCTCCAATGCGAGTTTTTTTACTCTAAATTTAGGGGCATATGAAGAACTCACATAAATGTAAAAAAGCGTTCCGATTAAAAAATTCCATGTCCGTCTTGATAAGGAGATTATGCTTGTTGGAGGATTCTGAGATATATATTTTTTTAAACGTAAGAACACGCACTTACAAAACATATAATAAAATAATAGAAATAGCGATCACATTATAATACTTATTTCTAGTGAATGTTTTGTAAAAGTGTGTTCTATTTTTTTAAAAAAAATTTATATTATTTTATACTTTATAGTCCTCGTACATTTAATCTTGTAGTCTAATCTATCCTAAATTAGCAGTAAGTGGTTATCGTTCATAAGTTCTGAAGTTTAAGTTTCTTTTTGCATTTTCAACCGAAATTTCTCTATATTAATCTGAAAATTTAATGTTTTATCGTCTAAAACAAATGATCTTGTTAAACTATTGCCTGATTACTGTAGAGACGTTCAAAATAAGTTTCTCTGCCAAATTTAGGAGTGATTTCTCAATTTAAAATAGATTTAATTACTTCTCTCTCAAAGGCCTAATAAAAGCAAGAAACAATTATGATAGAGAATAGCTGTGTATGGAGGCGTATAATATAATTATAATAATAAATTGTTAGAGGAAAATAGGTCCAGGAGACCCAGAGAGACCGTATCGTAGATACAAGGCGCAAAAGTGGGGATGCGATGAGAAGGGGGCGCTGGGTGCTAAAGGTTGCCCTACAGTTCAGTAAAGTCTGTCATGTAGCCCGTGGCTAAATTACGCAGAGAGGTGCTCCTAGCCCCACGATGACAGGAGGAGAAACAGGATTCTAGTCAAGCTTTCTCTACACTAAATAATTACTGTTTTAAATTGATTAAAATCAAAATAACCTCACTTGCCTGTCACTGGTCATGTTTGTTCACAATTTTACCGCCGAAATCTATCAGATATTTAGACATTTATCACAAAACTAATGACTGCTACGTCCTTGCGGAAATACGTAATCCATAATACAAGATTATTTGTCCCTTACAAACATGTTAAGTTAATTAAAAACGTGAAATAAATTTAAATTTTACTTAATTGAAAACAACTACCATTAAAATTGTATTATATAAATGAATTGTAAAATTGTAAAAAGCGTCTCAGAGCTATCCCTTACCAAATAATTCTTAATTGGCGGCAGATATGAAGTCAAATGAAGCAGGAATTACTTATTATTTTTAATTGGTGCAAAATTCATCTCTTTCAGCGAAATAGTATCGAAATTATTAAGCTAAAAGTTAAAGTTCGTAAGTTCAAAAGTGGATTTTATCAAAATGGTACCAGATATCAAAACGAGATTCAGAGGAAATTTTAGACGTATAAAGAGTTGAGACCAGGGCCGGATTTCCCACTAGGCACTATAGGCACATGCCTAGGGGCGGCAGCACCAAGGGGCGGCAGCGGCCGCGGAGCTATTGCTTGACGACCTTATAGACGAGTTTTCAGTAATAAAGGCAAGAAGTCAAGAAGAAAACCAACTTATAATACCTTAAGCCTTAAGTAGTAAACCAGATTAACCATACTTAAGTAAGTTGAAATATGTCGACACGTTTGCAGTGAGTTAATTTGTTTATTTTTGATTTAGCTATGAATATTTTTATTAGTGTAATAAATGTCTATAATATTCTTTACTGGGTGACCCACGATAAAATTTCAAAAAGAAACTGGCACATTCTATGGATCAAATCATTAATTTATTTCCAAATTCTCAGCTGCTAAGGATCATTTAAGTTCTGTTACATTAAAAAATTTGGATTTTTTAAAATTCGACCACGAAATTCCTAAGCGTATTTCTCTTAACTGAGGGATGTTAGAAGTGTGGCGTTTTCAGAAAAAACTTCGGCTTTTCCTAAGTTTTCAAGTGGTATAATTAAATAATAAGATCAACAGACTAGTTTTTGAATTATGGTGGATTGAATGTTACCTGACATTTTTTGGTCAGGGTCACAACCGCAATTCTAGTAGTTCACGTTTTGAGGTCCCCTGAGTCCAAAAAAGTGGTTTTTAAAAAATGTCTGTCCGTCGTCTGTCTGT
>KZ651360.1:476725-487832 GCA_001010745.2 Gerris buenoi
AATGTCACGTTTATTTGCCCTTCACCAGCTGCAAGCACGACATGTTTTTTTCTACAACGATGGTTTGTTCCCCCACTTAGAGTTGGAATATTTTGAAGTATTTGGTATCGTTTTAAAGCTTATTAACAGCGCCAACTTTTCCTTACTTTGTACGCATTTCTCTCATTTGGGTCATAGCGAAGAGTGCGCTTAAAGTTTTTCAGATTTTTTAAAAAAAATCTATTTTTTTGTTCACATCTATATTTTTGGTCACACTAAAAATGCAACAAGTGAACTAATATATACATCATTTTATAGTAAATTTTCTGCTCTTTCCAACGATGGTTCATTCATGTTTCCAAAATTAATATTTTTTGAGTTATTTTAGTTTTTTACGGTAAAGGTCGTTTGTTTTTAACACAGTCTATTTTCGCTTATAGTTGCTACACCGTTGAGAATTGGACTATAGCTTATATGAACTTTTTTGCTCCAAATGACCTGTAGATATACCTCCTTTTCTATGGCTACTTAAAATTGATACACCCTGTATATATTATATTGAATTAAAAATAGGACGAGTGCTATTTGAGATATGATGTTTCGCAAAAATTGAACGACTGACAGACCGAAGTAAAATGTTTATCCTCGATTGATACGAAATATTAAAATTTTATCTCTATGTTTAGATGCGTAAAAATTGGTCCTTTCTTAATTGTATTCATTGCGCATCGCGTTCATAATTCTTCTTTTTCCGACCTAGTGCAGAGAAAAAGAAGAATTCTTCACCTTAACGCACGATTAGCGCGTTTGTTTACATTTAGCAAAACTAATTTGCTGTTTGTTTAATTAAAGTAATTGTTTATATCGAGATTTTAGTGAAAAACAATGAGTGATTTAAGTGATTATGACGAAAATGAGGAGAATTATACTCCTCCCAAAATAATTAATTCGTCACAAAATACAACTAACAAATTAATGTCATCTTTATCAAATTAGAAATACGAACTTACATACAGTAAGTTAATTAATTTTTTCAGTATTTATCATTAAAATCTAACAATCGTAGATAAAGTAACGGTAATA
The DNA here is from genome assembly GCA_001010745.2 of Gerris buenoi. Classification (NCBI taxonomy): domain Eukaryota; kingdom Metazoa; phylum Arthropoda; class Insecta; order Hemiptera; family Gerridae; genus Gerris; species Gerris buenoi. Next base: position 477,788 of record KZ651360.1, read on the forward strand.
AATGCAAAAGTTTATTGCCATCAGAAGTTATTCCAAGCCAGAGCCGTTTCAGACATCAGTAATAGGTAATAGTACNTATATATATATATAAAGATAGACTACCAATTAGTGTGGTACATATCTTCCTCGCGTCTAATTTCGTATACTTTAATACTTTTATGATTTTAAAACCTATTTCGTCAAATGTATTTAATATTCCCCCTTTAATTAAATTTGTTAAAGTTGTTTTGATTAATTACAAGAATTAAACTATCACTTTAGAAAGGCAAGTGTGCAGATTGCTAAAATTAATCCGGGGCTCTCTATGGGCTCCTAATAATTGAAATATAAATATAAGCAGAAGTTTGACTTTAATATGAGACTATAATATGTGGACTATGTTTTAGGTACAATCCAAAAATGATCAAAATCAGGCAAGTAGTTTAGGAGATATGGGCGTTGGGCATTCAAAAAAATGTTGAGGTACCGACACCAAACCAAATATATTACATGATGTTCAAAAAAGTTTCCTGTCTAGCGGAATTCCTAGTTCAGAGCAACAAAAAAAATCGTCACTCAGAATAATCGCAATGCTTCCGTCACCTTGCGAGTAAGCTTGGAAGCAGAAGTATATGTATTTAAAAACGAAAACTTTGCAAAAAAAATTTTGCAAGATCTAATACTTTGGTTAACAATATCTGTTTATAAATAAGAAAATGTATTTGTATTTTAAATGCCTAACACCTTCAAAATAACTACAATAAAAATAAGTAACAATATAAATTAAGACCGACGGACGAGACTGAAAATGTTTATTTGTCTGATACGACATAAATATACTAGAGTAAACACTTTTTTTTCTTAAATTAACTTTTACGATATAGAAAGGACATTAATTTTACTTAAGATTTAAAAAGAAAGAAGGTAATTACATGTATAAAGATTCAAAAGGAATATTTGACTAAACTGTGTCCATAAAGTTTAGCGGTTTAGAACTATTAGCCCTGTTAAAGGAAACGTTCGTAAAAAAAATGTTGCAAAATAACTTAGAGTTTTATTCTCGGGAGGCAGGTATGTAGAGGTACGTTAGGATACATAAAAATGGTTATTAGATTACAAATAAAATACATGAAAATACTATCTTTTGCCAAATTAAATAAAATAAACTCGATACTTTATCTGTTGAAAAGATATTGTTACGTTTAAACGATTCTCTATGATACCTGTAAAACCATATAGGATAATATAAAAATATATACATAATATTTTAGAGTTTATACAAATAGAGTTTATGGTATATATTGTATAATACAGTATATAGTAGTTAGTACTCCTAGTTTCCGAAATATGTCAGTTGGTGTTGGTAAGAATTCGAATAGAACAATAGAAAGTACAAAATTATATATAACTAAACCAATATAACTATGTCTAAATAATATTATAAAATTAAAATGTTAAATATCAAAAGGAAACACTTATTGCTTAATTCCTTTTACATTAATCTCACAATTCTCATTTAAATAAGCCATGCTTAAGTTGGCGCATTCATAACTCAAAATTATCTGGAGCATTTGTTACTCCGTGTTTCGTGCTATATAATCATTTCTAGCAGCTATTACAACAAAGAAAAATAACAAGAAATATGTCATGAATATAAAAATGTAAGAAATAAAATAGATTCATTTCTATCTTCCTATATATTGGTTAGATTAGATGTTAAAACAAAGGCAGAAAGTACATTTAAAATTCTAATTATCTGATCAACTTAGGTAAGCTATAACAGAAGTAATATGACAGCTAAGGCAGTTAAAATAACCAATTGTGAAATGACGTGTCATTTCTCTAATGGATTTTTGTTTTGAGAATTCGAATTAGAATAAACGACATTAAAATAATTGGTTCTAATAATAAAACAAAAATCATATTATAATAAATCCAATTTACAACAACAAAAATTAAAAATATTTATTTCTAATTACGCTTATAAACTCTAATTTAATTGAAATATTTCTAATAATATTTGTAAACTACTCTAAAAAATAGCAAATTAAAAATATGCAGGGTGTCCTAAATCTATAAAAGAAACATTTAAAAGCTAAAGGGCTTTAGTTTCAACAGTAAATTCTTGGCTAAGGACCAAAAAGGCTTAGAATTTAAGCTTTAGATTTTAAACTAATATAAAGTTTATTGAAACTAGACTATGAATATTATTATATTATTATATTTTCATATTTATTTATAAATTGTATTAAATCTTTAAATGAAGTAAATGAAACTAATAAATAGCTTTGTCTTGATGTAAACATCAAGAATGCACCTAACCCCTAAAAATACTTCCAGCAGTACGTCGGATTTCAACCCCTTAGTGACGCGGATTTAAACAAAAAACCAAGCTCTTTATTACTAGTTAACCTGCGAATGCCTAAGCACCAAGTCAAATTAAACTAATTTTTGTGTTACCGAATTAATTTTTTATCGCCATTATTAGTGGGTCAAATTTAATAATGACACCAGAAAGTTCCGTTTTTATCTATGCGAGAGTGTCATCTGGCTAATTTTGACTTTTAATTTAATTAAAACTGGACATGTAGTTTTTAGAATATGGTTCAAAAATATTCTGACCGATAGATAGATATGAGGTTAAATATTGTTGAATTAACCGATAGATGGATACGAGACTAAATATGTTAACGGATTGATAGATAAGAGACTAAATATGTTGACTGATTGATAGATAAGAGACTAAATATGTTGACCGATTGATGGATAAGAGACTAAATATGTTGACCGATTGATAGATAAGAGATTAAATATGTTGAACGATTGATAGATAAGAGACTAAATATGTTGACCGATTGATAGATAAGAGACTAATTGATACAATTAACATTCAAAATATTTTGCTTATGTATCAATACTTCTTTGCCACTTATTTTACACCCAAGACAACACATCATTAGGTTATTAAAAAACGTAAGATCGATCATTTTACTCGCTAACTTGATTTTATGATTTATATGAAATATTTCCCACCCTTCCGGGATTTGAACTAAAAAATATGTCGGTTGTTTGACATAGCTATTAGATGAGAACGCTAACAGCTCGGCGATCCACGCATCTAAACTAGAGCGCAATGTTTTTGGATATTAATTAAAATTATGTCTGATTACCACAAAATATCGGTCACAACCACCGATTTTAAATAATACCTTATGCAGTAATAAACGTATTTAACTAATTTTCACTTAAAATCAAGAATGCTTCAAAATTCAATCCTTAGTATCTAAAATTATTAAATCTTATTGTTTCTTAACAAATATGTAAATTAAAGACAGGAAAAATGTTGCACACTTCAACTAAAATTTGCCAATTTATTAAAATAATACAAACATTTATAAAAATAAAATCCGAAAATCAAAAGAATTGGTACAACGAATTGTATATACAGGAATAACACAATTTCTATAATTCATTTTCTAAGAAAATGTATATACTTGGCTTGAGTTTTTAAAGTAATTAAAGAAAATCAAGTTAAAAATAATGTGAGGTAGAGTTTGGGTTGTTCAGTCGAAAGTAAATTTCTACTCAGTTGAGCAGTCGCCTCCTCAAAGCTTACCAGACGATTTTTGTTGAGAAAACTTGTATAGCTTATACACCATAGGTATATGCAATACCGAGCTTCTACTTATCGATTGACCCTAAAAACAAGCTATAACTTGTACAATTATTTTAATTCGCTTAATTAATGCAAACTTAAACAAAGTACGAAAATACTTTACAATGTTTCTTTAAATTGATGGGGCGAGACTCAAGCCCTGGGAAAACCCCATTACAAATTTAGTTACATTAGCCTCTCTTGGCAGGCCTACGCTTCACAGGCTGTTGCGCCAGAGTTAATAACCTAAGCCTAAGCCCTTTAGAACAGCAGTGAGAATGGAATAGGTTTTGATTAGAATCTCGGTATTTTCTTCATATTAGTGATAAGCAAGGAAGTATACTAATATTAAATAAACATAAATATATTATTCGTCAAATAAAAATCTAAAAAGACAAAAACAACGAATAAATTATATCTCAACTGTTACTATTTCACCCAATACAAATGGGGTTATTACACCGGAAGACGCAGACTACTGAGGTACCATTGAACAAACCCGGGTTGAGACCAAAATCATCATCACGGTCTCAAATCCAAGCTGTTTATGATCAAGTCTTAAATCGATATCCATAACTCACATCTTGATTTATAATATCAAACCAAAAACCGAGAGTGTCAATCACGGTTTATAAGCCCAAACCTGGAGAAGCTACTTTTTTGAGCAACTTTTCATTTGCTGAAATAATGCTGGGTGAACATTGAGAGAGAGGCCCTGCCCGGGAACTCAGAGCTGTATGGTCAGGTGGACACCCATCCAACTAGTGACCACACCTGATGCTGCCTAACTAGACTGATTGAAAGTCAACAGCCAACCACTCTCCCCTACGGGTCACCCAGGATCCCTAAAACTCTCAAATGCCAGATTACAGATGATATTTATTCCATTAAATAAAATAACTCGATACAATGACCTCAAACAAAATTTTCTCATATACCTACATAGTAAGACTGAATTTAATTTCAATAATAAGTAATTTAATTAACTAATAAGTAAATAATAATTAAACATAATTTATTCATTCCGTGATTGTTTATATTTTGATTTTAGTTTTTAGATCAAATTTATTTTCATCCATACATCGAAAACTAGATTTTTTTTCGGAACAACTGAAACGGCTTATACATAGTAAGATTAAAATTTAAAAGGACTAAATTTCAGTATATTATAATACAAATCGTCCAAATCGTGTTAAGCTAAAATATATTGTTTTAGTTTCAAGATATAATTTCCACAATCAGAAGGACCAGGTACATACAGCGTAATCAACACAAATGTTTATTGGCCGTGAGTGTAAATTTTGCGTCGTGAATATTTGAGCTGCGCAGATTAAACACACACACCAATTCTATAGGTGTGGATCCAGCTTCAGAATGATCTCACACCTTTCGTTACCTTCGGTAAGATCTAAAGTAAAAATAGGTGTAAGGGAATGACGAAGTAAAACGTCGAAAATATATATTGGATGATTTATAAAAAGTTTTTACAGAAAGAAAATTTATAAATACTCTGGGATATTTTGAAGCTAAGCCGATCTCTACATCCTCAAAGATTTCATTAAAAAAGAATACGAAACTCCCATTTATTATAAGATCAAACTGTCTTACGTTATTTATTTATTTAAAAGTTTTATCCATTTGGATCATATCCAAAGACTCACTCGTCGAATATATCTGCACTTAAAACTCATAATTTTATATGTAAATTATTCCTTTGCAGTAAATTTATGAATTATTGCACAAAAATATAAATGTATATTTGTCGATGAAAGTGGTATACAATTGGTGTTCCAATTAATAATAAAACAGAAGGAAAAGGTCAGAAGCCCAAAGAAGAGAGGCTAAAACAAGAGCATCTTTCTTCTGAAATAACTTATTGATTGCATTAAAAAAATATAAAGTATCCAGAAGAGGCGTATTCAGAAGGGCCGAAGTTATAGTTTTCATTTATTCTATCACAAGAAGGTAATTGCTTAGAAGAGAAGCAATTTTCAAACAAAATTTTATTTACACGTCTTTTATGGATTTACACGTTTCGAGGTGCCCTTAGTGCAAAATAGTGGTTTTAAGTAAATGTTTGTCAGTGATTTTTTCATACGAGTAGAGTAGAAACACGACTGAATCAAATTGCTCATTGCCATCGCGCATGGAACTTTTTTTAGCAATTTGATTGAATGATATTATGGAAACATCAAATTGGACAGTGTAAACAGCTCGTTTTATTCATGGATAGAAGGTTTCAGCTGCATATGTTTTCGTTTGTTTTCCAATGGCGATTCAATTTAATTGCTTTGTCTAAACTGTATAGGAAACATTCAATTAGATTGAAATTGTGCCTTTCAATCATAGGACAAGTAAAATTAAACCGTCTAAACGCACTTTAAGTCGTTTTCTCGAGAAAAATCTAGTTTCTGAAGCAGCTGAAAAGTAAATAACAATGTAACAATCATCTGGTGCTCACTTTTTATATATTTTTAATTATTAGTAAATTAACTTACTGTTATAGTATTTTTCTCCACGGCGTAGGCCGTTTTACAAGCAGGCAAATTAATATAATGCGTAAACATAAGTATGATTTTGGATAATAAATCCATCTATCCATAATTATGGGATGAGAATTTAGAGTCAAAATGTAAATAAGAAAGTTTCGAGCACCAATGTTTCAAAGGTAATATGTGACAACGATATCTTATCACTTTAAGGATTTTTATTTGACATGATGATAAGCTCTGCTTCTCGACACTATTAGATGAAGACTGAAGGAATTCATGTCGCTTCACAGTTTGCTTAGGGTATGGCTAAAAGTTTCTATTGGGTATAATACCCAAAGATAGACTTGGTGTATTATCACAAGGATAGAGCTATATTAATGATATTAAAAAGACATGCAAAAAGTCAGTAATAAAAACAAACCCATTAAGCGAGAAAGAGCTTGCTGGGACGGTATCCGTGAAAACTGAATCTCTGGATATATCGTCTGCCATGGCGACTTTGAGCTGGTGACCGAATGATGCCATGTCTTCGCGGAATACCTCGCTAGCAGGGGTCAAGTTTCCACTGGTAGGTGGGGCACCAGGTGTCGCCGCCACATCTTCGTCTATAGATTTCTTCTTTTCTATTTCGCTTTCTGTCTGCGGCTCCTCGTTGTAAATGAAGAAGTAGGCAATTACCAAATATATGACTGAGATTATGAAGGACGGTATGGGTATGGCTACGGCATACACTATATTCAAGTAAACCTGAAAAATAAGATAAAGAGGTTTATTTATTTTTCATTTTTCATTCCGATCAACACATGAAGGAAAGGGCAGAAATATTTTGAATAGACCTAACAATGTGAAGCATGCTTCACTTTTCTGGAGTTTGTTTCTGCACATACGCTACCTAACTTAGCTACGCTAATCCTCAAAGTTATATTAAACGAGATTGCAGAAGAATATATTGCTAAACACACTATTTTGTTAAGCCGGGTCCTCACCATAATATCAAAACACGGTGTAACACGTTTAATAACTTTGTTGCAGGAAATTATATAACATGTGACAAAAAGTCTGATGAAAAGTTTATATAACATATTTCTTGTTTTATAACCATATCCACGGAGTGTCGGTAACATCAAAGGATGTTTTAACATGTATCCCCGCTCCCTCACTTTTCTTCCTCCCCGCCTCTTGTCACGTTCCCCCCTAGCCGTTATCACTACACTTGTCGCAATGAGAGCTGTACAAACTTCTGGAATTATGTTTGAAATGCTCTATTTTGACACCTTGAACAAATTCGTCAAACTCCGGTACGAGTCTCCACTTAAAAATCTCAGCGTAAACTGCTAGTTTCTCCCTAGCCGGTTTGGCATCTCTAATCTAAATGAAGTGTACTTTCTACTTATTTTAGGGCCGATGTTTTGCAGAAGAAATTCAAAATCAGAACTACTTAGTCATTCTAGCAAAATTTTTAAATCTCCCATCATTGTAAATAATTCTACTCCGTGGGTCCAAATCATCTGCCCTAAGATCGTGTTAAAGTGAGGTTCCACTATAAACTTGTCGAGCTTTTAATGAAGGTCGAACCCAATATCTGCGACAATTTTTTTTGCTGTCTTAGTGTTGCCTAAATTTCACAGGCTGCTGCAGCAAGCACTATGCCGTCCTCACTCCGCGACATCATCAGAACTACTACACATGACTTTAAACATTTTGTTATGTAATATTTTATACAACTTGGTTATATGTATATAGGTATACATATTTATTTATTTTATTCGACTTTATTTTATTTTCTTTTATTTATTTATTTTATAATTAAATAAAAAATTAATGCTGTAAAAACTAATATATAATATAAAAAAAGCAAAGGTAAGAATTTAATTTTATATCTGTGTGAAATATAAATTGTAATTATTGGCTATCAGCCTACTCTTTCCTACGCCACAAGACACTTCGTCTTATAGTAGGAAATAACCCTGTATTAAAAATAAATATTACAAATAAAATTATTTAAATTAATGTATTTAAAAAAATGTAAAAAATTGAAATGTAAAAATTGAAATATGAAATAAAGGGAAATTAAAAAAAAAAAAAAAAAAAAAAAAAAAATTTANTGAAACGTAAAAATTGAAATACGAAATAAAGGGGGGGGGGAAATAAAAAAAAATAAAAATAAAATAATGTAGAAATAGAATATGGACATACAGGTTTATTTAACAATGTTATTGTACAAATTATTGTTAATGTTTTATAACTTTCTCCAACAATTATATACAACATGTTACATGTTAAATGGTATTTTGTTATATAGGGTGGACCCGGCTTTACACTAATAAATTTACCTAGTTTCCATTAGCAGTATATATTTTTCTAATACAAATAACATTTTATTTTTATTTTATTTAGTACTTGTAGAAGAAATTTACTTATTTCCTTAGACTCCACCAAAAAACACGTTAGGTATACAACTACCCCATTAATATAATTATAAGTTTTATTCATTTTCTAAAATACAAAAAGAATTACTGCACGAAATGCTTAAGATCTGCTCTATTAATGTAAAAATCTTATACTGGTATGGTAACATTTAGGGCCACTAGACGAGCCGATATGGTCTTCTCAAGTCGTGACCATGACCCTCGACCCGAAAACCCAGTAGTGTAATTCGCGTTCCTGATCACGTTTTGGGGGTAAACCCAGACAGGGCTGTCGGATAGAGATTTCATCCGACGTAGGGTAGAAGTGTGGAGTCTCTATATCCCTTACTATTTCACCCTGCGAACAGACAGTGTAATTCTCTCCTTAAGAAAAAGCTGACTGGATGGAACTGGGTCGGGCCGTGTAAATGAAACACCCAGTCGAGTAGTGCGTATACCCCACAGGAAACCCTGGCCGGGACAAGGACCAGACGGCAGGGAACGGATCGTCTCAGCGAGTCTAATTTGTAGTGAGAGTGAGCAAAACTTTTAAATCATCAGTCAATAAATAAATGACCATCTAAAGTGGTCAGAAATAGAGTGTCAAATTATTAACTTAATCCATTTATTTGCTATGCTTATCTACTATTATAAAGTGAGTATTGATTCTGAGAATGGCACCTGTTCCATGTCGAGGTCGGTTATAACGAGCTCGGGATCAACCCTGGAATAGTAGCAGGAGAAATTGGCTCCTATCTCTGCGTGGAACCTGGTCCAGTTAAGGCAGAGCAGGATGGGTGGGTAACCACATCCCTTAACGTTAGGAAGCAGCCTAGCTCCTAACACCTCGTAAGTATGGTTTCCAGCGATTTCAGGCGGTGGGGTTGCTTCTTCCTCCATTGGCTCATCTGGCTGGTCTATGTCGAATTGCCCCGACAATCCGAATTCATTTGCCTCTACATAATTGTAGTCGGCTCTGATCGCCCTGAAAGAAGGAGAAACATGATTAAATAGTATTTAAATCTCTTTGCAAAGAACATCAAACTAAAAATAATAAAATTAAAAAGTTGATTAGATACAATAATAGAAATTGCTTTTTTAAGAAATGCTTTGCTTTGTTTAAGTTTTGTTAAATTAATAATTGCTGACAATTCAGTACTATAGTAAAAGTCTATGATATTTCAGTCAAGTTCTTAACTTTTTTTCACATTATAAAAATTATTATTTGTTTTTTTCTTCTCAATAATGGCAATTCTTAAGTGTTTTATATTAAAAAAATGTATGAGCACTAGTAAGCCAAAAATGACTAAAGGATTAATAAGATGGCCATATAGCATAACTTTTCCCTAATATACTTAACAGTCTTACTTCTTACGTTAATTGGAGTTAACAACTTAAACACATATTAATTACATTGTGTTTAGACTTAACAAAAAGCACCAAGTTACAATCTAACACAAAGCAGACATCAGGTTAGAACTGTACCGTAATACCTGGGGGGGGGGGGGGGG
>KZ651360.1:502544-517399 GCA_001010745.2 Gerris buenoi
ATATTTTTTTTAATATATGACTTGTAAAAATTCTTTAAAAACGTGTTTATAATTTTTCTGTAACGAAATTCCTTAAAGGCCCCCATACAGGGTCAAACATTTTGATCGTGTATAGGGCTGTTTGATGTTTGTGCAAACATGATGTTTGACGTGTATGGCCTAAATTTGCTAGACATCAGGTTTGCGCAAAATGTGATCGTGTATGGGGGCCTTTAGGCACTTTACAGCGTCTAGAGCCTAAGAGTGAATCTGAAAAAACCTACCTTCACAAAACCAACCGTCACACGAAATCAACCGATGACGAAAACTTGAGTAAAAGATGACTGATGTAGTTGAAATTTAAAACACATATTCATTTTACCAATGCCCAGGACGAGTTAATTGGACAACGTTATTCATCCAAGCGTTCACGCTCAACGCTCGCGTAAACGTAAGCTAAAATGAAAATTGAAATTTTAGGACGGCAAAAAATTCTTACTTCATCTATGCAATATTCTAGCCAACTGAGAAAAGTGCCAAAAGTTCGCAACCTTTTGGCTCCCAAGAGTTTAGCTCATGTCAAAAAATCGTCACAAACTTATATTACTCTCATTTGGGATACCCCAAGTGGATTAAAACTATTTCCAGCTTTGCCTGAATTAATCGGCATCAAAAAATCTAATTTTACTGGAATTCAAAAATCACATGAAAAATCTAATTTTACTGGGCTATATTTACAGTAAAACAAATTTCTAACAGTTAATTCAACAAATGGAAGTGAGTGATAAATTTCTTAAAGGTCAAAGGTTTTATAAAAAAAAGGTATAATATTTTTTCAAGATAAGTAAAATGGAGTTAAAATTACTTTTTTCTACATGATAATTAAATAGGTATTTAATGAATTGTAATGAGTGCAATTTATCAGTTTATTATAAAAAAATGCAATAGGTAATATTTATTTAGCTGGTACACTAGTACTAGCTAAATTAGTGAGCCATGTTTCATCAAAATGCCTAGAAAGCAAGGGATCACACCCGTGACCTCAACGACCTTCATTTATAGATGGCCCAGCAGAATTTATGGCTACTCACAGCCCATATATTTATATGTACAATTATTAGAAAGTTAAATAATGTTAAATTAAAAAGTTCATACAAAGCTAACCACTAAGATAAATCACGACTTAGATAATACAATAAAAAATAAAAATAATTCACATTAAGTAAAAAGGTTAGTGCAAGGGGCGCTACAAGGATTTTTTACTCGAAATCATAGCACAAGTATTTTTAGGACGTTAAACTTACTAAAATTAATTATATGGAAGTATGTACCGGGGAATTTAAAATTTAGTTCTAATATCTTTTTTCGTTTATTGCCCTAACCAAACTTATATACTTTACTTATGCAAAAGTCGTTATAAAAAAAAATAAATAAATAAAGAAAAAAAAAATGGACTATATATAAATTTAGACTTAGGACTGGTTAATTTCCACTAATGATATATTGTGTTTATTATATAAACACAAGTAATTAATGGGCTAGTATATTGTAATTATATAATACAAGCTACTATAGTGTGTGTTAAGTATATAGACGTTGGTCATACACGGTTACTGAATATAACAAGTACATATACGTAGGAGTTCAAAATTAAATGAAAGAGAAAAAGGAAAGTAAATATTGGCACATGAATAAAAAAAACACGTCCCACAGGCTCAATTTTCGACTTTAACAACCAGACCATAGAATATCATTGTAAATCAAGCTAGTTTGCAAAGTAAACAAAACGGAACATTGGCAATTAAAAAAAAGTTGAGCATCGATTGAGGAATGCTCTCAAATAAAGGGGTTGCTAGAACCCTATACTCAACACATATGAGGACCATGAGTTGGTTGGTGGACAAGCGACAAGGCAATTGAAATTGGGGAAAACTAGCCCGCATACCTTAATATAAAACATGGTTCAAGCAATATTTCTCCCAAAGAAAGTCAAACAATTTTACCTCACAAGATCTCAAATTTTCTTTCCACCATTTTGGGTTTTTCAAATTTAAACTTTAAACTAAGCCTCTTTAATAATTTTGACAAGAATGGGATTCATAGCCCTAGAACTGAGGTTCAATATGAGCGGTGAGTGGTGAGCGGTGGGCGGCAGAGCGGTACCGCTTACGTTAATAAGTACAATGGGAGTAAAGGATGGTCGGCTATGACAAACATGAGCGTCAATTGGAAGGTCTCTCAGTTTCTATTCCTTTTAGGTTCTATTTTTTTTTTTTATATATATTTGTGACAACATAGGGTATTTAATTAGCAACATAATTAGCATGTTCACCGTCATAATCCGCCATCAGTTATTCATGTATTAAATCAAGGCTTTCAAAGTTTATGTATGTTTCACTGGAGAAACATAGCAAAAGAAAACAATTTTATTTGTTCACAAATGAAAATAAAATTATGGTCATCACCAAAAAAAAAGTGTGTGTTAAAACTTTCAAAAATAACCACCAGTGGTGTACGGTTTAAGACACAAATTTATGACGATTTTCATTTCTTTGTTAACATTTAATGACAATGTGGAATTGCACAGTTAGATGGACACTTTTTTGTGTGTTTTTTTAAATAAAAAAATCATAAGGATAAACAATATACTAACTAAACTAGAAAACAAAATTAATGCCTGAAGATGCTGCAAGGTGAAATATTGCATATAAGAGCAAGGTGTATTTTTTGAGGTATATACCCTAATAGACCTTAGAAAAGAATATTTAAAGAATTTAAAACAAAGGGTAAAAGACGAGGATAATGTTAAATATTGTTTTTATTTAAATAATGTATTAATGAAACTGAACTAAAAAAATTGCTTAAAGTTACAGAGAGATAAGAATATAAACAAAAATAAATAAAACCAGTAAAAAAAGCAGTAAAACTCGGAATGGTCGCATTGCTTAGATCAAGTCGTTCTTTCATACGTAGTATTATATTTCCTCTATGTTTTATTGCTTTGGGGACAGTAATAGCTTTTCACGATATTTTATATTGCATTCCCTCTTATTCTAAGGCAGTTAAATAGCAAAATTTAAAATGGTATATATGTATATCTACGTCTACACTTAGATCTATCCTAAGCTTCAGTGGATGGATGTCTCAAATAAAATAAAATATAAATATATCATTTCTGAAAATAAAAGATGGAGACAACAATGAGAGGGCGAACTCTAAAGAATAGAGTAATAAAATGAGTACTCTAAAGGGGTTAAGGACGAGCCGAGGGTTGGAAAAGATATAATAATAAAGCGAGGGTCTTCGACCTCTAGTTATTCTGCAGTAGGCCACAATTTTCTCATTTTTATCTTGACATTAGAATAGCAATTATTGTCATTTTTATTTGCACTTTTTTGTTGGTTTTGATGAATCAAACAAGAGGTGAATTATACTATGTTTTATATTATATTGAATTATACTATATTTTAATAACTATATATTAACTAATAAGGCTACCTATTTAGTTATTTCTAACAGATAACTTACTAACCTTAAATACAAAACGCTTCATCAGTTCATTACTGTAATTATTTCCTTATGACTAATAAATTAGGTTAAAGGCTTTATGGATTCATTGCATGATATAAATCATTTTTATTTCATATTCATTTGCAGTTGTAGTTTAAACGACAAGGAGACTTTATAGTAGTTTCATAATTAGAATTGATTCTTAAAGCGATGAAAATCGTAATAAAAATGGAGTAGAGATTCAATCGAAACAGTAATAAAGTAGACACGAATGAGAGCTCGAGTAGAGAAGACTAGTCAAAATCTCGAACTCTCAATGGCTCTCTTTTCGATTTTCTCGTTCTGTCAGAATCGACTATAATTAATTGCAATACTACTGTTAGTTTCTTCTTTAAATTTTATAAATAAAATTAGTTTAATTTAAGGGAATAAAATAAAATGAAGGTCTCAAAATTGAGCCTAAATATTTTTAATACAAACTTGTCCATATAATGATTTGGAGTTGACCTATTTTATTGCTTAGTATTATAAGTTTTAAAAAGNACTATCCTTTCAAGAGTCTTTATCATGAAAGAAGTAACTTTGAAAAAATCTGGGCCTGCCTACATCTTTCTAATCTTATCCAAGCCCTATCTGCTTTCTCCCAGATCCTCTTTTTGATAGCTAACCTAGCCTGTCCTCTAGACCTGTCAACAGCGGGCTCCGGTCCTCAGAACGGCATAGAAGCTCCCCTTTTTGCTACTTCGCTTGCTTTTTCATTTCCTAGGGCCCCTGTGTGTCCAGGATCACAAAGAAGTGTCATCTCGTTTAACTCTGAAAGCGTCTCTAAGGCCTTTTGGCACTCCTTGACAAGTGCTGAGTATGCAGCTGGAGCGCAGAGTGCGTTGAGTGCAGCTTGACTATCTGAGCACACTAATACTTTTTTGGTTCTTGCTTCTACCACCTCCTGTCTTCTTGTCACCTCTAAGACGGCGTAGACTTCATCCTGGAAGACTGTGGTAAATATTCCTAGTGGAAAACTTTCTTGGGTGCCAGATTTTATTTAGTAAGGTCCCGCTCCTAACATACCCTTTATATTCTTTGAGCCATCAGTATATGCCAAGACTAGTCAAAATCTCGAACTCTCAATGGCTCTCTTTTCGATTTTCTCGTTCTGTCAGAATCGACTATAATTAATTGCAATACTACTGTTAGTTTCTTCTTTAAATTTGATAAATAAAATTAGTTTAATTTAAGGGAATAAAATAAAATGAAGGTCTCAAAATTGAGCCTAAATATTTTTAATACAAACTTGTCCATATAATGATTTGGAGTTGACCTATTTTATTGCTTAGTATTATAAGTTTTAAAAAGTATATGGTAACACCCGCTTGATTAGGTCAAAAAATATTTATTTTTTACATACTTGATAAAGAATCATTGACATACTTTACCAAATACAAAGAAAAAAATAATAATTGGTTACGTACTTATTATATATCGACTAATCTGAAAATGTTAGTGGACCTCAAATAGTCCAGGAGATATCGTGCAAAAAAGTTACTGGCAAAAAGTGTCTAACATCACACTAGAATTTTGTGTATATGTACATGTTTTGGTGCCTCTTAAGAATATGTGGAGAGCGTGTGTGAACCGGTGGAGAGCGGGCACGCCCTGCCCTTTTTGGAAGACAACGTACTTTAGTAAGTAAACAAAAATTAAGTTGATGACAGTTCGTCACTATATTCCGGAAGGTCTCTCAGTTTCTATTCCTTTTAGGTTCTATTTTTTTTTTTTATATATATTTGTGACAACATAGGGTATTTAATTAGCAACATAATTAGCATGTTTCACCGTCATAATCCGCCATCAGTTATTCATGTATTAAATCAAGGCTTTCAAAGTTTATGTATGTTTCACTGGAGAAACATAGCAAAAGAAAACAATTTTATTTGTTCACAAATGAAAATAAAATTATGGTCATCACCAAAAAAA
Organism: Gerris buenoi; assembly: GCA_001010745.2. Classification (NCBI taxonomy): domain Eukaryota; kingdom Metazoa; phylum Arthropoda; class Insecta; order Hemiptera; family Gerridae; genus Gerris; species Gerris buenoi. Next base: position 508,008 of record KZ651360.1, read on the forward strand.
AAGTGTGTGTTAAAACTTTCAAAAATAACCACCAGTGGTGTACGGTTTAAGACGGTACACTAGAACTAGCTAAATTAGTGAGCCATGTTTCATCAAAATGCCTAGAAAGCAAGGGATCACACCCGTGACCTCAACGACCTTCATTTTGAAATTGTTTGTTTACAAAACTTTTTTAATAATATAGATAGATAGATAATTTGTCAGACATTTAAGTTGAAAAATTTGGGTATAAATTATCTTAATTGTTAAGAGTTAAGGCCCCCATACACGATCAAACTAGTTTGACAAGCAAGTTTGATNCTACTTTTTTTCTGATCACTGTCAGTGGGACCTTGAGTTCGGCCAACCTTCCTACATCTAAGTGCCCTATAACGGACCCCCTCTACCTTGTCATTGTCCATTGTCCCTAAGTCTGACATATGAAGCGATGGCCTCTCCTTAATCCATAGCTGGAGGGGATTCTTACCCCCTGTTATACTAAGGCAGGCTACACCTCTGAACCTTGCAACGCCCCTTAGCCGAGCTGATTTCCTCTGTTCTAAGCCATCACACTAGGGATCCATAGTGAATCCTGGGTCTAATTGCAGCAGTATATAATCACTAAGATCTTTGGGGACAGGTCCCGTCTTCCCTACTGCTCGTCTAAGTTGCCAGAAGGTTATCGTAGGCTTTTTTAGAACTATCCATGTGTGATTTCCAGGTTAGTATTTTGTCTAAGGTTATACCTAGGTCCCTAGGTATTTCACCTCTTTGGCCAAAGTAAGATCATGGCCCAGTTATTTGGAGCTTTGAAATCCACAAGTTTCCTCTTTCCAGTAAAGATTATCATTTTAGTCTTGGATGAATTAACTGAGAGTACTTCCTCTTTACACCATCCTTCAATTATCCTATAAACTCGTTGCATCCTTTCACAGCAGATATTTAGGAACTAGCCTCTGATTAGGACTAGTCCATCTTCTACATAAGCCTGCAAATAGATGTCCTCCTCAGTCACTTTTCTCAAAATTCCATCTATCTCCACAGGTGTGGTGAAAGACAGCTGCCCTGGGGGCAACCTTCCGTCATTATTTAGGTGCCTGTGCCGGTTATTGACGAACTAACTTTCCTCCCTTTTAGGGAGGACATTATTCAATTGACAATGACCTGGGGAGAATTTCTCTGCGTCTGTTCCTTATCAATGTTCCTTGTCTTTGCCTTATCAAAGGCTCCTTCGACATCAAAAAAGAAAGCTTAAGTGTAGTACCCTGCATTGTTTTCTGTATCCTAGAAGTGGCCACATGGAAGGCTGTTTCTGTTGATTTCCCTTTAGAGTAAGCATGTTGATTAGCATGCAGCGGCTTTCTAGGCAGGATTTACTCTATACTCTATTATTTATTTGTCTACTATCCTTTCAAGAGTCTTTATCATGAAAGAAGTGAGGCTTATGGGCCGGAAGGATTTGGCCAGTGTGTAGACCTTCATACCAGGCTTGGGGTGAAAACTACCCTAACCGCTTTCCATACTTCCGGCACTATGCTCATAGCTATGTTTCCCCTAAAAGTTGCCTCTATGCTGGGCAACAGACGATCCATTCCCCTCTATAGTAGAGCAGGGAATATTTCATCTTGTTCTTTGCCTTAAATGGATTAAATTTGTCTCTCTAGTTACCAGGTGGGTCACCAGGTCCCCGTTCATCACTACCACTGGGGCCCTTTCATCTGTATCTTCGACCTCTTTTCCCTCTTCTGGGAAGTGGGTGTGTAGGAGGTATTCTAATGTTTCTTCCACACTGAGAGTCCAGGTGCCGGCTAGCCTTTTGATTGAGCCTAAAGTTCTTCCATTTCCCTCACCACTTAAGATTTTCTCTACCATGGTTGCCTCAGGTAGACACTCAATACCTTTATATAAGTCTCTCCAGCTAGCTCTCTTACGATTCCTTATTTCTTTTTTGAATTTCCTCCTATAGCCTCCCTAAAGCTATCCCATAGCTCCTCTCTGTTCTCTATTCCTAAAGGCCTCATTAAAGGCGCTACAAAAGATAAGTATGTGTAGATATTGAAAAAAAAAATCATTAAATATTGAAAATCTCAGGTTAATTCTTCAGGCTGAATTAAAGACTAGCGTAACTCTGTTTACTTAGGTACTAACAATACTAAAGAACGACGTCGAAGGATAACTCATAGATAAAGGTCTCCCTCCCCCTTGAATCTAATATAATTTCACACTAGATTTTCTTCAATAATCTAATGGGCATTAATAAAAAGACTTTGCGTTCATATTTTAATTTTTGCGATCTTTCAACATTTCCTTGGGTCACTATATCAAGCTTATAATAAATTCCTGAAATGCCTTCAAATTTAGTTCTTACTTAAACATGTATTTGCACTGCTGTGTAACCAAATTGTCACATAACCTTATACATTTTTCGTCAAAATCACTTTAAATACTTCATTATTTTTAGTGTGCTATCCCCTTAAGTAAAACTATAATATTTTCTTTTGTGTCTTCAGGATTTATTATAGTTAATATCGTTCAGTTTATTAAAGAGAAAATATTTCCAGAAGAGTTTATCCAATAAAAATAAATAAATAATGAAAAATATATGTATTATAGTAACAATACTAGGAGTATTAACAACAAAAGTAGCAGTAGAAAATGACTTTTTTGGTGATGCTCGCTTTATATGTTTCTAAATGTATTCCCTAATATAGCATTCCAATGGTTAAAATGGATATTATGTAGTTAATTGTTACAGTTAATTTTAAAACTAGACTCGAACAACTAGTCTCAAAATATAGTCAATGAGAATATAAAATGCTTTATGAAATGCAGTCTACATCAATTTCATTTTGAAATACAATAATGGGGATTTTTTTATACACTGAGAACCATTTTATTACTACTCCATGAACAACGTTAATATATAAAAAAAATATGAACGACAAAAACTATGCCAAAATGCAAGAACTCGCCAACCAAAGTAGAAAAAATTAAGTTTTATGTCAAGATGGGATCCATTTGCACCAAGTATATTTTTAGACATGTATAATTTATGATTTGTAAATTCTAGAATAAGGCAGCAGCAGATTCAGCATAAAGAGATTGGTTGATCATGCAATATAATGGCAGACAGCGAATAAGCAACTCGTTTCTACCAATAATTGACATTAATTGCTAAATTTCCCAGGTAAATAATAATTTATTATATTGTAACCATCTATGCATTTAATAGTGAAAATAACGCAAAATATTTATATTTAATTATAAAAATGAGTACTTTTATGAATCTCTTAAGGCCTACAAACACGAACAAAATTGTTTAACAGTAAGTTTGATCAAAAGATTGAGGCACTGTGTACAACTCACAAACTTCACTCATTCATGGTCAAACTTACTTGTCAAATTGGCTTGGCACGTCAAGTTTCACCATGTATGTGGGCATTATAATGACCAATAGGATACATTTGTAGTTTAACGGATAACATATAGGAAAAATTAAACTTCAAAATGGAATAAACTTTACAATTTACAATTAAAATGATCTAATTAAACAAATCTGCAAACTTCCTGGCAAATAAACACACCAATTCACATTGATTGACAATCAAGACGAAATTGTTATTCCCAAAACTCTTAAAGCTTGAAGGGGACCTTGACACGCGAGAAAGCCAGTGTAAAAAAGCACTTTACGACCGTAGAACGAAAGAACATTTCATTTTAAATTAAGTTTATAAACATTATTGAGAAAATAAAATCAGGATAATTTGTCATAAATGTTCACTGTGATTAACTTTTTTGATAATAAAAAACACAATTGTGAGTAAGGTATTTAATAATTTTAACAATTTACAGTTAAAAGTAAGATAGAGGTAAATCACTATAGTCCTTAGAACAATCTTAAAAGGCAATAAAGTAAATGGTCTGTTAATTAATATGAGACATAGCTTCCTCGGTTCCTATCATTGAATGAATGAACCCGTTTTGATTCCCAGTAAGGTCACATTTATTTTTATTCCATAATTATTGTGTTCAGGCGATTGACATTTATAAGCTAAGTTTCTTATGAGCTTATTCAAATTTTATTATATTCGGACAGTTAATTTTAAGATGTGATGGTTCGCAAATATTTTGAATGAAAGATCGACAGATATTCACGAGAGCAAAAATTTTCACTGATGTCTAAAACGGATTTCTGACATAGAATATACATAATATGAATTCTGAGATATAAATTTCGTTCTTCAGAGTGATAATTCTGATGATGGTTACATTAACTTAGATAAGCTCGAAAAAAATAAAATAAATAATAATAATAATAAAATCTTTTTAAAGGGACTTTAATGGTAGAAGATATTTGACATTGCATGATCTCATCTGTGTTTTCAAAGTGAAATTAAGAATTATTTTAATAGTATAGTGAGACGATAAAGAGCTTTTTATTAATATATTTTAATAAATCAAACAATTATAGCAATGCTCTTAAACCACCTAAATTTTTAACTAATTCTAAGCTATGACATTATTTTTGTATTTTAAACACTAATACATCCCCTTACATACATTCCTGCGATTGAATGTCTGTCTGTCTGTAACGCACATAAAATTACCTTCGGACACTTTGTGTGCCCTGAAAGCAATTAATTGGTCAATTTATTTTAAATTTACAAGGGTTCAGTCAGTATTGTTTCTGCAGTGCAGTATTGTCTGTCAGTACTTTGTTGTCAGTACTTTTTACTACTTTTCCAATTAATTTAAACCAAATATATTTTGTGGCTACTATCTTATAATAACAATTGTAACTAATTTTATTTGTGCAGGTAACATTTTGCGACACTTACATATATTTTACGTTCAATAATATTAACATATAACACTCTATATCTTCGATTTTATTGAATCATTGAATAAAATCCAATAATCCAGATTTAATATTTTAATAAGATCGATTTTCTAAACTCAACATTCTTCTGATAGAATATTAGGGTAGTATTTGTACATAAGATTCTCATGCATTAAACAACCTGTTCTTTTATTTACCTTGACATTATAGTTGAAATAAAATATTTTACTTCAACAGAGATTTTTGTATAACTTACTCGTATTGAATTTGTACTGAAATCCTATAAAACTAACTCATAAGTAAATCGATAATGAAATTTTGTAAACATTTTTCTTATTGATATTCTATATAACTTACTCATAATAATTTCGTACTGAAATGTATTGTCAAAAAAGTAACCTTAATGTTCAGTATAGACTAATTTCGACCACTTTAGCTAGTCATTATTTTAATTCAAACAATTTACTTGCTTTGAACAACAAATCAGTATAAGTTTAGAACGAGCATTTTTAACAATAATTTTATTTTATTTTTTTCGTTACAGTAAGTAGCATGGTGACTTGTCTATGGAAGTTTTAATTCATAGACTCAAATAAAAAGTACATATTAAGCAATGATTTCATAAAGTTAAATATTTATTCACCAGTATAGTAATATATTTAATTTTAATACTCAATTGAAACATCAATAATTTAAATAAATTTCGAGGCCATAATTTTATGCAATTTCATAAAGCAGTCAGCAGTATTGTATCGTCCGTAATTCCCAATTACATTGACGAACTAGTATACAAATTATTTAATTATTTGTTAATCATTAACATCAGAACCATTAATATTTTTTTTTTTTCGCATATTTATAGGGTATTGTACCGAAATTGGTTTCTTCTAATATTCACCATGAGGTTAATAACATAACCCTCAAAAAATATCAGTACCAAAATGTATAATACACGCTACTACTCAGCAGATCGCGAATTTTAAAAACCACATTTCTAAACTCAGTCTGAGAGTCATACAGGCATACTAATTGTATAAGAAATTAATATTCTTGTGCAACATAACAGTCATGCTTCCAAAGATCTATTAATTTAAAAGTTTAGGAAGCTTGATTTTATTAGATTTTATAACAAATTTATCTCAGACATAGTAGAAATATAACTAAATTTATCAGAATGTTTTCTTCTATGAAATTAAATAATAAAAAAAAAAACAATTACTATGCTCTCTTTTCACAAGACACGTCATATTTTAATAATTGAAAATATCCATGAAATATTCATTTTAAATATTCTAAAATTATTTGCTGTTTTGGTATTATTCAGAGGAATTTAAATTATAAATATATTATTGAACAATCTTACACAATTTTAAAATTTAGGTAAATCTTAAAGCTATAGAATTAGTTATTTCACATTCATCAAATGGTAAATAATCTCTTTATGGCAACAATAAAATTTGTATCTTTAATTATATGGTAGTATCCTAAATGAATAAATTATTAATATACATTCGTACAAAAAAAAATGTGGCGTATAAAAATGTTAAAACAAATGTAAAATATCAAAAAATTTAATGCCAATGTTCATTTTACCGAACTGACCCTGAAGAATTATTAACAGAGGTCAAATAATGATTTTTACTTCTTTAAAATTTAATTTAAATTTTTATTTTATTTATTCAAGTAGATTACGCTAAACGGCCTGGGTTTAGTTGTTANGCATGTCATGGTGTCTAAAAACCTGTTTCTAGTCGAAGAAATATTGAGTTTGAAAACTCCAAAAAGTGTACAGTTGTCACAAATGCCGAGATGCACCTGTGTGCTGAATTTCAAGTTCCTAGCTAAGGTAGTTTTTGAATTGAAGCATGTCAACGAACAGACAGACAGACAGACAGAGACGTTATATAAGGTTTCTTTTCGTATTTTGTACAGAAACCTAAAATGAAACAAAAAATTCATTTGTGATTATTACATTATGTTCTACAAAAAATTGTTGTTTTTTTTGTGCTAAAGCACGTTTTTTTAGTATAATTGCAACATAATAGAATACATTATTTTGTTTGTTTTATTTACTAAGAATAGACCGAAACTTAGTCATAAATATAAAACACATATTATATAAATCTGGTCCGTATCGAAGACCCTTTTTTTTCTTAGATTTGAGGAGAAGGGAGGTGTTGACAAGGCTTGTTCACTCATGCAAATGGCATGTATTATTAAAACAGAAATCAATACGTAATGGCTACACCACTATCAATATATCTACAGCTTCGTTTCGTTTCCAACCCATATATTGTGTCATATCAACCAGAACTCAATAATTTCAGGAATAGAAAATCGAAAAATATACCAAACAAGATACTAAAAGTACCGGAGTAAAAATAAAACAAAATTGTATAACTAATAATCATATTATGATAAAGGATAATCTACAGACTTTTTTAGATTTTCAAAAATGTGTTAATATTTATAAAGAATTTCATGAAATAATATTGTGTTTAACTTTATTTCTGAAACGGTGCATTCTGCTCATAAAACCAAGTAAGATATTTGGTGGAAACTCAAAATAATCAATCGATTTAAGATAAGTTAAGTAACAGAAATAGGAAAAGGGAAAAAGCTGGACTTGGTGCAGATTTTGGTAAGCTGCGTTCTATAAAAGCTTGGATATGATCAGACCAGGTTACCCTTATATTTAAGTCAACTAAGTGCAATTTATATTGAAGCAGTTCTAGATTTAAAGCTGTACAAGGTTTCAGACAGAGGACGTGGTTTACAAACGGTCCTGGGGCTGAACTCCGTCCCAAGATCAGGATTTGAAACAAGTGAATATTTGATAGAAACCCGGCTTNTATGTATAATAAGGGTTTTTAAAATGTTCTTCTATGTCCTATAATTTTAAATATCCATTAAAGAATTTTTTCTGAGACAATTCATTAAGTACCAGTAAGAAGATGTGATTCAATAAACAATAATAGTACAAAATTGTTTTTAGTTTCGTAATGAATATTTTTTTAATTTTATAAGCCATTGGCTTTTTTTAATTTCTAATAATGTTCAGGAAAATTCAAAACCATATAAGAATAAGTAATTTAAAAATATAACAATGAAAAAGGTAATAAGAAAAAACATTTAAAGAAATGATAAATTTCACATACGTGTTTTTTTTTTTTTTTCAATAAAACACGGACGTCGAATTTTTAAAAAATCCTTCTTTGGTTTGTAGATTTGTTTGCTTCCGCTGTAAAGATAATTTTATTAGGTAGTATTTTCGAGACACTGGACTTATAGAAGTTAAGTGTAGAATGGATAAGTGTGTACAGGTTGGTAGGCGGTGAAACGAGGGAGTGGCGACGGTTCTCCTCTCATGATCCCGGTAAAACTGAGTGGGTTTAGTTGAAGGAGCAACGGCAGGGCGATACACTGGGGCTACGGCTATTCTCCTTCTATCTAGCGGTCACGTCACGAACTAAAACTGAGATCCTTTTTAACACGCTACTTCAAAATAATACCCGCCCCACATCCTTACTAACAACCTCTTCAAGAACCTCTAAACCTCCCTCAGAAGGATTTCTTCACCGCAATATCACCTCTTTCACACCTTCCCAATTAAATTCAAATCTTCATCAATGTAATACAGTTAGCCCGGGTGAAATAATAAATAATTCATTTTAAAAAATTATCTTAAAGGATAAATAACATTTTCCTAATTATGAATTGTTGTTTACTTCATTCATTTTTCCCATATTAAGCATTCACCGAATTTATCTTGTTGGTACTTAAAAAAAAGGTAATAACGAAACAAGGATCATTCACTTTGCAATTAAATATAATTGAAAATTTGTGAAAAGGAGAAACAAATTAATTTCTCTTAGAATCTAAAAATATATATTCAGTAGCCCATATAGCCTCTAGGACTGCTGAAGTTTTAATTGTTTTTAAATGATAAAAGATCATTGCCTTAACTCTTAATTAGAAGTAAGAAATATAATTACTTCTAAACACAGGTAAGATGTTACATAGTCCAAATAACTTTGGGTCAAAGGAAATAGTTAATTAGACTAAGGGAATTATTTCTTCTAAATGCATGAAAGATTTTGTCTAAATAACTTTCCAGATGTGATAGCGGTCGGTCTTATGATGAAAACCCAAACACCACTTTGATAAAAGTAATTTTGGTTTTATCACAAGTTAAATTTTATGGTGAGTTTACTTTAAATTCACAGTTCATAGTAATTTCTTACTTTCTTGCTCGTGAATTGGTATAGTGGGACACGAATAACTGTGAATTTCAACCGATTTACTAATTTTAACTTGTTTTAGCCTGATACCTTAGTATATTTTCGTCCTAGGACTAAAAAAATAAAAATAGTAATCGACAGTTTAAATATGTTTCTAATATTAACAAGCAACTTATTGCTTGCTAAAGTCGGGCGATTTATTTGTAAACATTATAACTGATAGTTTGGTACTCTTTTACTTTGTTACCCACCCTAAAGTGGGTATCAAAGTAAATTAGTCTAACTATCTAGTAAGGCAAAGTAATCATTAATCCAATAAATTTTGAACAAAA
>KZ651360.1:527079-545673 GCA_001010745.2 Gerris buenoi
GGGGGGGGGGCGTAAAAATAGTGCCTAGGGGCGGCAAATTGTTAAATCCGGCCCGGCAAAGAAGTCCGGCCTTACAATAATATGAATGTTTAACCAGTACATTTAATTAATACATTAATTCAAGACACAAATAATTCTTATTTTTAGTCATAGAATCCAAATCCATTCTTAAAAACATTCATTATTGATATATTTTTTTTCACTTTTGATCCCTGCTGAACACCTTTATTTAGGCAAAAAACAGTTAAATATAAGGTATGAATTTTAGATTGGATTTGGATTCTATGATTATAAATTTTTTGTCTCTTGAAGTATTTTCCTAAATCTATTAGTTTAGCTGTAAAATGGATTTAAACTTTCAATTTTAGCACTTTCAGGGCTCTCTAAAAGGCAAACTAATGCTCGGAGCAAAAAAAATTCCAAGAGTAAAACATTCTTATTTTTAGCCTTAGAATCCAAATCCAATCTTAAAAATGTGGCTTCCTATTCACTTTTTTTTAATTTTGTAAATTCCACACACTACTGCAGAACACAGAACATGTTCAGCATATGTTCTGGAAGCGCCTTTTTATCCTTTATCGAACCGCATCTTCAATCTATCATGGTTCCGCAGATATTTCTCTGTTCTATATTAGCTGGGACACCCTGTATATAACCGGATATAGATATACCACATGTCATGTAAATAAGTGTTGAGTTGTTTATAGTTATCTGTCTATTCATCTACTGGAGGGTCGCGACAACAGAGTTTGTCAAGACGGTCGAAACAAACAGAATCTTGCAAGGCTTGCGGTAGGGTGCACGAACCGAGAAGGTGTCCTGCCTGGAATAGCACGTGCCGTAAGTGCAAGAAACGTAGACATTGGGCTAAGTACTGTCCTAATATGAGTTCTCAGGTGAATGCTGCAAGTCAAGGAGAAGACCAGGACAGCGAGGACAGTTACTACCTAGGAGCGGTAGGGGCAAAAGGCAATGAACCCTGGAGAGCCAAGATTGGTTTAGAAGGGCGGAGCGTCGTTTTTAAACTAGATACCGGAGCGGACGTAACGGTCATTGGCATGGATCTACATCGGAAGATTGGAGCGCCCGCGTTGCGGCCCTCAGATAAATCACTAGTCGGTCCGACGGGAATAAAGATCGAGGTAAAAGGTCTGTTTACTACTAAATTAAGATGGAAGGAATCCAACTCAGTGTCCCGGGTGTACGTGGTAGTAGAACCACAGGAACCACTCCTTGGAAGAGGGGAAATAAGCTCATTAGGAATGTTAGCCTAGATCGATAGTTTGAAGAGAACACCCCCGGAAATAGAAAGGAAGAGGATTTTTGATGGCTTAGGTAGACTGAAAGGCGATTATAAGATAGAACTCGAGTCTGACTTCAAGCCGTTTTCGATCAAGACCCCCCGACGGGTCTTGATGAGAAAACTAAAGAAGAATTGCTATGGTTAGAAAGAGAGGGTGTAATCTCGCGAGTAAATGAACCTACAGAATGGTGCGCAGGTTTAGTAGTCGTTCCGAAACCGAAGGAGCGGTCCGGATTTGTGTTGATTACACGGAGCTCAACAAAGCGGTTAAACGAGAACGTCATATATTGCCCTCGGTTGATGAGTGTATAGCAAGGATAGGGGATGCAAAACTTTTTTCAAAATTAGACGCTAGAACAGGTTACTTTCAGATAATCTTAGACAAGAGTTCTCGTAAAATAACAGCCTTCTTGACGCCGTTTGGTAGATTTATGTTCAACCGATTACCAATGGGGATTACGAGTGCAAGCGAGCATTTCCAGCGCCGCGTATCGGAAACCTTGGAGGGCGTAGAAGGTGTGGTAAATCTGATGGATGACGTTCTAGTGTTTGGGAAGGATCAGGAGGAACATGATCGAAGGTTAGCTAAAGTTTTAGATCGGCTACTGGAAGCTGGTATTACGCTGAACGAAAAGAAGTGTTCATTCCGGAAATCAGAAGTTAAATTCCTTGGATACGTTGTGAGTTGTGATGGGCTGTCAGTGGATCACGGTAAGGTGAAGGCTATTGCGGCGATGCCGAGACCTGAAAACGGAAAACAGCTACGTAGTTTCCTAGGTATGGTTACGTATCACCTTAGATTTTTATCCCATTTAACAGATATGACAGCACCGTTACGTGATCTTCTACGTGACGACGATTCGCTGAGTGGCTGGACAGACAGTCATGATCGTGCGTTTCAGGTTATTAAGGAAAATTTATCTAAACCACCGGTACTTGCCCTGTACGATCCAAAAAAGGAGTCTAGAGTGTCAGCTGATGCATCATCGTACGGTTTGGGCGCGGTTTTGGAACAATGCCAAGGTGGTGGAAAATGGAGGCCCGTTCATTTTATTTCCAGATCCCTGAATGATACGGAGAGAAGGTACGCGCAAATCGAGAAGGAAGCTCTTGCGTCCACCTGGGCTTGCGAGAGATTCTCGGAGTATTTGATAGGGTTACCAAAATTTCTGTTGCAAACAGACCATAAGCCGTTAGTAGCCCTGTTGGGATCCAAACCGATAAGTGACCTTTCTCCGAGACTGCAACGGTTCAGAATGCGGTTGTTGGCATTTAATTATAACGTGGTGCACGTTCCGGGTAAAACGTTGTATACTCCGGACGCATTGTCTCGATCGCCTATCAAGGAAACTCTGGCAGAAAGTCCTGCAAAAGAAGAACTTCTGGCGTTATCCTTAAGGCAGTCATTGCCTGTGAGTGACCAAAGGTTACAAGAGGTGGAGGCTGCGCAGCGAGCTGATCCTACCTCCAGGAAGTTGTTTGGATACATAAGAAATGGCTGGCCGAGAAAGGAAGAAATTCCGTTAGAATTAAAACAATTTTACGCGTGTCGCGGTGATCTTGTGATAATCGGAGGGTTGATCACAAAGGACAGAAGAATTTTTATTCCTATCAGTTTAAGGAAAGATATGTTGGACAGACTACATGGAGGACATCTAGGCATAGTTAAATGCCGAGCCAGAGCCCGAGAATCGGTGTGGTGGCCCGGATTATCCATCCAGTTGCAGCAGTTAGTGGAAAATTGTAAATCTTGCATTGAGAAGAGGAACACTCCAGTAGAACCTCTGAAACCGACGGAGTTGCCGGAAGGACCATGGACGATGATAGGCGTTGATTTAGCTACTATTCTTGGTAAAGAATATCTGATAGCAGTTGATTACTTTTCAAGGTATCCTGAAGTATTTGCGTTGACATCAACTGGTAGTAGCCAAGTCGTAAGTCGTTTACAAAGTCTGTTTGGGCGCTTGGGAGTGCCTAAGATAGTTCGGTCTGACAATGGACCGCAGTTCCATTCCGTCGAGTTTGAGACGTTTGCAAGATCGTACGGGTTTAAACACATCACAAGCAGTCCAAGGTTTCCCCAGAGTAATGGTCAAGCTGAAGCAGCGGTGAAGGTCGTGAAGAACATCCTATCCAAAGGCGGTGACCCACACCTAGGACTTCTTGCATATCGTTCTGCTCCAACAGAGGGACGACCAAGTCCAGCAGAGCTCTTGATGGGACGGAAACTAAGGACTACGGTTCCCGTTCTTCCTCGAAGCTTANAATTGAAGGTAGTATAAAATAGAATAAAAAAAATAATAATAATATAACCTACTTTTACTAAAATTCGAAATTATGTAACAATAAATATATATTAATTATATCGTCAATTGTTACTAACACACAGCGCTAACTTCTAGTTTTGATACAGGAAGATTTAACCAGTGAACAAAAGATCAACAATATTTATAGATAGATTTACTTGATCTCATCATAGTTTGAAATTGACTCTGTGCCATAACTTAAAGAAGGAGCGAGACAAAAGGAATCAAAATTACTAAGCCATACATTTAAAACTAGTTTTGGAATATTTTCAGGGATTTCACACAGACCTTAATCACAACGCGGTTTTGAAGATGTAATTTCTTTTAAATTATTTTATTTCATAATCACTAGCATTGATAAGAGAAGATGAAACGAAATGAGCCTTTGATTTGTCATCAAATTTCAATCACACTTTACATACCTCTTATAAGGATGAAACGGTTCCGTTTAAAAATCCAGGATTATATAGGTATGTTTCTATAGTGTGTCAAGTTTAAAATGGTCATACTTTTAAATCGATTAACTTTTAGCAGTAAACTTGATCAAAAATTCACGGCTTTTGTGTATGTGTGTGTTTATTTATTTATTTTTTCATTTTCTCTTAGTTGATAGCTTAAAAAAAAGATACCTCGACTGATAATTGTTACATTTTAAAATTTAAAAACCAACTCCAAACAAAACACACACCTTTCATTCTACAAGTACTCGTATAATAGGTATGTACCAATATTTATGAAAAATAATTTATTTTAGAATAAAAAAAAAAAATATCTATCTTTCATACCAACTTCTTTTGTTATTGGTATGAGAGATAAAACCCTTAAGTCGGCAAGAGAAGAATCATTTTTATCCAATGAGATAAAAGGATAGAGTGAACAGAGTAAAACATTGGTAAGAGCGTCAGGATGAGACCGAGGCTACACAAATCAAACTGATACGGTAACTTGTCACACCCGCTACAGATATACCTTCAAGCACAAAACCAACCGTCGCCATCCTACGTTTCTATTTCACGCTTATCAACCCGTATATCCATTACAACTTTCTGTGTGTAATAAAAACTATAAATTATAACACACAATGGCCTGAAGGGAAAAAATTTCAATAATTTGTCTCAATTCTATTTCTATTTTTTTCAACAAAAAATATCTTAAGAACTGCTCATAAGGATGACCATAATTCTACTGATTTATACTATTTATTATTTGTACTGATTTTTTATAGTTATTTGCTGTACTTAACAAAAAGTTTTCGTTTTATAAAACCCAATTTTTATAATTATTTTAATTAACTATACTTTAATAATTTATTGTCCTGTTACTGGAAGAACGGTCACATAGTTAATAATAGAGAATAATGAAATAGATTCAAAATTATAAGTTTAAATAAAAAATTAGTTTGTGTAAATATACGAGAAAATAAGGAACCATTTGNTTTTAAAATAATTTTTAGCATTTTTGTTGTGCTGTTTTATTCAAAAAAGAAAAATATGCGCTGATGGAGAACTAACTGAAAAAAAAAAAAAATGTAAAAAGTGTTCCAAGGTACAACAACCTACCCTACCAATATTTATGAAAAATAATTTATTTTAGAATAAAAAAAATATCTATCTTTCATACCAACTTCTTTTGTTATTGGTATGAAAGATAAAACCCTTAAATCGGCAAGAGAAGAATCATTTTTATCCAATGAGATAAAAGGATAGAGTGAACAGAGTAAAACATTGGTAAGAGCGTCAGGATGAGACCGAGGCTACACAAATCAAACTGATACGGTAACTTGTCACACCCGCTACAGATATACCTTCAAGCACAAAACCAACCGTCGCCATCCTACGTTTCTATTTCACGCTTATCAACCCGTATATCCATTACAACTTTCTGTGTGTAATAAAAACTATAAATTATAACACACAATGGCCTGAAGGGAAAAAATTTCAATAATTTGTCTCAATTCTATTTCTATTTTTTTCAACAAAAAATATCTTAAGAACTGCTCATAAGGATGACCATAATTCTACTGATTTATACTATTTATTATTTGTACTGATTTTTTATAGTTATTTGCTGTACTTAACAAAAAGTTTTCGTTTTATAAAACCCAATTTTTATAATTATTTTAATTAACTATACTTTAATAATTTATTGTCCTGTTACTGGAAGAACGGTCACATAGTTAATAATAGAGAATAATGAAATAGATTCAAAATTATAAGTTTAAATAAAAAATTAGTTTGTGTAAATATACGAGAAAATAAGGAACCATTTGCGGGCAACTTTAAATTCAGGAAAAATCGGCAAAAGCCGTAGTAAGTACCCAAATTTCATTAATATTAAAGAATTCGATATTTGAAATAGGAGTTAAACTATACCCAAAATATTTCCTGATTCTTAAAAGCTATTGCTTCTTGCTTCCGAGCTTACCGAAGGTAACGGAAGCTGATGTGAAAATTTTTAGGTCTCCGATTTCTAAAATTCCAAGACAGAAATCCGTTTCATGCATCAGGGATCATTTTCGGTTCCGTGTCTGTGTGTGTGAACCAAAATAATTATACAAAGTTCACTTTACCCCTCCTTCCCCCCTTAAAAAAATAAAAATATAGACTTGATTTTTAGCTATATTGGGGACTCATTGCGGCTAAACTGTAAGTCGTATTAGATAACGGATATCAAATATTTTAAAAAAAAAACTGTTTATATAGCGGTTTCTATGATTTTGTTGCTGGGTTATTTGTTTATTAAATTTATTATATTTGCAATAACTTTTGGCGCATGTTGGGGGCTTTGTGTCTCAAAAAAATTTTGGTTAGAAGCAACGTTATTAAATATTTACTGGAACAATGCCGCGCAGGGCCGTTTCAACTTCTTGGTTATTTTTATTTCTTAAACTGATCTTTTCTTTGCGTACTAGAGCGCGAGGAAGCTATGTACTACACTAATTGGCAGAGTATTTTGGAATTTTTAATTTCCTCCATACCATAAAACGTTATAATTATCACGGACAGCCCGTCCCAAAATGAATGTTTAGTTTTCAAAACCTGCAATAACAGCATGCATATAGTTACATAGGTATTAAACAGCAAAGAAATACTGTAGGTATAAATAAATTCCAAAAAGTTAAAAAATATATATTATTTAATTAATTTATTTATTTTATATAATTTTTTAACAATATTATTTGATATTCATCTGTTTGATTTAAATACATTTTTCCCTACTTTGTCTATTTATTTTCCTTCAAATAACGCTGGTTTTTATTATGGATTTTATTTATTGTTAGCTTTCATATTATTTTAACTTTGTTACCATATTTACACTGAAGGCAATGGTGATAGCCGAGAGGTCGAAAGCTAGTTTTAAAAATTCATTTTGTGATGAGTCTATTTGTTATTTATCCTATTGACATCAACTCCACTAGAAGCTTTTTTGTACTTTAAATTTAGTGAGTGGTTAATAATACATATATCCTAGTTCTTATATATGTATTAATAATATAAAAGTATAGGCATATTACTATACATATTACATTATATTACCTATACATATTACATGTCTTAAAATCATGTATTTATGTGAGAACATCCCAAGAGAACATGGTAGCCCACATGGTTTAGCCACAAGGTAAAATGCAAGAAACCACTCATCTGGTTTAAACCGCTAAATTATACTTTTTAATGTTAACGAAGAAAAACAAAAGTTTAACAAGTTTAAAATCTTATTAAAACATGCTTATAATAAATTCATGAACTAGAAAAGTTTATAAGCGAGAAAAGTTTATAAACTAGAAAAGTTAATAAATTAACTTAATTTAATTTTACAAGGGTAATTTAAAGATGTCAAGTATCAGCTGTTTTAATCTACTTTTTGTTTTCTCATACATCATGTAGTATATAGAGAAAACTATAAACACAAAGAGTGAGTAAAAAAAGAGAAAGGCTGTTACCGGTCTTATATTACATACTTTGCTTTGTAAGTTTCATCACACACCAAATGCCCCCATTTTGAACCACTTCTCGTCTTTCAATCCCCTCTAAATTTTGCTTATGGAAACAATTTAGGTGAAGAATACAATAACCAAAAAAAGTTGAAAATAAGACTAAAGGCCGGGCCACACCTGTCCGCACCGTATGACGGCCGTGTGTAGGACAACACTCGGTGAGGAATAAACCTAAGGGAATGTTAGGCATGGTCCACACCTCTCCGCACCGACACCGCACCGTGCCCGCACTGTCACTTAGATCAGTTTTGTTTACTTTTTAACATTTCCTTAGGTTTATTCCTCATCGAATGTTGTCCAACACACGGCCGTCATACGGTGCGGACAGGTGTTGCCCGGCCTTAAATGGTATTTTTAAGATACATTTTGATAAAACGTTTAACAATAATAAAAATGTAACCAAGAAAACTCGAACTAACTAACACATGGAAAACACTGGACTGTTATTTAGGAGGTAGAAAATATTTTTTAATAGAATTTGCTTGTCCATTTAACTAGGATGTACGAATAGATAGCATCAACAATAGCTTAGGTAAATTATATGCTATCGATATCCAACAAATGTTACGCCGTATTGAGAGGAAGTTGAGCTCACTTCCTATTAAACGTGACAATACATGAACTGGTCATATAACAAAAGCATTTAGTAGAATAGGACATTCTAAAACTATTACAGTAACCTAAACGACAAAGCATTATTTTTTGATAGTAGAATACATTTCCGTAGCATAATTAGAATCGAGTAAACCGCTTCTAAACACCAACACCTAAATATATGTTTCCCGTTTAAACATAAACACTGCTTTGTCTTGTACAGGCTCAAACTTGTACAGGCACCTGGGATATGTTGTCTTACTCACTAAAATATATTCCGTTATTAATGGAGCAGGAATAGATTCAAGATGCATCAAAGAATTTACAACAAGAGCCGACTCCAGGTTTTAAACTAAAATTAATTTTTTAGCCCAATATTTGTTATCCCTTTTTATTTTCAATATTCACTTAAAATTGTAGGCTCTCAAGTTCAACATTGTCTTAGATATCTGTAAATTAGGTCTTATTTCTCTTCCTACGAATGTTACTATATAGCCTCCTCTCACTGTATTTTACTTTTACTCTTTTCTTACCCTCTTTTTAAAAAAATACATTAGAAGGTAGCCCCTCCAAATATAAAGCAGGAATTAATTTCTAAATATCACCTTGGGATATGATGTTTTTGATCGTGTATGCCAAATGTCATGTGATCAATGTATTTACTTACGAAATTCTCGAGAGGAAATTTATGACAGTGCATTTTTAAAAATCAAAAAACGCATAAAAATGTTACGTTACGCAAAATACTTTATATACTACATTTTAAAAATGACTCAAATAGGTATACAACTAAGGCTCCTATAGGAGCCTTAGATTTATATGGGATTAAGCAACAATTATATTAGAAGTAATAATAATAATTATTTATTTATTTATGATAACATAAATTACATGTAGCAATTTGGTTTACATATTACAATAGCTTAATATTATGAATTGATAACTGACCGCTAAAGCAGTTGCTTGAACGTGGCTTAGTTTTACGTTATTCTTCTAAACGTTCACATATTCTAAACCACTTATCTAAATAATATGTTTGGATTTATAAGTGGATATTCTAAACCACTTGTCTAAATAATATTTTTGGAGATAAAAAAAATTATTATTCTTGGTAATTCTTTTAAGTGTTCAAAAAAACTTCACAGCCTTTAAGGCCCCCATACACGGTCAAACTAGTTTGACAAGCAAGTTTGATCAAAAGTTTGTCAAGTAAGTTTGATGCCCAGAATACACCACATCAAGCCAACCAACTCTCAAACTTCACCCACACACGGTCAAACTTTCTTGTCAAACTTGCTTGTCAAACTAGTTTGACCGTGTATGGGGGCCTTAAAGGGTGTGAAGTTTTTTTGAACACTTAAAAGAATTACCAAGAATAATAATTTTTTTTATCTCCAAAAATATTATTTAGACAAGTGGTTTAGAATATCCACTTATAAATCCAAACATATTATTTAGATAAGTGGTTTAGAATATGTGAACGTTTAGAAGAATAACGTAAAACTAAGCCACGTTCAAGCAACTGCTTTAGCAGACAGTTATCAATTCATAATATTAAGCTATTGTAATATGTAAACCAAATTGCTACATGTAATTTATGTTATCATAAATAAATAAATAATTATTATTATTACTTCTAATATAATTGTTGCTTAATCCCATATAAATCTAAGGCTCCTAGAGGNTGACAAATGATAAGTATGATTATAGCATGGATAAGTGTCTATTATGAAAGTAAGCGGCACAGGAATATGTTGTAATTGTGACAGCAAAACTGTGATTTTATAAATGCATTCTTTTGCAGCAAGAGTCATTTTAAATAAATGTTATCTATAGTTGGTATTAAATGCAAATATAAAATACATATTTAGTAATATGAAATTCTATGTAATTATTGGTAATGTACAAATTATGTTATCACTAAAATTTAATTATTTTAGAGGTAAAAAAAAGACAGGAGTTGAAATAAACAATGACTGTTTCGAAAACCCAAAAATTAGAAAAATTCTCCTCCTCAGTACTCCTTCTATCTTGGGACACACTAGGTGTTGAACATATTAAATACCAAGTGCAAATTTTATATTTCAATTTAAATTATATTTTAAATAAATCAATTCAATTTTTATTTCCAATAAATATCTAAAAGCTTAGAGGAAAAGAAAATTAAACAACAACAATATTCCCACTAGTATGATTTATGACTTTCAAAGTACCTAAAAATAAGTTTTGAAACGTTAAAACCTAGAAATAAAATACTATTCTAAGGAAATATGAAATAGCTGAATATCAATAGCTTTAGTAGAAATAAATTAAAATTTTCAGGAAACTCTATGAGTGGGAGAATTTTTGGATTCTAGTTTAAAGTTTAGCCGGTAGAATGGGGGAGGGAGGTCGCCTACACAGTTTGGAGTATGTCGGCCTGTTAAGCATACTATTGATCAGGTTGTGTATACCAGCCCACGGAACTGGTAAGTAATGCTAAGGTGGTGGGGGCCGTAGTTAGTTAGAGGCCGGCTCCACCAGGCTGCAGCTGCGGGCCCCCTTCTCCCTAAGAGCCGCACCGCTGCCTCCTTATCACAGAGTGCAAGCCAACCATCGCACGCTGACGCCACCCCCACATTAAGCACCAGTTAGAAAGGTAAAGGGGCTTCACTCACCCCCCTTCTTTATTATTATTTACATTAAAGATTATAATGATAACAAACGCATGACGACTGTCCGATACTAAGCCCTCAACATACATCATTAGTGAAAACATAGTCTATCCATTAGATAATAAAACACTACCTCCTTCATTTTACAAATACGTTTTCTCCTAAACCACTCCTCATAATACAAATTTAAAACATTAAAATTATAACCGTTTTTTTCTAATAAAAATAAAAATAATGGTACTTCAGAATTACATTTTAAAAAAAACGTTCGAAATATACCATACATATTATAACAAACTCAAATGTTATTAAAAAAAAAAAAAAATTAAAAAAAAAATAAAAATAGTATGACCTCTAAAAGAATTAGTCGTTGCGTCATTACAATCCATATTATTTCTGTTAGAAGCTTTAAAAATAGAACTTAAAACGCAATTGGATTATAAATAGAAAAAAAGACAAAAATAGAATGTCTTGTCATATTGTTTCGATCTGTTTTACCAGTGTGATCACAATGCGGTAGTATTAATCTAACTGACTTATGGTAGTTTGAAATGCAACGTTGCATCAAAATGCAGGTATAACGCTAAAAAGTAGATAACCAACTGATATTGTTTTTTTTTATTCATAATCGGAGTATGTTAACGAAAGGTTACAAAGTTGATTATCATCTTAGAGATGGTTATCACAGTGGCTATATAAGTTCGCAGCCTAGCACGACATTACTACCACGCCATTGTTGACAAAGAAAATTAATATCATCTCGATATAGCCTGCAAAATATTTCTTTCAGATGCATTATGAAGAAATTGCTATCATTTTATGATAATTTGAACCTATTAGGAGCCAAAATTACATTTATTATATTATGGTACTAATTTACACTAGAATTATCGTGCATTAATTATACACGGAATCATTATTATTATCACTTTAGTAAAAGGCACTAATTTGTTTTCTTTTACAAGTTAAATTAAAATCACTTTACTATTCTATAATATTTTGTTTTTAAAAGTATTGGTTGGTATTAAATGCAAATATAAAATACATATTTAGTAATATGAAATTCTATGTAATTATTGGTAATGTACAAATTATGTTATCACAAATACTCAAACTGCATTGAAGGTAGTTAAGAGGCTATAAAGTCAACATAATTTAAACAAAGCTTTATTTGATAAAATCTTTAGATTCCTGGATCTTAACTATCGCATTTGATGGTAAATAATGAGTTCTTCTTGTCAGTACCAAAAAAAAATTAAATTTACTTTAATATTTTGATGAGTAATTGATTTCCTGAATTATACATGACTAATATCACTCGGTCTGTGTAAAAGGCTCATTGAAAAACAAATAAAAACTCCATATCATCTATAAACTCAAAATTTGACAGGGATAACTAAATAGATGATGCAACAACGATTAGATTTTTTATCGAACATATGGCAGGAAATATTAATTTACAAACAATATACGAATTAAATACCTATATATTTTAATTATTTTCTCTTTTTGAATAGCAGTGGTTCAGGGGGTTTTGAATAGCAATGGTTCAGGGGGTTTTGAATAGCAGTGGGTCAGGGGGTTTTGAATAGCAGTCTGTTTGAAGAGCTGTGTAGTAGAGTAAAAGATTTATAATTACTTCATTCAATCATATAACAAATATCAGATGATAGTAAAATAAACTTTAGAACATATTTAATACAACCATATGTTTATGACAAATGATAAGTATGATTATAGCATGGATAAGTGTCTATTATGAAAGTAAGCGGCACAGGAATATGTTGTAATTGTGACAGCAAAACTGTGATTTTATAAATGCATTCTTTTGCAGCAAGAGTCATTTTAAATAAATGTTATCTATAAAAAATTCTGAATTTCTATCTGTTTGTATTCCGATTATTATTATTATTTTTTTTTTTAATTATTGTAACCAGATAAGAATCAAAAACATTTATTTTGTTAAATTTTATTGTCAAAGAACCCCTAAAATTTTAAAAAAATCGAAATTTTCAACCGGATAAATTACTAAAACCAGACAAAAAACATGAGTGTAACCAATGATACCTACAAGATTATCGGAAATAGCACTCATAAATTTAGTGGATGGTAATTAGATCAAAACGTACCCCGTACAACAACCTGGCTATCTAACTCTTTCGTCAAACCTTACTTGACTTAGCCTGAACACTTTACTGAGCCAATGAGTTGAAGCAAGCTGTCAGAGAGCAACCTATAACTTAATCCACATCATCCTTTTGCTAGATTACCAATTTAACATGCTATACATCCAATTTAACAGTCCATAACGAGCTATCGTTCCCTTTGTCTACACTAAGCATCTTTAATGCTATAAATTCTTGCATTTACGTTTACTCACTATCCAAATTCTAATGTCCACTAGCTTGTTACACAAATATGAGAAGCACGAAGAAATGTCATGACACTAAATCAACAGAAAAAAGTATTATCTCCTTTCAGTATTTAAATTTTACTTAAGTGATTTCTTCTATTTTTATGCCTAAATTGTAATTGCTTTAATGGAGTATTGCAGAATAATATACACAGCAATAATTCACTTAATTCAATGATTCATTAAAATGTCCAATGGGCACAAGGAAGTTACAATTTCATTGATGTTCAACCTAAAATATATAATTATTAAAAATAGCGGTGATATCGCAAAATGGCTTAGTGCGAGCTAATTTACTCTATACAAATACCGTCCAACAGACGGTACAAGAGAGAACAGAAAGTACAAGAGATTTACTCTAACTGTAGAGGAAACTGAACTAATTAATTCGTGGCCTAAAGCTATGAAGGAAACAGTTTTGAATTGTGTCCTGCAAACGAACTCTAAAATACTGAATGCAATGTGAAAGTCACACAACAAACATCATACAGTGTTTGGATAGTCATGGAAGTTTAGTTATCTAACTATAGTACTCACATGATTAAGAGCAAACAATAACTATTGTTAGATTCTTATATTCAATACCGAAAAGCATATCTTGTTAAAGTTAATGTCCTGATACGCTAAATAAAGAAATATAAATTAGACACAATTTTTAATATGGGGTGCAGTTTTATTAATTAATACAGCAATCCCAGAATGGTAAATTTATACAACTATGTAGATAAGACGACGGAAAAAAAATTGTTGATTTTTTTTTAGAAATTTTTAGAAAATTCAATATTGATTATATTATTTGAAGTTACCTTATAACTGAATTTTAAATGCAATAAAAATTTAAATTAAATTAATAGATTAAAAAATGATATCATCATTTTAAAATGAATTTACTTACATATAGTAGAAGCTAAAATAATGAAGAAATAAATTGAAAGTCTAGTATAAATTTTATTTAGGTGAAGACATAATCATGGAAAATTCCAGGAATACCATATAGAGTAATCTTACATAATACCTATTCAGTTTTTTTAAAGTTTTGCTATTGTTTTTTTATATTTGATGTAGTCTTGACACAAAAATAACCAATGAGGATTCGTAGGCTCAAATTATTGGCGGCAATCATCAGGGCAAGGCTAGTCAAATCTATAAAAGATTATCCAGAGCTTGCCAACCTACCAGTATCCCACTAGACAGATTCAAGTAACGTTTTGTCTTGGATCGTCGAGACGAACATTGGGGACCATTTGTGTGGAATAGTGTACATGAAATTAAATCTTTGACAACCACATATTCTTGGAGCCACGTCCCTGAACATTTCAATCCTTGCGGAAATCCAACGGCAAATCCCTGCGGATTTGCCGTTGATAGGTTGTTTCCCTCTCCAGATACCATATTCAATACTCGATTGAATATGGTAGCTTGGATGCTACGATTTATATACAACTCTAGACATGCAGTCAAGAAGAGTGGACCATTAACAGTAGGTGAACTGGATGTTGCTGAAATTAAAGTCCTGAAGTGCTGCTAACAGGAAAGTTTCGATGGACCAAACAATAGAAAATTGGCTACTTTGTGTAAATTTATAAGTTTCAGCTTAACAAGGATAAAATCGAAGATATGTGGCAGTGAAGATTGTTATGATTTTCGATATCCAATAGTATTGCTGGCGAAACATGAACTAGTCACAAAAATAATAAGCTGTCTGCACAACAAACATTCACACACGGGAACAGAAAGTCTCCTTGCTATGCAAGAGAATAATTCTGGATTCATTCACGTGATTCCCGGTCGGGACGGTGTCGAGCCACTGGTAAAAGAGAAAACCTCCACAGGGGTGCTAACTCGTCCGATTCAAAGGTAGGTGGAGCTGTAAAATCTGAGGGTAAAAACAACGCCGACAGCGTAGAATTGGAGTTAGATTCCGCTGCTCAGGATCAAGAACCTCCAAATGAAGAAGTAATCTCTACAGTTAAACCACCAGGAGTGGTCGACCCATTCATAATCCAGTGCGTTATTAAATTAAATGTTTTGTTGTACTTCATTGAAAACTAGTTGGGAACTAGCTCTCAAGATGGGAGTGTGTTAGAAGAACCACCCTGGGTTGTTTTAATGTTTTCTTATTGTTTATTTATATTTGATGTAGTCATGACACAAAAAATTAACTATTTTATTTAAAAAAAAAAAAAAAAAATGAATACAAAAAATAATGGTTTTCTAATGTCGACGGCAGAAAGACAAAGAAACTTTCGAAAAATGTTATGCAGGTCCAAGGTGTCTAGCAGAATAATGTGACTTCAAAGATGAGGAAGAAAAGTAAATAAAAGCACAGATATATTGAATTATTTTAGAGCTGTCCAAGAAAAGTTGTTGAAAACAACTTTTCTTCATCGAACTTCCTTAGAAAACGTTGTTTTATTCTGTGAATCGTCAAAGTTAGCTGAGTTAAATATGAAAGTTATAGAAGAGAAAGAGAAGTTATGAACTCAGATCTTATCGTCATTGTACTTCGAAGTCAACAAATTATCGCGTCAAAAGTCAAGCAGTAGTTGAGCTAAAACTTACTTATGTCGACAGTGTTGCTCAGCCCATGCAACTAATATTCGATGTCCGGCTCGTGGTTAAACGTGCAATAAATGCATTCAGAATCACTTTGATAACATGTGATGAAACGATAGATGTCGTAGAGAACTTATAACTGCCCTAATACAAATGAAGACGAGCATCGAGGGAATACTTGAATCTTCGAGTATACTGTCGATATGGTTACAGTCAATGAATTCTTAAGAGTTTTTGAGGAAACTAAATGGTATAAGTTAATTAATGTAAAAGGTATTCCAATAAATTCTAAATTAGAGAGGGGTTGGAGGTAAATATACTGTGCCTTACTTATGTTAATCAATTATATTATAAATATATTAGGAGAGTAATGTCAAACTCGGGGCCTATGAAGAGTTTGAAATTTGCACTGCGGGTTTGGTCTCAGCTGAGGTAGAAACTTTTAAATGTATTGTATTCTAAATGTGTATGTAAATGTATTGTTAGCTGCGTATCGTAGTATGTTGTAGGATTCCATTTCTTGGTTTAGATGCATGCTTACGATTAGGTTACGATTAAAAGGCTGGATTCCTTGTTAAAAATTNATATTATTTTATATTTTGTTGGTTAGTCATATTTTAGGGAACAATTATTATTTAATTAATTATTTAGTTAATTATTATTATTTTGTTTTTATAGTCATTTATTTTGATGTCAATTTTTTTATGAATTTATTATATGATTATAAACTATTTGATTATTTTTAATATTATTTGATTTCTAAAATAGAATCAATTCAATTTAATTTTTTCTTTTCTTATTTAAAAAATAGAAGTGTATTTTTTATTTATGTGAGCTAAATTTATCATCCATTTAATCATTTATCATTTAATTAGAAAGGGTTTAATTTTCAACTTATATATATATTTATTTATTTATTTATTTTTTTATTTTTTTTTTTTACTTTTAACGGCTCTTGAGTTACATAACTTAATTATATATATGGTTAATTTCAATAAATTGAACTTATGATCTCGGAAAACGTTCTTCGATCTCTTTCATAATTTTTATAGCCAACCATTCTTAGCAGTGTAGCACTTCCGCAGACCTTTAATATCTCTTCGTCATTGTGAACGCCTCCCTCATGATCTTTACAGTGTTCTTGAGGCACCCTCAAATAATTTTAATTTGTCATTTGTGCTTCATAAGATCAGCCCTGCTCAATTGCATTTTCTCTCCATAACAATGTCCCGGAATATCTTCTATTTCTGTTTCTTTCCTTACATTTCTAACAAAAAACATAATGAATTATAAAATAGTCTTCCAATTAGTGTGGCACATAGCTTCCTCGCAACTAATTATTAGGCGAACGTTAATATCACCAACTTCGATGTAGGGTCCCAATTTATTTATTTAATATTAAAACGGTTGAAATTGCGGCACTCTTTTACTTTGTTACCCACCATTTATTTATTTATTTTTATTTATTATTAAATCCAAGTGAACTATTATTTTGTTCAAAATTTATTGGATCAACGATTCCTTGGCCTTACTTAGTTAGACTAACGGATATTGTCATTTTTATTTACAGAAGTGTGATATTCCTTGTCCCAAAGGAATATTTGAACATTCCCCAGTTAAGATTGTCAATTAATTTGAAAAATAAAATCAAACACAATAATGTAAACAAACAGTGGGTAACCAAATAAAATCTTGCCAAATCCGACCTAATTTGCTTTATTACCCACCTTAGGGTGGGTAACAAGGTAAAAAAGTACCGAAATTGCTATGAGATTATCAGTGGGCTACTTTTGAAAAAAACCTACTCTTAAACTCATATTCGTAGTTGTGGATAAAAAAAAAAATCATCATAATCGGATAGATAGTTTTTAAGATATAGTGGTTCTAAAATGTTGAACGACAGACATGTGACCAAATACGTTTCCTGATGTCTGCCCTCCAAGAATGTTTGAATTCAGAACAATAAAAAGAGTTTGTTCTTTAGAATGATGACAATGCTTCCATTACTATTGGTGAGCTCAGAGATAATACTTTTTTAAAGCCCTCCTAATTTATATAGCGTCCATTTAAGTGACATTCCAAAACTTTTAAATTGTCCTGNATATTGGATATTACTGTGTAATGTTCCTCCAGTGCGATTAGTAAGATTAAAAGAAAATAAACTATATTTATTCTTATTAACAATCCTTATTCAAAAATATAAAGCTAGAACTAAAAGCCGTATTCACCATCAAGATTAAAATATATGTATATAATAAGCTAGTGTTTATCGTACTATATTATTCAAAGACCAATCCACATGATTATTCATGTAAAGGCTTTTAAGGCAACAGGTGCTTACAGCGAAAGATGCGAGAAAAATGAGCTCAGTTAAGGAAAATGTCATCCAATATTGCGATGGGGCCCTTCTCTAAATGTCAACAAAGTTGAGACAAACTTTAATACCCTTTTACCCAGTTTCGTTTTCTATTTAGTACTTCACATTTGGTACTAGAGGGTCAGGTTAAAGAATATAATGGTAAAGTAATTATGTCGGCCGTCATTCGAACTAAAAACCTATATAATATCTATTACATAAAAATCTATTAGTATTTTAAAAATTATACATACATTTTTCTTTTGTATATACATATATACTAATTCCAGGTCATCAATTATATGTATATAATGTATACTTCCCTTAGGCAGACCAGGGATTAATATTACAGTGATAATTCTTCTTGGTTATAAATGAGAAGGTAATACAAAATCGTTATAAATATATATATATA
>KZ651360.1:551093-577537 GCA_001010745.2 Gerris buenoi
TGTTTTATCTTATTTTAGTTTGAAATATGCTAAAAATAATATTTATTATATCATGACGGGCGAGTTGAAAAAAATGACGTCAGAGTGAAACGTAAACAATAACCAATGGTAGGGCTTGTTTTCTTGACGTTTGTGAGCGGGATTTGAATAGTTACTAAAGCATGGACAACCTTCTCCAGCTTTAATGAAAAAAAAGAGTGTTGTTATGTTGGTACCCTGGTCTAAGGGACACAACCTCTCGGCAAAAGTTGGCTTCAGCCTCTTATCAGTAATTGCTTATAATTCCGATTCTATGCTCCTTCTATATATAGTATTATTCTAAGAATTTATTTGTTTACTTTTCCTTTTTCCCTGTCATTCAAAGTTTACCCCTAATAAAAAACACAAATTTGAAACCCGTCAAAATGAAGATTGCCAAAATAATTGGATATGACAAAACAAATAAAATAACTTGCGGATTTTTTCCGAACTAACCTTCCATACAGTAAACTTGCTGAAAACGAATTAAATTCTGCTGAAAAATGACTAAAACTATTAAAATAATGCATTGTCATCGTGTTCTGAAAGTTTCAAATGTCTAGCTACTCGGGATGTTAGTTAAAATTCGATTGAAAGATTTGAACCGGACAAACAAACAAACAAACAAGAAACCAAGTTAATAAAAACGTAGTAAAATAAATCATGATAGATTTACTTGTGTTTACAATTAACAAATGACGAAACGTCTCCGTTGAATTAAGATTATTATCTCTTATTTAAGTGTTCCATTTTCTTTAATGATAATCATAGATTAACCTGTTATAGTAAATAACAGGTTTAACAGGTAGACTATAACCTATTAATCTAAGGTCACTAACCTCTTATTTAAGACATTGTGGACAGATTTTAGTTTTGTAAACCACATAGAAGTTAGAATAAGAGCAGTATTTCACATACGTTTTCAAAATGATTCATAAAGGACAGCGAATACATATTTTTCAAAAATTAAAGTAACTAAGAAATTTACAATGAAATATGAACTTTTTTGCATAACTATTGAATTGAACTAGACGATCACATTTATCTTTAGTTTCGGCATAGACAAATTTTACGACATACTTCTAAGTATGTCGTAAAATTTCATTATAATAATGTTTACTTTTCAGAGTAGAAAATTTAATTGATATTAAATATAAAAATGTTCATCTTACTAAAAGAAAAAAAAATATAGTTCTCTAATGTAGTACTTTGCATTTTTCTATGTAGAAAAAATTGCATGCTGTTCTTTCAACAAAATTGTAATCTTCTGACTTTTTCATTGTCTCATTATATATTACTTTGTCCAATACACTAAGTGTTCTTTAAATATGTACCCAACTAGAGAAGGGAACTTTATAAGGCGTAGTAAGTCATGCGAATAAAAAAATAAAAACAACAAAGAAAAGCGTAAAATAAATATGACCTGCAGTGTAAAAGAACTCTAGAAGCGCAGCTAGGTCATACTTGGCAAGGGCAAAAAAATCAATGACGATAGTTGTTTCTAAAGATATGAAGCGGTGAAAAAAGAAAGAAACCTCAGGATAAAATGGTTAGGTCGTAAAATGTATTTAGGTCGAACAATGTATTGGATCCGCTAACTAAAATCAACCATATCGCAGGAATAACATTACCTTGATGAAATCCCTTAGACCCAATACGAGCTAACTCGGCCAAATAAATATTAAAACGACGTAGAAGCAATCGCTTTAAGAAAAATAAGGAGACTGTTGCCAAAAAATTGTTTTTCCGATACACAGAAAAGAGAATTCCCTTCCTTAAGTATAGCTTTTTAAAATAAACCTTGAAGTAACTAAAAACAAAACCTGTTTGCGATTGCAGTTAAAAACAGTCTGCAAATTAGTGGGCCACATAGATTCCTCGCATCCTATCCCGTATTTTATTGATATTATTTATGCTTTTACACCCCATTAATAACTAATTTATTTAATTTTCTATCCCTTCTATTTAATTCTGGCAAATTTATTTGCTATTTTACACGAATTTAAGCCATATTTAATGTACGTGGGAGGTTCACATTAATCTGGACCTTCTGTCAAGTAAGCACTTTTGACGTTAAGGTGGAAATAAAAATGTAGGTTTTTGTGCATTTGAAAGAGGAACAAATGGGCATAAAAGGTTAAAACTTATATGGGACAAAGAAAACCATATTTCATAAATGTCAGTCAAGCAATTTTTATGATATGTTGGTTCGGAAAAAATAAACGACAGACACAGGACCAAAAAAAAAATTGTCCCTGATGTCCGAAACGGATTTCCCTCTTGGAATGTTTGAAATTGGAGGCATAATAGTTATTCTCCTACTAGCGGCAGCAAAATTACGCATTATTGAACTGTTTTTAGGCATGAAAATGTAATTTCTCTGAGGTGTCAAGAAAACTTTGCAACACGCAGCAAAATGCGATTTTGCTGCCTAGGCGGCAAAATCGTGTTTTGCTGAGGATTTTTCCAGGCTAAGCCACGCCCACATTCCTCGCTTCAACAACCACCTACACTCCCCCCGCTCAACAAACAACCTATTGTTTTATTCAATCTTTAACCTAAATTATTTGAACAATTTATCTTAAAAATATTACAAATTTATAAAAAGAAGGTATATAAATACATATAAAAGATTATATTTATAAAATAGAATGAAGTAAAAGTATAAATAATAACATAGGAAAAATTTTTCTGCCGCTAGAAGGAAAAATATTGTATGCAACAAGGCAGCAAAGGAAACATTTCTGCCTCATTAATATATTGTTAATTTCCATAGCCTGACCTCGCCTTCGGCTCGGAGGCTAACTTAATCATTCGTCAGAAAAATTCCATTTTGCTGCCTAGTTACATAAATAACTATTATGTTACTAGGCAGCAAAATGAAATTTTCCTGACACGAATTTAAGTTTTAGTTCCGAGCCGAAGGCGAGCATAACCTAAACAAATTTACTGCAGAGGCGAAGCCGAGGCAGGAAATTTACTATTTTACTGACGAGGCGAAACCGAGTCAGGGAAATTTCATGTTGACTGACGAGGCGAAATCGAGGCAGGAAAATGTTAATTATCTGCTAATGTGTAACCGAAGCAGGTAGTCTTTAAACGAGTCAGGAACGTTTCCTTTGCTGGATAGGTACATACAATATTTTATCTACTAAGGGCAGAAAAATTACACTAATTATATTCCCTTTTTAATATATAAAATATTTAAAGAAATTTAAGTTGTAAATAAACTAAAATTTGAGTCATCAAGAAAAGACAACAAAAAAAAGGCAAAACCATTGTTGTGTTGCCACTTTTTTTATTATTAACATCTGTTTTTTATCTCAATTGTTAGCGATTTTTTAAAAAATAATCATTTTAAAATAATAAAATTTTCTGCCGTTAGTAGATAAAATATTGTATGTAACTATGCAGCAAAGGAAACATTCCTGACTCGTTTAAAGATTACCTGCTTCGGTTACACATTAGCAGGTAATTAACATTTTCCTGCCTCGGCTTCGCCTCGTCAGTCACTCTCGGTTTCGCCACGTCAGTAAAATAGTAAATTTCCTGCCTCGGCTTCGCCTCGTTAGTCATTCTCGGTTTCGCCACGTCAGTAAAATAGTAAATTTGTTTAGTCTATCCTCGCCTTGGCTCGCAACTAAAACTTGCCAGCAAAATTCCATTTTGCTGCCTTGTTACATAAATCTCTATTATTACTGTGATTATTCAAGTGATTTTCAAAGAAGATTTAAATATTTAGCAGAATATTACGCTTACATATATAAAAATAAACAATTTGGCAAAGTTCATAACCTGTGATGTAGTAACCTTTTTGTAGTAACATTTTATAAAATATTTTGCAGCCTGATTGTTATTTTGCTGACACTTTTAACTTTTGCTGACATTTTGATATTTGGTGACACTTTTTTATTTTTCTGCGTGTTTTTTTGACATGTTACAAAAGAATAAAATAAAATGGCATTTTGCATATTGAAAACAGTACAACAATGCTTAATTTTGCTGCCGTGAGTAGATAAAATATAATAGATAAAAAGATCGTCAGAACGATAGCATAGCTTTCGGTAAGCTCGAAAGAAAAATATAATAATAATAACTAGGGGACAGAGCCCCTAATTAACTCATGACTTCCCAATTAATAAGGCGCACGTGCTATTTTCAGGACAACGGAAGAATCTGCGCAGTTAATGTGATTTTAAATACAAAAAACTAATTTTCCCCATAGAAAAAAGGAAGTAGTATAATGTAGATAAACCCCCTAATTACCTACCACTCCACCTCCATCGCCTTTCTTCTTAATCCTTTTAAAGCACACAGACTATTTACTCTTATTTTTCACTCCTCCTATATCTCTTATCTATCCTTGGTTAATGCCCAGCTTAGAATATATCCAACTCTTTCTTACACACTGGACTTAAATTTAAAAAAAAAAAAAATACTTATTTAATAATATAAAAAGAAAACTTTGTAACTAAGTAACGTTTAAGATATAAATTGAAAAAGTGCTAAGCTAATTAAAACTTCTTGTTTAGTAGAAAAAAGTTATTTTAGAAAAGAAAGTATTAAAACAAATTCGCAAAAATAAGTTGCTAAGGCAGAACTGCTTTTACTAATTAGTTGGTCCTCATCTTATATTATGTGATATGATATACACAAATATTTAATAGTTAGAAAAATAAAATAATGGCGTTTTAAGGTCAGTAGTATGTATTTTGGGGGTCTGGATATGACCTTGACCGGGACCTTTGGATATGACCTTGACGGGGGGTTCTAGATATGAGTACTTGCGGGTTTAGTCTAACAGAAGTACTTCTTGTACTCTAACCACTTCCGACTGTCTATATTCACCCCCACCCCCACTCTCACCAGGGAAATCACCTAGGTCATTTGATTTATAAAATAAAGTATGCATGCGTCTTTGGTTTTTAACTGATGAAACATATAATATAATGTATACTAAATATACTTATATATATTAAATCCAAATAATTAAGTTTATCTATAAATCAAAAGCCAAATCCATCAACGTATATCCAGTAAAGTAATAGCTAGAGGGCCGAAATTTTCCATGTGTGCTCGCTATGAAACAGTTTTTGGAGGTTCCTCTGATTTCCTAGGTCCTAACTGCTTGCTAAGAACATTTTAACATTTTACCATTATCATTAGATTTAGATGCGAAATTCAACATGCCGATATCTCTAGAACCAATTGGACTGGAACCTTCAAATTCGAAAGTTAGTTTTCTTTATTGTCATAAACAACTTCTGTCAATCTTCCGGCGATTCATTATGTTGTCTATTTATATTCATTATATTATCTCTAGAACGGTAATTGGTAGAGAGCTGAAATGTTGTATGGAGGTTCATTTTACAGAAGATAGGTCTATGCTAAGAATCTTTATTTAGGTTTTTTTTACAATCATTATTTAAACATTTTTTATGATTCCTCATCTTGAATATGATATCGCGGCAATTTATAAGCAAAATTCGTCATAAAATTCAAATTTGGAAGTTAGTTGCTTTTTATGACAAACATCCTTCATTAACAGATTCCTAATCGGTCATTTCCATTTATGTGTATGGAAAATTTGTCAAAGCTACAGCTCTGGAACCAGTTTTACAAGAACTTGAAATTTTTTAGGTAGGTTCTTCTTTGATTATAAATTTTTATTAAAAATATTATTTTATCCGGAATCAAAATAATATGATTTTGATAAATCAAAATGATGGCATGCGGATGTTTCTATGACATAATTACTTTTGTAAAAATGGTTTTTCTAATGAGCCATCTTGTTTCTTAATAACGGCGGTATACCTATTCATTTAATCCATATGTTTTAATCCCTATGTTTCCTCACTACATCACCACTTCTTAAAACGCTTTAATAAAATCTATATAGTACGGCAATTGTTACATTTGTAGTGATTGCCAATGAGTATTTTCTAAAATGTTATACTTAATTTCCTTCTTAAGGGGTAAAATATGTAATACAAAGACCGGAAATTGAGCCCAAATGAACCTTCCGAAATTTGGAAGATAACACTTGGAATAAGGA
This sequence comes from Gerris buenoi, assembly GCA_001010745.2. Classification (NCBI taxonomy): domain Eukaryota; kingdom Metazoa; phylum Arthropoda; class Insecta; order Hemiptera; family Gerridae; genus Gerris; species Gerris buenoi. The sequence goes on from KZ651360.1 coordinate 557,167, forward strand.
TAAGGTCGATTGATATATAGGGGTAAGGGTGTGTTTAAGGTGGTAGCACATATTTATCAAAGATCATTCAAATTCACACCAAAAGCGAAGCGGGGAAGGGAAGGGAAGCGGGGAGGGGAGATAAATAACATACTTCTAAATTAAATATCTTAGTAGCGGAGCACGGGTGATCAGCTAGTATGATATAAATAAGAAAAATTGAAATTAGTAACTAATCACAATCTGCAAAGGTCAAAGTACTTAGTATCTTACTAAAAATGCTACGGGAAGCAGCCCATGGAGGGGTCAAACCTGCCAAAGGGTTTATATGCAACTGTAAATGTAATGGATAACATGGGGTTAGTGTCCACATCAGCTGTATAAATCTTACTATTGACAAACGCAACCAGTTAGTCACCACTTCACATAAACAGCAACCCATTTATACGGCGATACTGGGGGAACATAAAGCGTGGGGCACCTTCCAGGTTGATGCTCGATCGGGGATCGAACCCGGAAACTCCTGCGTGATAAGTGAAAGCGATAGAAATGAGCTAACGTAAAACCTACTCATCAGTAACTCACCTAAAACCAAGGTCCAAACTCCAAAATAACTTGTTCTAATCTCAGAGCAATGTGGCATGTCCATACTGATAATCACAACTTGTCGATCTCTACCATAAAGTATCCTAATGTTGTGTTCAAAGGGACGTTAAATAATACTAAAATATAATTCACTAAAAGTTGTGATTTACAAAATAATTCATCCAAACTAAAGCATCAATCGATATAATCCAATCTAAGAATTATGTAAAGCTTTTACTTCATTTATTTAGAAAAATATTCTGTTAAAATAAGAGTACAGTGGATTTTTCGTTGGAAATTCATTTTAAGTTAAAGTAAAATAATAACAGCAGATTATCAAACTGTAATTTAAGTCCATTGACATTGCGTGATTATAACTTCTATCAGATGTGAGGGTTGTTAGTTAAGGTAAGTTGCGTTTCTCTAATACCTACATCACCACGTGCTTGACCCTATTCATGTTGTTATAAACATTTTTCTTTTATTCCAAGAAGCCTGCAGATAAAAAAATAATATGTTAAAGAATTTCAAAATGTAACTTACTTTAAAAGTGTTTCTTCGTTTTATTTCTAAGTTAATGAACTGAACCGAAAATCACCAGTAGGTATTTAAAAAAAAAAATGATTAAAAAGCATGCCACCATTAAACTCACACACCACTAAGCTCACAGCACTCCATGGAACAACGGATCGTCAATACTGTTTAAAATAAAATTCAACCCGGAATTAAATTAGGTGAAATAGTAAATCACGATGAGTTTCATAGTAAAAAAATTTCCTAAATTCAATTTTTTCTAATTTAAACATTAAGATCAGATTTATTGATTTAGAAATATTTATTATTTCATAGCTGCTGTAGTTTAAAATAAATAGACAAATTTTCATATTATCATATTGAATAAATAAATATAGAATATTTTCCCGTCCTAAAATTTAAATTTTAAACTTTTGCGCAAGCGTGAATGCTTTTACAGATAACGATCACAACTAAGCCTTAGAAAACTTAACAAACTTAGCCTGAGCATTGATAAAAGAAATACATATACCATTTTTAACCTAAATCGGTCAACGTTTACTTAAGTTTTCGTCACAGGCGTAAACTTTACTGACATAAATACAGACAAACATATAAAATACATATCTTGTTATGTACAAGAAGCTATTTGTATAATCGTTGGGTATCACTGTAAATTAAATATATAGATATATAAATATCATTGGGCTTATCTATTGCAATACTAAAAAGTGTGGGAACAAATATTTAGACGATATTTGGAAGATTCAGACATGTCTATTTTGAAATTAAAGCCAAATATGCATATTGCCTATCTGTCAAAAGCGTTTACATGCTCGACCATAACTTGAGTCAAAGCTAACCGTTTTAGTTAAAATTGGGTATAAATGTTCCTTTTACCAATGCTCAGATTAAATTCACTGGAAAACGTTATCAATCCAAGAATTTGCTCGCAATGATCGCATAAGAGAATTATAGGACAGGAACAAATGCTACCTTTATCTATTCGATGAGACAAATACTTTTTTATACTAAAATCCATAGCGACGCCACTTTGAAATGATACAGATTGTATAATCCTTTTAATTGGATCTAAACGTCTTAAAATAGAAAATAACATTTTTAAAAATATCTTACGTTCTAACGTATCGATTTTAAGAAAACGTCATATGTAGCGTCTAAACTATGATCGAAGCAGGCTTGCAACATTTTAATTGGATGGAATAAGAAGTTTTTGTGGATATATTTATAAAAATAGTTGAAAGGCCCGGTTCCCCTACTCTGCAACCCTACTCCACTTCTTATTATCTTTACCTATGACATTCATCGTGAATAACGATTAATTAAATTTTCTTAATATTCAATAATTATCGAAATAACACTCGTTTCAATGATAGAATTACGATGTCTAGTTAAAACGATGAGATTCCTATCGTGCATTGTGGTTTGAAAAGTTTCAGGAAGGTGGACCAAGGTGGGCTCTGCAATGAGTTAATTCATTGCTCAGTTGAAACGACCTGTTCATTCCTATCAACAAGAAGACGAACAAGAAAGAGCTTTGACTGTCAACATAGTCAATAATGAAGGTTAGTAGTTGCTCAACATTGGGGAATACCCGAGGAAGCACCTTTAGTGTTGTTGAGCATTGAGTGTAAAAGGATTGTCCTGGCTTCTCGAAAACTGATTAAGTGACAGTCTCATGGGTCTTGGGTTTAAAGGTAGGCATAGCGAACCTAGCAGCAATCTTGATTTCTGTACAGGTATTTTTCATGTATAGATTTCCCAGAAATACCAGATCACGGATTAAGAAGTGTCTGCTTTTGCTTTTGCTTAAAGTGCTTTGCATTTCAATGGTATTCTGGGTGTGTGCAGTGGATTCACAGCCATCTCAGATATTTTTCGCTTTTCACAATATCTAGACTATACTAAGTTTTACTTGCATAATGTTGGTGATATGTCAATTTATTAAACAAGAGATTCTTCGTCCAATTTTACGACTTCCAGGGCTTATAATTCTGCAATTTCTTTAACCAAATACAATACACAAAATATCAACTAAGTAACATTGCTATATTTGCTTACTTATCCATATTTTTATTGCTATATCAGCTAAGCAAGTCAATTCAAAATGTTCGAAATATGACTTCTTATTTGTCTACAACTATCGTGGTGGTTTCCCTTCCTCTTTTGACGGCCCAGTAAGGTTCAGGGTACCAAGCTATGTTAATTTCCGTGTACAGAAGGAAAATATTAAGACAATACCTAATAAATAACGCCTTTCCGTACCTAAACCTTTACTAACTTAATCATTACCTTTTCTTTAAAATGCTAAAATAAAATCTACGAATGTATACGTAGCATAATATATTTATTATTATAAATTATATTAATAACTGCCAAAAGGTGTTTTCTAAAATTTTATCCCTAAGGGAAACATTAGGACAGCTAAGAAAAGAAGGGGAATTTACCCGTACCGATCTTCTAAAGTTAGGAAGTTAATACTTGAGAAAAAGCTCTTATTATGTTTGTAAGTATAATAATAATAAATAATTCCAATTTCAACCAAGGGATGTGAAATGACAAGGGGAAGGAAAATACCACTGCTTTTACTTTATAAAAATGTTCAGCATTTTTCTTCATTAGTCGTAATTAATTACTAATTCGGGATATTTCAATTACTACTTTGGGAGGAGGGTACAGATATAAGAGGGAGAGATAAAATCTAGATATTCTCGCTTTTTAAAATAATTTAAATGTTTCTTCATGGTAGTTTATAAATCCATTAAATGGAAAATAAAACACCCCGTAGTGAAGCACGGGTATTCAGCTAGTATGTATGTATTGTCGTACTCTTTATAATGATTAGAGGCATTTTATCATTATTAGTGAAATATAAAGTAAAATGGGTATTTCTTTAGACTTTTACTCCCCGTTTTATTTTCAAAATATAAATGACTGACTATATAATTATTGTAATCTTCAGCCCAATGTAGGTACTTTGGGACAAAGGTATATCACAATTATTGTGTTTTTAAAAGGGGAGTAACAGTCAAAAGAAGAACTCTCCGTACACCTTTTTTAGATTGTTACTTCCCTCTGTTTTTTTATAAGGGGAGTAACAATCTAAAGAAGTGCTGTAAAATGCAGGTTTGCAACATTATTCTGAGTGATGCAACCTGTTTAATAATTTGAAATATCTATTGAAATAGTCGGAATGAAAATCAAATATAAATGACTAGACTGTTGGAACTAGTGGTGCTGTTCTTAGAACTATCGGTCGAGTGCCTGTTGAGACCTTATTAACTATTAAAGAAGTTTCAAGAGGCCTTTACTCTTTCAACAAGTTGGCACTTCGATATACTACCGAATATAAACAATCAGGACGCATTGTAATGCCTTACAACCTTTTTATATATAACCCTTTCGTTAACTTAACTAAACCAATATATAATTCACCAACTGCAATTAAATCAACTAAAATAATCATAAAATAATAACAACATAAAACAAAACTAGTTTCCAACCTATGAAAATAATTCTACGGTTTCAATAATTGTTTCAGCTTGTTTTTCTTATTAGTCAGTCATTGCTGTACATGCGATAGCTAGCAAGACTCAATATTTGATTATTTGGTATATATAAATATAATAATATATGCCACCAAAGAAAGAAACATACATTGTTATGGTTAATCACACGTGACCTAATAGTGAATAATTAAAAATAATCCCAAAGAACATTAAATACCTAAATAATTTCTTATAAAATGTCCTATTCAATTAATTATTAAAAATTATGGCATGGAACAAAACTTTTTTAGTTTTTACTGAAGAAAAAATAAAAACACAAAACAAAAAATGTTTAGAGATGTCAACAATTTTCTGTTCATTGGACTGAGTCTAAAATGGATGTTATTCCCAAGATTTATTTTTTCAATTGATGCTGTGATATTGTTTTGGTCTGGCTGTGAGATTAGCTAGTCCAAAGCCCATCCGTGTACCCAGCTGTTCACCATGAAGACCCGATGGAGCCTGCTAGCAGTGCTGCAATGTGACCCAGTGTTTAATATGCGGCTGCGCACACTCCTGCCTCCCACTACGGCCCAGTCGTATTGATCTCCACCGCTAGGACCGCGGTGCCATTGAGCCGTTAGTATCTCGCCTGCTTGCTCGATAATCTGTACCCAACCCCCAGTCCTGGCTAACGTAACCTCGAAACCCTTGCAGTGATTTTTTTATTTCAAATAAATTTCTCTTTTATGCTCAATTCAATTCAGAACAGTACAAATATCGACTTATTTATTAACCGTCGAAATTGTGAAAAGATATCGGTTTATTAATAAAATAACGGATTTAATGGTTCGAATTTGGGAATAACGATGCCCAGAGCAATGTTAGCACACAGCCGGAATCATCGTAGGTAACATTTCAAGATATCGCCCAAGGCATTGACTTGTTTTGTAGTAGTTAAGTGATATAAAGTTAATAAATCAATTAAGCAGAGATGGCAAAGAAAAAGAAGGTTGCCGAGGAGGATTTAATAGTACCTCCACAGGATACGAGGATCTGCGGAACGATCTGTGTCTGTCAGATGACTATGGTTCTCAGTTGTGTTGCGATTGTTTACCTTACAGTAGCGGTCTACATGCCTTCTCTCAGAGCCTTCTCGTCCGGTATATCGGAGTCACCTGTCATGTGCACGACCAACAGACTTATGCTTGTCGAGAAGGAAGGCAACAGCTCATGCTCAGAGTGGTGTCTTTCCAAGTCTTCCGGAGCCTGCCAGGAGATTTGGGTTTCCGTCAGAAGGAACGGATCGGAGTTAGTGTTCGCAAATTGCTCAGGGACTGCCAAAAAGGTTTGTCACGGTATAGACCAGAACGCGGCAAAAAAATATAAGTGTGTAGCCGAAGAGTGTAAAAATCTGACAGGGACGTTTAACTGTTCGGAAGGTTTGTGTATAAATATAACGGATGCTTTTAATTGTGATTTCATAAGTACAGACCCACCGGTGGCTTGTACGGGGCGGAGGGGTAAAATGGAGTGTAAAGATTTATCAGGTTTATTTACTTGTTCAGCAGGGGTGTGCGAAAGAATACTCTCCCCTTACAACTGTGACAGGCGATGCGTCGACATTCCTACCAGGAACAAGAACGTCATAATCATGAGTGGGGATCTAGTAACGTTATCAAATTGTCAAAGGACTTTTAGCACAGCAACCGATAAAGAAGTTTGGAACGAAACAGCTGACAACATTCTAATGACTTCATGCCTAACGGTAGGAGATGAGGACCATTGGCTGAGAGGTTACGACTGTATTAACGGTACCCTACTTGACAAAAGTTTGCTTGGTATCCAAGCTAACTACTCTTATCTTAGCAACATCTTTTTAAGTGGTACCGAGATGCTAGATGAGGAGCGACTCGTCGCTCCTCCTGAAGATGACCTACTTATATCCAACGACAGCCAGCTCTTTATAAACATGGAGGGCTGTGTGAATACACTTCAAGACGAGTGTAACGAGTTTTTTAAGAACTATGGCAAGGACGGAACGGACCACAACGCCAGGGCAAGATTCCCGTGTTTTTACGACGATCAAGATGTCAAGAAGGTTTTTGCGAGGTTCGATCTCGAACAACAACACAACGAGTTCGTAGTTGCTTCGTGTGTGCCTACTACTCTGTTTGTAATATCTTGTATCGTATTAGTCATCTGTCAGAGGACGGTAGAGGTCGGAGACGACGCCAAGATGAGGTTCAAAGTTGGAGACAGAGACGCTATCAGGCAGGCTGACAAGGAGAACTCCCTGACAGACCCGGCCTGTGCTGACCAGGCTATGGCTCTCTGAGACCCGTCACGTGAGAATATTATGCTAAAATATCCTATAATATAATAAAGCCTCTGGTACCAATCGATACCAACTGGCACTGTGGCGTGCAATATCCACTTCCATTCCACCTCATGCTATCATCGTCTTCTATAATTAGCAGCCATATAAATTCAATATAAAATTTGAATTTTGTTTTATTCTATTGCTCAGTTCAGCGAACCAAATTATCCACAGATATTACATTGTGAACTTATGACATTGTGATTAACCTACTTTGCCAATAAAAATAAGAACTAATAAAAGACACACACATCGTACAGTGTGTCCCCGTTTTGAATAAGTGAAAAACACTAAACTTCTGGTGTTCAACCTTGCTTGAATACAAACTAATTTATGTCATAACTTTAGTTTCGAAAAAAGCAAAAGAGTTATTTCCCTCATTATTAAAGTGATACGACAAACTTTTATATAAAAAAAAATGTTCAGAAAAGAAAACTGAGAAAGATTACCAAATTTTGAAACCCTCCACCTACTTTGATATATTGCATTATTTACCATATTTTTTAATGGTAGAAGATATTAAAAAATTTCGTTAGTTCTTAAAACTTTAAAAATTGATAAATATGCAAGTGCAAAAAAGTTTTAGTTATCATTAATTTGTCTTTAAGAAATTTAGATAATATACGTAATTATAAGAAATAATACTAATAAAAATAAAAAAAAAAAAAAAAAAAAAAACAATTAAATTTATTTTAACACGACAAAATTCACAGGGATATTTTCGAAATTTGTGATCAATTTTACACACATATTTTTAGCAGCACACTAGCCACTAAAATAGAGAATGGCAAAATACAAAATATATCTCAGCAGGCGAAGGGTTTTAAAATGCTGGATTCTTTATAAGTTTTTCTTTCTGAAAAACTGTTACTTATGAACAACAAAAAAAAAAATAGTTTCTATTCAAGCAAGGCTGAACCCCAGAAGGTGTAATTTCAATTGAAAAAGTGTAGTCTTTTTCACCTATTCATGCGTCGATCCGGGGACAAACTGTATAATGCGTGTGTGTGTGACTATTAATTAATTAAGACTATTATTAATTAATAAAGATTATTAATCAATTAAGCTTAGTGATTGTATACATACCCTGGACTTGTTACATATTTGAAAATCTAAACACATGAGCAAAATACCGAGTGGGACATACCTGAAACAAAAAATTAAAAATTAATAAAATAATTAAATTTAAAAAAAAGCATGATTTAATTACTAAAATAGCAAACTGGTAATTTTTAAATATAAATTACACTAATTAGAAACACTAATTAAAGAACACTAATTAGAATTTATTAAAAGATAAGTTAAATTTTAGGGGATAAGACTTTGGCGCAATGGAGTAGAACGTAAGTAGAATATGGTGTAGTAGCTACAAGGGTCTCAGCTACTAGTTTGCTGTCCTAATTTCATAATATCTATACCAAATATTAGAATGTTTTTAAAGTACATTAAACTCACAGTGTAATCTGGATCATTCCTATCCAAACTAAACAAGATTAGAAATAACTATTTCATTCAATAATATTTAATAACATGACTAACATTTTAAAGTATTTTCAATTTTACTGATTAAAGTTCCATAAAACTTGAAACAAATAAGTTATTGAAGTATATAAATGAGCATTTACACCATTTGAAAGTTACTTTAATTAAACGGAGTAAGTTTATTATCCCAATATATGTACCATAATAATCATAGTTCAATGATGTTTCACACTAATAATGGTAATGATGGCCATGAAGATAATCCACAGATACCAATTATTTATTGACTAGCTAGTAATATACAGTTAATAATTCTGTAAAACGAACAAATATTGTACAAATGTTAAGGATACTTTGGTTTAGTTAAAAAATTAAACTTCGCAACTAAAGTAAAGTAATGTGACAAAACTCAATTAAAACAACTATTAAATAACTACAAAGTTTCAAATTCTAGAGTTGGGTACTTTCTGAGATCAGGGGCGTTCTAGACAAACGGAGAAGCGCAAGAATGTATCCTTATAATGTCAAAATAAACAACAAAAAACTCCATTTGTAAATAACAAGTACTGAGCTAAAGAAAGATTAAGAATGCTTGGATTCAAATGACAATAGATGATCAAGATGACTTTGAGAAGGTCTTTAAAGTCGGTATAAAGACAGAGATATTTTTCTTGAGGGGTTCATTAGTCAAACATATCTATTTCACGTAGTTCTACCTCAGATTTAATATGACACATATAATAACATGTAAGTGTTTATATTCTAAAAAATTCATGAAATTTACCCAGACTGTATAAAAATCTATAAAACTTAATCAGTAAGTGTTTATATTCTAAAAAATTCATGAAATTTACCCAGACTGTATAAAAATCTATAAAACTTAATCAGTGTTAAAAAATTATCAACTATTAACTGAAACAACACAAGCGTTAATACAAAACTGGTTTCAAAATGTTTAATCAACCACTTTTTTTTACTGAGGATAACTATTTAAACCACTAAGTTAATCAAACATTTTATTTTATTAGAAATATATTACAAATAGAGTAGGTAAATATGTTATAAATAGAGTAGGTAATAGTTTGCCGCAAAGTGAAAAATTCCCATTTTTTCAGAAATATTTACATTTAAGAACTAAAATGAATGAATATATTTATATTAAGTCTGACTCTAGGGTTAAAATTCGTCAGATATTGATCCGTAAGTTAATAGCTTTCTCGTGCCAAAGCTACTAAAATGAAAAAATTCAAAAACAAAACGAAAATTAAGTGTTGTGTTTTTGTTTGTTTTGCAGGCATTCCCCTTCTCGAGGACAGCCCGACTCACCAGCAGGTTTTCTCCTTGCAGGAGTATTGAAGTTTTTGCACTTTAAATCTTTTTCCTCGTGCTTTGAACAACTTCAACAAAAAATAAACGCTGCTTAGTTTCTTCTTTAAAACAAAACATTTAAACGCACACGCAAAGAAACTGCTTGATACAAACAAATTTAACATTCGATTTAAGAACGCTGTCTTAATAAAACGCATAAATCATTTTTTTTTAGCAAGTACTAAGTATTGTAATTCGCTAGGAAAAAAATAAAAAATAAATGAGAAACAAAAAACGGAGGGGAACGCGTCTTTAAAATAAATATATATAAAAAAAAATTGTCTCGAAGGCAAAACCTTTTTGATACGTAGTTTTATAGATAAGATAAATAAATATATAATGAAACGTTTATTAACTCGAATAAATAAACAAAACATAGTGTTATAAGGCAATTTTATAACGTAATTATTTTTTTCCCTGATTTTCAAGAAAATGTTATTATTTGAAGAGTAAAATAAAATACTTTTTGGAATTATTTAAGAAGGATTAAGGACGATAGAGTTGCGGGTATCTAAGATGTATTGGTGATGGGGCTGGGCTCGGATTTGGCCGGAAGCACCGGGAGTCTCTCTGTGGAAGCTCTCCTAGAGAAGGCAAAGTTCTACACCTCCCTATGCTTGGGCACCACAGCCATCCTCAGCGTCTTCGCTTTCCTCTTCTTGATACCCTTCGTAGTGGACCCAGCCATATCCACCATCATGGCTGACTACGAGTCCGAGCCTGCGACTTGCAAGGCTGTACTCCACACCTATCTCGAGGGACTGACCAACTGTACCTGGTCTTCCTGTAAAGAGGGCTGTACCACCGCCCCTATTAAGTGCCATCAGATACTTGTCAACTACACCAAAATGCCATTTCAACAATTTAAAAAGGTAATTTCCAATCCTATGATATTGGTTCCTTTGAACAAAAAGAAATATAATTTGTCGACATGATTAAATGACATATTAAAGACCCGTAGTGATGTGTTTTTAATCAAATATCTAATAAACTTTTTCTTAACCTCATATCGAAGAAAAGATAAGAATCGTACAAAAAATATTTTTACTGAATACAAAGAAACTGTTTCTCCCCGTAAAATAATACTTGTTTATTATTTATCAAAGCAGCTTTTGGCAATTTTCATCTGAAAGCTGCTTTGATAAATAAATGCCTAAGTATTATTCTATGTTGAGAGACAGTTTCTTTGTATTCATTAAGATGACCTCCATCAACGCTCTTTTTCCTTATTTTTTTTTCTATAATCATTTTATTTAAAAAAAAAATAAAATAAAATAAAAAAAAAATAATAATTTCTAATACGTTAAATAGTCTTAAAATTAAAATGCGCAGAGAATAAGAATGAAAATTTTATTGATTCGAAGAAATTAAGAAACATAGTTTTATAAAGTAATGTGAAACCTAATTATTTTCCCCTGATTTTCAACAATTTTTATTATTTAAAGATTAAAATAAAATATTGCTAAGGACAGTAGAGTTGGGGGTATTTAAGATGTATTGCCGATGGGGCTGGGCTTAGATTTAGCCGGAAGCAGTGGGAGTCTCTGTGGATCTTTTTATCTCCATTAACCATTCATGTATATTTAATTAAGGAAATGCCAATACTATATCGGTGTATAATTTTAGCTGGAAGTGAGCGAGCAGGACGGAGCCGACTGGCTAGAAGGAGACACTCGCCTGTTCATCAACACCGAAGGTTGTGGATATCCTCCCAGAGTTAACTGTTCAGAGTTTTCCAAGGAATTCAGCAAGCTAGACGTACCGTTCCCTTGTTACTACAGTCGCACTTACCCCGACATCGTAGTAACCAGGTTTGTAACACAAGTCTGCCTATTCACATTCTACTTGGGACCAGTTATTTAGCTTGAATACACAGGTCTTTGATTAAATAGACTATTTCTATTAAGATTGCAATGTACATGAGACCTATTTATCAACCTATTTACCAAGCTAAAGGTGGCTTGGTTGGAGAAATCCACAAATAAATATAGATTACCGAAGGAACCATATTTTGTACCTTGGAAAGTGAAAATTCGTTGCAATATAATTTTCCAGTCATCACAATACTACCTTAACATAATTATACTACTACATATGAAAAACTAAAAAGCGACCAAATGCTAACTAATTATTAATTTGAATGTATGTGTAAAATTGTAGTGTTTTAAGAACCTACAGGCTTAAAATGCCCATTAAAAGCCCAAATGTCTTATTAAATTAAAAAGAAATTTCTTTACGAACCATTATACTGAGAGGAATTGCGCCTCTATTAAAATCAATTTATAATAATGTATCATGGCCAAAGATTTATGGATTTTATAAGCAAACTATTAACTCTTCCATATGCATGGCCCAAACCTATCTACCAAGGGAAATAATAGCCATTTATTGGATATATTTTATACTACTGTCTATACATACAATATAATATATATATTTAATATTTATTTTTGAAATAGATTTCCTGATATGATAAAAAAAAACTAAGATAACCACTTAAAATCAAAATATCTATTTATATTTTGTTCTCTTATACCTTAATTATATTATTTTTGTCTCTTATATTGTGCTTGTATGCAGTATGTGACTAATTGTTTACTTATATAGGTATTCGTGGGATGATAATCTAAGGTATCTAATTATTTCGTTGGTGGTGCCTAATGTTCTGTTCGCCGTGTCCATCGGAGTACTCTCTTACTGGTACTGCCCTGGATGCAACAGACATCGGTGCTCCATCGATAACACTTCTTATGGCGAAAAATTCAATTCAAGCCAGCAGTAAGTAGCATATTACTTTAGTTGTTTATGATTACAACGTCTTAACTAAATACTACTGAAATTCAGAGGGGTAAATTGACTAGAAGATAACTACACAAAATTATTGTTTTGAGAAAAATATGTCTTCGCTCCCCGTGAGCTATCGACATTTGAAATGTGGCCTCCAGGTTCGCTTTGCGGTGTTTGTTAGGCGTGTGCGGACGATTAACATCACGAGCCTTGATTCGTGTGAATGATTCCTACGACATACTTTCGAACGTCAATGTATTCACCACCTCATATACACATTATCATTGGAAAATATTACATTTATTTCATTTATGTATTTATTTATTTTTTATTAATTTGTTTATTTTGACAGTTTATTTTGACAGTTTATTAGTTGTTTATTTTAACGCGTTTTGATGTCGTTTTTTGGTAACGCTTTTCGAGTTTAAGTGCCAAAGTGAAGACATGATAATGTTAAAACCACTCAAATCGTCTTAAAATCACACAAAAGCGATAATTTCGTTGAAATCTCGTTTTCGGTTTTTAGAATAATAACAATACTCTTTAAAAGCTAAGTAAAAGTAAAAATACTAAATATAACTATTTTCCATGAGTTATAACAAATATATTATAACTCAATCTTTTCCTCATGTATTGAGGAAAAATATTTTTTTAAAAATTGGAATGCAAATAAAACTAAAATCAATTTTCAATATATGAGTATTTCAGTATTTTCTCCTTGATTTTTTTCTAATGAACACATAGTCTCTATTTATCTAGAAAGGGAGAAATAGAATATTGATTAATTACCTGCAGCGCACGAAAACAGTGTAATTATATTATTTTAGGTTTCAATGCAACAAAGAAAACTTAATTTTCTGTATTTTTTTAAAAAATAAGACAAATAAATTTAGTTATCACATAGAAACAATATATACATATATAAATTTCTAAGGCACGGTAGTGCCCCCGCCAAGTCAAGCTCAGCCGCAGTATCCTTTTACTGGAACCAACTCAAGGCACTTTGGACCCCCTTTTCTATCTTAATAAAGATACTTAGATACATAAAAAAATAAATTTTAAATTGTAGTACGTCTAAACTTACTTTAAATAACAAACTTCGACTTTACAATGTAATATTAAAACCAGCTTGGACCTACGGTCTAGAAGTATGGGGTAGCACCAAGCCTTCCAACTCCCGTCGAATTCAAACTCTTCAATCCAAGATCCTCAGAAAAATCACAGATGCTCCTTACTACGTCTCCAACCTCACTCTCCATAACGACCTCAATGTTTCTTTTGTTAGAGACCTATCCATATCCCAATACCATACATTTCACGAATCCTTATCCAATCACACCAATCCTTTAGTTGAAATCCTCTCCTCCCGATCCATCCCAGATGACCCACCTCGCCGCCTGAAGAGGCAGTGGCCCAGAGACCTACTAATAGTGTGATTAATTATTGAAAATCACTTTTACTATTACTCGTAAGTCTTATTATTGTATTCTCATCATTCTTATGTATTGTCATCATAATTTTAATCCTCATACCGAAAGGAGTCGTCAATGGACTTCTACCTTTCTCAAGTAATTCAATGTCCCGAAAAAACATGTATCATTAACACTTATAAAATTTATATATGTAGTTGTGTTACTCAATAAAGTGAAAAAAAAAAAAAAAACATTTCTCACCTCTACCACAATTAAATTCATAAGATATATGAGCCTAAAGTTTGGTTATTTTGTTGATTCAACAAATGACCTTGACTGACTCATAATAATTCTTCTTCTAGGCACTTCTTGCAATCCTAGATACTTGGAATTTTGTATATAAGTAGTTTATTGTAAAAGAAAAATAAATAAATAAAAATCGGTTTTTTACCAAGTTTAAGGCTCATAAAAAACTGCCCATTCTAAATATTTAAAAAAATTATCACTAGAATTACAGTATACAGTAACATTAAAGTATTATTTTAATCTCTAAAATGTAATCTAAAAAAATTAATAATGTTTTATATTGGAATAAGTGTGGTTGAGTATTAAACTCGAAAAATACTCGAGCCTCTCTCTATTCTCTCTCTCGCAAACTCATAAATTTTCTTTCCAAAATCATTTATAAATTAAACACCTTTCTGAGTTGACAACTACGCAGCATGAGGATACCAAAGTTTTAAACGATGTTAAATCATATTAATATAACACCAAACTGTGTAACACCGTGCTGCGTAAATACTAAGTCAGAATACGTTTTTAAATTTAAACGCTTAACAGGTTTAACTTTAAATTCCTAGCGTCATCACATTTATTTTTTGCTCACACCTTAAGCGTAATTCAATTTTTTAAGTTTCTGGTAGTTTCCATACTACGGGAAGTTTAAATTAATTTAAATCAAATTATAATCATTATTAACACTGGGAGACAGACAGAGAAAAATAGACTCCAGCGCCGGGATTTTAACCACGGGCCTTCCGCATTTCCGGTGCAGACGCTCTTTCCATCTAAGCTACTCGGGAGAATGATTTTTCTCTGATTTTTCAATTCAAAAAAGTATGAAAACTACCATAAACTTAAAAAATTTAATTTCGAATTGATTGTACAAGGTACAGGTACTAATTGAGTACTTTATAATCACAAGCGGTAATTTTCGGTTTAGTTCTAATGTCATAAATTGGCTTGCAAAATGTGTATGAATATTGAAAGCTTGGAGTTGGGGAATAGTTATAGGTTACAGCAGAGAAAAATCATTCTCCCGCGTAGCTTAGATGGAAAGAGCGTCTCCACCAGAAATGCGGAAGGCCCGTGGTTCAAATCCCGGCGCTGGAATCTATTTTTCACTGTCTGTCTCCCAGTGTTAATAATGATTATAATTTGATTTAACTTAAGAGTTAAAATCTATATTTGAAATCTATCTCATAATACTTTATTTGTCACTCTTACGACAGTCGACTAACGATGGACAAGAGTAAACTATATACAGCAGTTTCTGTTTCCAGCCACTCATGAATTCTCTTTTGGTAATATTTCTAGGTTTATTTTGTTGTTTAAGTGCATAGCAGTTTCCTTTTCCTCTTTTATAACTAAAACATAATGATAATTTACAGAACAGTTCCAAACTGATAGCCTTGAAATCATATATTATGGATCTGTCTTTACATGCCAAAGCCATTTACATATTGCTTTGCCCATATATAATTAAACGAAATAAACGAAATAATGTGATTTTGAGTTATTTAGTTAATTTTAGGTATGTCGCATGGGTGCCCTTAAAAGATAGGGAATGCGTGAGAAACGCGATATACATATTTTAGTTGATATCCTTGCTCACCCTTAAGCACGAAAGTAGGCTAGTCAATATTGATCATTATACACAAAAACATGCATTGCAGATACAAATAAATATTTTTTAATCAAATAAAACTTAAGTATTTAATATTAATTTAATTTAAAAACAATTGTTAAGCATCAGAAGTATATTTAAAATTATATGTACTGTAGTATACTTTCATATTAAAATACATATTATAATTGTATATTTTATTATTAAATATTTGACTATACAATAATTTTCTATGAATGACGCATGGCTGAACTCTAGAGAACACATAGAATTCTATTAAGTATCAGTTACCATGTGGCTTACCAACTTAATTATTATTAGTTAACTTAAATATTTAAAGTTAGTAGTTATGTGTGTTTATGAAATGCCACATTTAACAACTTTATTTGACTAATACTGTCACAGAACCTGAATCAAAGAAAAAATAAAATTACTCATGACAAGCTGTAAAATTAATTATTACCTACTTTTTTTTAATAAGAATATTTTTAAATTACATAATATTTTGTATAGATATTTTATAAGAGAGTTTAACTATTTCATACATTTATACTAAATACGTGCACATATAGATAAAGGTTATATAATATGTTTTTAACTATATGAGATATTTTCTAAAAAATCAAACTTACTTTATTGATTACAATAAAATAAAAATTTCAATTATGTTATACTACCCCAACTTTTTTTAAAAATATCAATACTTAATTTGTAAATTATTGTGTATGAATATTAATAAATTGGTTTTAACTTATTAATTTCATGTATTTATAGGGAAGAAGAGGAGGAAGAAGAAGAAGAATACTGACAGTAGTCCATCGCGCCCACCCTTAAACATTACTGATTACATTTTTCTATTTCCTACCATATTATAATATTACTTCTATACTTAAAATGAATAAAAGACAGATCATTTCACAAAAATTACTTTTCTGATATATAATAATTATATTGATAGATAAATTTATATAGACACAAAAGATAAACCCCCTCCCCACAAAAAAAATTGGATTAGAATCGGGGGATGATTTCTAAAATTACAATATTAAGTGTTAGATTTTTAGTCTTTCATTACTTGCCTTTTTAAATAAAAAGAAGAATAACATAGATTGTAAAAATAATTTGGAATATCTCATTATCCAACTTATTGTTATTTTAATATTTAAGTTCTTTTTTAACTGTCAAAATATATTTTTTCTTCACAGTTGATTCCAGATGTTTTGTAATAGGTTTAAAAAATATTTTTTAACTGCTACAGTCAACTAAACACTATTATACGAATTTTGATTTCTTTTTTATAGAAATAGTTCCAACTCATTTCGAGTCTTTAGTCAAAATTGGTTCTTCCTATAAATATAAGAAAATTATTCATTTTGCTACGAAATGTTTGCTTAAACTATTGTGATATTAATTAGATTTCACTCACAAAACTTAGTGCAATTATTAGAAATTAAATTGACACTTAAACCTACTAAAAACCTCTGGAATAATTTTAGATAGTGAATGGAAATGGATCATAAACTAAACATTACATTTCAATTAAACATGATGAAACCTATTATTAGCCAGTGATGACGGAAAAATTAATCCATTTTAAATACACCAATTGAGAATAGTGAGATAAAAATTCAAAATATAATACCTATTTTATTCATAGTTGACAAGGGTAAACTATGAACCTCACAGATCATCATTTGAGGTTCTTATAAAAAAAATATCAAGGATATGTCATTAATTTAAATAACTAATAGCAATCATAAGAACTATGTATTTCATAAACAAACCATCAAATGTAATTATACTTATTATTCGGAAATCAATAACGATAATTGAAGCTATAAATAAATTAATAATTAAAATCATTTTTATAGTTAATAATTTAAGGAAAAAAAAAACTTTTTCTATCGGATGAACAGGAAATTATTTAAAATTAATTATCATATTGATCAGAATAATAAAATATCACCTAAATATGCATTTTGAAAGCTGAAAACTTTCACTGTACCTTGCAAACTAATTATCATATAAATGAAATGTGGAATCAGTAAAAGTATATAATTATAAAAGGTATTGTAAGCTTTTAATTCAAAATGAATTAAAGGCAATACACCAATAAATCAAAGTCATATACCTAAATAAAGATATGCATATAGCATAAAGAAAATTACTAATTGTGTTGTTTTTCGAAAAAGAGTATAGCGATATAGAAGTAATATCGCTAAACACCCATCCAACGTTATGAATTATGGAATACAGCAGTATCAAAGTAATATAACTTAGATTTTTACTATTAAGTATCATTAATAGAAAATGAAAGCATATTTAAAGATCTGAAAATATTCCACAGATAGTTGCATAACATTAAATTAAAGCTTACTTCTTACTCTAATAGCTAACCTAATGCTGCGTTGTTAAGTAATTATGTGCGCGGGGTGTAAACGAAAGAAGAATGTAAAAATATAAACATCAAGAAATATATAAGATTAAAGAAAAATGCTAATACATTCCGATATAATAATGTTCTGAGTAATAAATACTTACAAATGAAATGTTTTTGATTGGAGAAAAATATCGAACCTACATATAGCGTTATCAACTACTAAGTCTATTTCCTTCCATCCTGTGAAAAAAAAACAAAATTTAGCCATTTTTACTACGTGCCAAACAACTACTAAAATTATATTTTGCGTATATTGAAATCGACGATAAAAAGTAATAAGTAAAATCATTTCAGGATAATTATAATATGAAAATTAAGACGCACCGTAATCAAAATAAATAAATTCCTAGGAAATATAACCAAATTTAAATGTTATTTTAAAAAAAATTATTAAAACAAGTGTAATCTAGAATAAAAAAAAATAAACGATTATACAAATATATAAATGTGAAGTTTAAAATCCTCCAAACAAGAGCTATACATATTTTAACCAGAACACCTATTAAATTCAATCTTGTGTCCTCTCAAGGGTAGTAAAAATGGCTGTAGTAAAAGATAAATATAAGAAGTAATAAAATGCTGTATATGTCTACTTCGTATTATCCAATACTGGACAAATTTTTATTCTTTAGACTAAAAAATATTAAAAATACAAATAAAAGTTAGATATATTAAATGAAAAATATAATAATTTTAGTATTTTGGTTCAATTTTTAAAGGACTTAATATATCTGATAGTACGTGACTCGATCGTTTTTAATACACAAAAAAACTTTTTGCCTTCTTAAAAAAATTTATATAAATAACTATTTTATAATTGTAGTTTTTATTAAAATTTACATAATTCTAAAAAATAAAATACACCAAAAATAAATATTCGTGTAATAATATTTAAATCTCCTTAAAAAAAATATACTAAACTATATTACTTGAGACATTAAAAATGTCCAAACTGGAAAGAATATGTAAATACACACAAAAATGAGTAGTATCAAAAAAAAAGTTTTTAAAAACATAATAACTATATTGATTGCCTTCAATAATATAATTTAAATAACATTTTTTATTCTTAAAATTGTAAAATATTATTAAAAACAGGAGAAAAATCGTGAGAGTGGCCAGTCAATATTAGCTGTTAATTAATTTATTTATGCCGCAATGAATTTTATGTTAAAATATATTAACTTTGTAATAGTTATTTAATGAAATGTTACTTTTTGGATCCATGAATTTATTGTTGTTTCGTTTTCATGTTATATATTTCTTATATGTTTATTGTTTATATTATCATTAAATGATTAGTTGAAAGAGTTATTAATGTTTTACTTTAAAAAATATTATTACTATTAAAATTTGATGTTTTATTAAAAAAATTAATAATAAGAAAACATTTTTGTGTCTTTCAAATAAATTAGATCAGCATTTGACCAATTAAATTCTGCTAAAGGATAATATAAAACACATCTTTTTTACATGGTTAAAAAAGAAATAAAGTTATGTTATTCCATTTGCGCTACCCTGTTTAAACAACGTAGAAGATACCTCTCGAACATGCTTTTTTATTCTTATATGCTTGTATAAGGACTTAATGTTTCAATAGAAAATTCCCACTAATAAGAAGTTCATGTATTCTCAGTACATTTGCTACCGAGATATTATGGTAATATTATGTTTTCTTTATTACAATATATTTTTTTTAACATTACTTGTTCTTGTTATTGATTTTATTTTACTTAAATTTTTATTATAATTTTATTTTGATTTCTTGTTTTAAAAATACATTGTTAAAGTCCATTAAAAATAAATAAATAATATCCGTGGGACTAACTGACTGGAACTATAAACGAAAGTGCAACCTTCTAAAATAAAATGTCTTGTATAAGTTACTTTTTAAACTATTTTATTATAATGCTCAATTAAAAAAAAATATATATAAATATATACATATGTAATAAAAGCCTCGTAGGAGAGCACTTTTAGTAAAATTAAATATAATTTAAATAACATTTT
>KZ651360.1:577684-587959 GCA_001010745.2 Gerris buenoi
ATATATATATTTAAAAAGTTTCAAAAACAACTGGAAATGTGAATTTAAAAATAACTATCCAAAAGAAGATGTGATCCGTAATTAAAAGCGACTTCTTTTACGAAAATACTTCAAAATAATGGGTTTGTTTTTTTAAACAATAATAACAGGGCTATTTGTGTTCCATTATCTGGATTATATCAATCATAAAGATTGACATTTAAATAAAACATAAAACATGTTACAATATTTATCCCTAAAATAATGTAACATCAACGTAAAAAGTCAAACCTCAATTATAATTCAAATTATTGCATCATTGCTTAATTTATAGTTTTTAATTTATACTAGATGTACATTATTTAAAAAAATATGAATGATAGAAATATTTTTGGAAAATTAATTCTGCTTCTCTTAGGATAGAAAATAAAAACCATTGGATGACTAATGAATATCGGAATGCATTATTCATGAATAAAAAATTGAGGGAAAAATTACCAAAATACTGTTTAAAATGTTATATAAACTTTGAAATTATAGTTTTTAGTTCGAAAGATGTGGTAAAGATATAGAGTTTAATATAGGATAGAATAAATATTATTTGAAATTTGGAAAAATTAGAAAGTATTAGAAGCATTTAGAAAATAAATGTCAAAATCTAGTATGAGTTGTACGTAAGAGGAAATTGGGACACGAAAAGTAGAGTCTGAAAAGGCTATTAAAATCAGACTAAAGAAATATAGCACAATATTTTAATTAAAACTTGAAAGGCAATAATGAGATGAAAATTATAAATAAAAGGCCAATGATAATACGAAATTTACAGAGTAAAATATATAAATATATGATTTTGGATTGAAAAAAAAAAAAATAAATAAAAGCTTTATTGTATATGTCCTCCTTGTTATAAAAAAGGAAAACGAGTATATTGATTTAAAAAAATTGAAATCCTTTTGAGATGAACTGCCAAAATGGATGAATTGTATAATATATAAAAGATTCGATGAAATACGAACTACGTAAGATGTTTATTATTTATGTATTATTAAGTATATTTTATAAGTTTATTAGAGTTTCTTCCTTATATTTAATAAAAATACGTTGAAATGATAACTTAAAAAAAAAAAAAAAAAAATCACTGTAACCACAATTTCACACATACGAGTTCACAACTGGAATTTAATGATAAAATGAAAAGAATTTGGTGAGCGATACAAAATAAAAGATATGAGACATCCAGCTTCAAAACACTAAAATGCAATTTCAACTTTTTTGTACTTACACCTTTATGTTGTTAAACGAGATATATATTACTCTTTTCATTAATTTAAAAAAGTTAAAGAAGCGTTATTGCCTTTTTAACTATTAAGATTTGTTTATATTAAAAACTAAATTAAATTTTAATACCAGTTGTTTGGGCTTCTTGAAAAAACTAAAATATCTAAAGGGTATGGTTTTGGAAACAACTCCTACAGGTGCCAAGGCGTATAACTGATAAAAATAAAACACAAAAATGGTGACGTAAGGAAGTTTTTTTGGTCCTACCTAGAGTGAAATATTATGAAATTTCTCCCAAAAAATGTTAAATAAGAAATGTGACAGGTAGCTATCGAACAATTATTTTTCCCAACCTGAACAGCCAAGCAATATTGATTTATTTTTGATGTGTGTAATAATCAAAATTATCATCAAATTACTAATAATTCTATTAAAATAGCTGTAGGTCATAAAAAGACACAAAATATATTGTATGCAGCATAATTTAAGAGGGAGGATCAAATATGAACGGGACTTTGATCTCTGAGCACCAACGGTTGATGGGGGCGGGACATCGCTTCTAGGCTGTTTAGGTGGGGTCATTAGAAGGAGCCAGAGAGGGTCGTCTCCCCATTTAAGACCGTTCACCAGTAACGCTCGCGATGACTTAGCAACAGGTCTCCCCCTCTACTGCGCATCGCGTTATTATAAAATTGCTTGCCTGAGAAGGAGTCAAACCTTCGGAAATTTTCTACAGGTTGACTGCGCAGTAGTTTGGGGACGAAACCCTCTTATGGACCCGTGTGTTTGCCTCGCACAAAGAGTTTCAGGAGG
Source organism: Gerris buenoi (assembly GCA_001010745.2). Lineage (NCBI taxonomy): Eukaryota > Metazoa > Arthropoda > Insecta > Hemiptera > Gerridae > Gerris > Gerris buenoi. Next base: position 579,755 of record KZ651360.1, read on the forward strand.
GAAGAGAACGCGTAGAGAATGAGAAACACGATCGTCGTCCCGGAGCAGCATTATAGATGAGAACATTCTTGCGGGTCGTGACATTATTGAAGGTGATCGACGTGTGGCTGCCTGGATGGCAGCTCCCATAACTTATCCCTGTGCATTAAATTTTATACTAGTAATAATGCGTTGCGCAATAGAGGCCCCCTCTATTGCGCAACGCAACAGCTGCCCCAGCTGTTGCTCAGAAATCGCGAGCACTACTGGAGAACGGTCATAAAGGGGGAGACGACCCCCTCTGGCCCCTTCTAATGAACCCACTTATACAGCTTAGAAGCGATGTCCCGCCCCCATCAATCGTTGGTGCTCAGAGATCAAAGTCCCGTTTATATTTGATCCTCCCTAGTATTTAATTCACTATCATGATTTATTAAAATAACAATAAACACGATAGACAAACTAAATTAGATATTTTATTAATATTCGTTACAATATATCTAATTTTAATTTTTCAATTTTGGTTTTATTTAGAATAAAGCTATTTGTGCATACTTAATATGAATATAAAGTATTTTAATAAATTGTTGTTTTTTTTTGGTTTTTTTTTATAAAATAGATACCATACTTTGAAGTTATTAATTTATTTGTTAGTTATATTTAAAAATAAATTTATTAGATGGGAAAAATATGAAATAAAGTGGGATATAAAAAGTTAACCATTTTAAATTTATGTAAACTACAATATTATTTACAAATTGATAAATCAATTATATTAATTAATTAACGAAATTTAATAACAATGGAGAATAAATTTTACCATTAATAAAAATTACGTTAAAGAATGCTAATGCATCGAATATTAATGTTACCACTTAGTAATATTGTTATGTTTAAATTATTAACATTATTTCGTTTAAAGTTTAAATAAATAGTATTTTGGTCAATTATGTTGTTATAGATTTTTTAATTTTGTTAATATCTGTTAAAATTATTGACAGTAATATATTTTACTTATGTGAACCGGAAAAAAACTTTTTTAAAGAAAAATTAAAAGTATTGTCAAAGGATGAAAAAATAAATTACTGCAACTTCAATAAAGATATGTGAACTATCTTTCGAGCTCTGCAGGCTTACAATTCAAGCGTAAGAATGAGAATATACCAGATTTTGTTGTTTTGTGAAGGTTTTGTAAAAATCCATTCGTATGCTTTAAAGGAATATATTCGTATTTATATAAACTTGTATTCTGCTTCTCCACAAGAAGTATTTAAAGTTCTCGAGCTTTATTCAAGAAAAGCTATTCCTAATCATTTCGTGCATAACAGGACAAACGTGTAAAAGTCGCTACTATTATAAGGGGAGAAATATGTTTATAACTTATGTTACATTTATTCACCATGTAGATAATCTTACAGTCATTGTATAAACTATCTCCCCAAGTAAAACGTGTTTACAGTTTGTGTGAAACCATTTATAAATTGAAGAGGTAGGTGGAAAAAGGAGGTTTAGGGATTAAAAACACATTTAATGATTATTTTTTTATTTATTATTCCTGCTCCGACAGCACGGGGGTCATTAGCGATTCGAACAAATTAATTATCTTTCCAGACTTATATTATCCGGCAGAATTGATATTATCTATATCCCTTTTTTCATTTCAATATATATTTTTTTATTTATTTCCTTTCCTTTTTCCTTCCTTATTTATTTCCTTTCCTTTTTTTTTATTTATTTCCTTTCCTTCTTTTTTTAAGCCTATATAAATAAGATTGTAGACATTGGCCCTTTTTAGAAAGTCCTTAAGGCTCTACCACCCTTTAAGGTTAGAAAAATAATTAAAATGAAAATTTTATTGCTTCTAATTAAGATATCAAAAATTTATGTACAGGCTTCATTCCCAATTTTAATTCTGCACAATTTGAGCCCCGTTTTAACTTTGTATGATAAATAGTAGAGGCGCCATTGCAATACAAGGATAAAACTCGTAGTATTGAAATAGTTGTAGTATTTATTGCAGTAGGGAGTTGGAATAGGGCTCAAATTGTGCAGAATTAAAAATTAGGAATGAAGCCTGTACTGCGTTTTGGTATTGGGGACACCTAGTTCTTAGACCACCTTCCACTAAGTAGCTGTGGGTGAGGCGTGTGTGCCATGTTGCCACTTTTTGGGGGGATTCTGATGTCTCTCCAACTTAGCTCAGGTGGTCAATTAGTGATATTGTTAAGAAGTTTATTGTCTAAATTATCTCTTAAACGATTGAGTACGTAAAAGAGAAAGACTTTTGAATAGATATTTCTCAAAATAATAAAAATATGACTGCTTTTTCCACCCACCTCTTATGACGCGTAGAGGTTCTTAAAAAAGATAATATAGTGGGGATATTTTACTAAACATCATGTAAAATTAGTATCCCCATAACAACTGTTAACCAGTATCTTCTTCCGTTCAGTAACCTTTTATTTTGCTTAATTTATACTGATTTTTTTTTAAACCAATAACTACCATTTTAGGGTAGTTTCGTCACATTTCTTTTAAGCCCATTTGATAGAACAAATTAAGAGGATTCAACACAAAATTTTACATAGATGTAAGTAAAAAAAAAATATAATACAAATAAATAAAAATAAAATTCTTTACTAAGATAATTTCGTCGTTATACTAAGAAATTTTAACTTGACTTTGAATATTTTCTTAAAATAAAAAGTTTTAAACAATCTAAACTTCGATCACTGAAATTAAAAAAAGTTTTTCCACTTCTCTTCGCTTTGCTTTATTAAAGGGCATCTTTGTGATATGAAATTTTACTTACCAATAAATCACTATTGAATAAATAACAACAATTCAATTATGTAAATAAATGTAATTTACAATTTTAATAATTTACTTTACTAATATTTATTATTCTACAATGTTTAGACTTATTAATATACTTAAAAATTTTACTTAAAGGCTGTTTTATGACAACACGGATTTGTACATATCTTGTTTACAAAAAAAAGTTTTATTTAATAAATTTATTTCATTATCGTTCTCGAACAATGTCATGTTTTGTGTATTTTTTATTTATACCAAACTCCTTTACTTTCGACAAAAAAATCCAAAATGTGTCTTTTTCGATACTTAGTCCCCTCGAAAACAAATCAAAATGTTTGAACCTACTTATCACAACTTATCTAGATAAAATTCTGTTCCCATTTAACAGTGATATGGTCTTATTGGCCGTGCCTAGACAGCTATATACAGATTTCGTTCGTATCAAAGCTGTTTTAAGAGTTAAACAACAAAAAGAAAGAAAGTCATTAAAAAAGTGATATTGACCCTTTTAAATGATTTCTCTAAATTTTAGATAAGAGATACTAGAGGAAAGTATGCTCGCCTTAGAAAGAAATAAACAAGTAGATCCGATAATGCTGTCAATAATGCATACATGATCGAGCTGAAACTTGGCACATAGGCTCTCTACCAATACAAAAACATTTTAACAAATTAATTAATTAATTAATTTCATTAATTAATTAAATTTAAAAAAATTATCTTTTTCAAAATGAATGGGATAATTAAATTTAAAAAAGTAATACAATAAATAAAAATTCAATTAATTATCCAATCTTGCTGAATCTTGGCATTTCGACTCTCTACCGGTACAAAATCATTGTAACAAATATAATAATTAATTAAATGTTACTAATTAATTAATTTTAAATTATTTATTTAAAATTGAAATGAATGAATACCAATATTTCCCTTCAGAACTAAAATGCAAAAATATAAAGTATTTATAATAAAAACTTGGTTTTTATGGGCTGGTATTATTTATGCCAAACTCCTTTACTTTCTACAAAATAAATCTAAAATGTGTATTTTCCGATACTCAGTTCCCTCGAAAACAAGTCAAAATGTTTGAACTGACTTATCACAACTTATCTAGATTAAATTCTGTTTTCATTTAACAGTGATATGGTCTTATTGGCCGTGCCTAGGCAGCTATATAAAGAATTCGTTCGTATCACAGCTGTTTTAAGAGTTAAACAACAAAAAGAAAGACAGTTATTAAAAAAGTGATATTGACCCTTCTAAAAGATTTCTCTAAATTTTAGATAAGAGATACTAGAGGAAAGTATGCTCGCCTTAGAAAGAAATAAACAAGTAGATCCGATAATGCTGTCAATAATGCATACATAAAGACCTAAATATGGCATACCTAAGATGTAGAAAAGGAAGAAGATTCTTTAAATAAGGTGAATGAAGTCATATGCATATTACAGACAAAAAAAACTTATGTGATGTGTTAAGGCCCCCATACACGGTCAAAATGTTTGCGCAAACATCATGTTTGCACAAACATTTTGACCGTGTATGGAACTGTTTGATGTTTGCGCAAACATGATGTTTGACGTGTATGGCCTTAATTTGCTCGAAATCCGGTTTGCGCAAACATGATGTTTGCGCAGAATGTTTGATCGTGTATGGGGGCCTTTAGCTATGTGATTGTCAGTTGTAAAAAATAAAAATAATAACTCCCTTTTCCTTTGATTTATACCGATTTCAAAACTTATATTATGTTAATTTTCAAGGTAGTTATTTTATAAATATGAATAAAAACTTCGTCTTTCCCCAAACCATAATTGCTTTCTATTATACACTTAAAGCCATAGATAAAACGTCTGATTCCTAGAGTCAAATCAGTTCAAAGCGAGCACTTGGCATCTTACCATCAAGCCGTCAAGCCAGCATTAATACCTCGACATTTTCTTCAACCAACAATTCAGCAATGACAACACATTCGACCCCAGGCTCATTATTTACTGACCAAAGGTAATTAAAAACTAAAAATCACATTATAATCTATCAATAACTTTAATAATAAACAAAAACTTTTAAAAAAGGAAAAGTTAATACGAAAGATAAATTATAGAATGTTAGTCATAATTAGTTGATACATTTTTTAAAACCCATAGTGGTCTAACATAACCAGTTAACATTTCAGTTTCAATTAGTTTTGAAGATGAATAAGATTAGTGTGTATTTTAGCGCAATTCTTTTAATGATATCATTTGTTCATATTTGAATAGTGCTAGTGACACAATTAAAAGATTATTAATAGAAGATTGATAACAAGATTTATATTTTAAATGCATCCCCAATAATAGTTATAAATTATAACAAGCGATAGCGGTTTTAGAAAGAATCCCATTTTTATTTACAAAACAAGATGTTCAATGCTTTGCGATAAATTTTTCTTTTAATCAAATGTTTATTTATCAAAATTTTAATACGTTTTTATTAGCTTGCTTTTTTTTGTTTGTTTGTCCAGTACAAATCTTGCAATCGATTTTTAATTAACTTCTAAAGAAGCTGAATGAAGTCATATGCATATTACAGACAAAAAAAACTTATGTGATGTGTTAAGGCCCCCATACACGGTCAAAATGTTTGCGCAAACATCATGTTTGCACAAACATTTTGACCGTGTACGGACTGTTTGATGTTTGTGCAAACATGATGTTTGACGTGTATGGCCTTAATTTGCTCGAAATCCGGTTTGCGCAAACATGATGTTTGCGCAGAATGTTTGATCGTGTATGGGGGCCTTTAGCTATGTGATGTCTTTCCCCAAACCATAATTGCTTTCTATTATACACTTAAAGCCATAGATAAAACGTCTGATTCCTAGAGTCAAATCAGTTCAAAGCGAGCACTTGGCATCTTACCATCAAGCCGTCAAGCCAGCATTAATACCTCGACATTTTCTTCAACCAACAATTCAGCAATGACAACACATTCTACCCCAGGCTCATTATTTACTGACCAAAGGTAATTAAAAACTAAAAATCACATTATAATCTATCAATAACTTTAATAATAAACAAAAACTTTTAAAAAAGGAAAAGTTAATACGAAAGATAAATTATAGAATGTTAGTCATAATTAGTTGATACATTTTTTAAAACCCATAGTGGTCTAACATAACCAGTTAACATTTCAGTTTCAATTAGTTTTGAAGATGAATAAGATTAGTGTGTATTTTAGCGCAATTCTTTTTATGATATCATTTGTTCATATTTGAATAGTGCTAGTGACACAATTAAAAGATTATTAATAGAAGATTGATAACAAGATTTATATTTTAAATGCATCCCTAATAATAGTTATAAATTATAACAAGCGATAGCGGTTTTAGAAAGAATCCCATTTTTATTTACAAAACAAGATGTTCAATGCTTTGCGATAAATTTTTCTTTTAATCAAATGTTTATTTATCATAATTTTACTACGTTTTTATTAGCTTGCTTTTTTTTGTTTGTTTGTCCAGTACAAATCTTGCAATCGATTTTTAATTAACTTCCTGAGCATCTAGACATTTGAAACTTTTAGAATAGCTCAGAACACGATGACAATGCATTATTTTAATACTTTTATCCATCTTTCAGCAAAATTTAATTCGTTTTCAGCAAATTGGGCTGTATGAAAAGATTGTTCGGAAAAAATCCGCAAGTTATATTATTTGTTTTGGCATATCCCATATTTACAATCTTCATTTTGACAGGTTTCAAATTTATGATTTATGACAGAAAATTTAAAAACGTAGTATATAAAAAGTTCTTTTTATCTTTGTATATACAATTAATTTGTATATACTCAGCGATTGCTTTTGTTCGATATTTGGAGAAGGGACACCGGCCTCAAGTTTCACCAGTGTTCGAAAAAATTTACTTTGAAACACACCTTGACTCGACATTTTGCACTAACTGTTTGCACGCATGAAAAGAAAGAGAGAGAGAAATGTAAAAGGACATTTGCGAACAGAAATGATAATTTTTTAACTCCATAAAGCAACATGAAGGAAGAAAAAATTTCCGCAATATATGTGACGCTAATTTTTTTATAAACTGCTCTTGCGTGAACACAGGAAAACCTAAAGTTAATCGGCCTCTGTTCAAAAGCCGCTCGCGTTAAATATCCTTGTGACGAAGAGGAAGGTATAATAACAATGAGAAGCGCATTCAACAAAAATCATAATTACATACTACAACATATAATTACATATTTCCAAATAAGTAGGGCGTAGAAAACCTAAAAACCTACTTCATCTTCACCGCAGAAAAAAATAATCCAAAAATTAAATACCATCCCGAAAATTGGCCCTGGCTGTTATGGCTAAATTTGCGCTCGATAAAACTTGCGATCATCCAGTATCGATGAACTGCTTTGAGCGCAACTTTAAAGCTAAAATTATGGCGGTACACAAACCCATAAGCCTAAAGTTAAGCGAGTACTATTGCCTCTATAATAGTACTGTACTTGAGCAAATTAAATCTGCACAAATAGGTCAAAAAGAATGAGAGATAAAATTCGTAAAACATTAGAAAAGCAATCCTTAATACCAAATTAAAAGATTAATTAATCAAATACAACAAAAAATGTTGACGAATTTTATAAGAAACAAGATAAAAAGTCCAGTCATGCACCATGACTTAATGAGGCTTATGATAATATAGGAATATTTTGGTTTGTAATTTTGATGGGTGAAAAAAAATAATAAATAAATAAACACGGGTACACACGGGTACGGGGTACAAAAGTCAAAATAGTATTTACCCTTCAAGATGCATGTCGTTGAAAAGCTCTTTAAGAGTACAGTCATTTTTATTATGTACACTTTTATCATACGCTTTTTTCATATAAGAGGGGGATAAAATGGAAAAAACGCGTTTTTATGCTATTTTTGACCCTAAAGTTACGATTTCCAAGACGCGACTCCAGCGATAGACGCTGAGCGATAATCGCTGAGCGATAGCCGCCCAGCGATAGTCGCTGAGCGATAGCCGCCCAGCGATAGTCGCTGGCACAAAATTATAATAGGTGTTTTCCTACACGCGTCTCCAGCGACTATGCAACATATCAGTAGGTAACTAGCAGTAGATGCGAACACGGCAGTTTTTAATTTAATTATGAGTTTTAAGAAAAAAACTTCTTATTACATGTAATTAATTCTCACTTCTCGTGGTTACTTTAAATTTATAGTTCTGCTGGATTTATATCGAATAAACCAAGTGAAATATATTTTTAAATGAAACAATAAATATAAAAGGGACAAACCAACAATCTACGTAAATAAATATTCTGATAAAATAAATAAACTGATATTTAGTTACTTAATTTATTAAAATAACAATTTTTATACTAAATATATACGTTTTTAATTATTTAATTACGTTTAGT
>KZ651361.1:38306-54330 GCA_001010745.2 Gerris buenoi
CCCCCCCCCCTCGCTACGCCACTGAGGGGGGTGCTAAAGTAAAAAAGTATTAACATTTGTAAAGAGTTTAAATTTTTTAAGCATCCACAATTTTCATATTTATTTAGTATATTTAGTAACGTGTTGACTATCGACTATCCTTACATCACACTTAAAACTTAAGGTGCCCATTGAAGATCCGTAAAAACTAGAAGGAAAAACGGATCATTCAGGATTAAGTCGATCTTGTCGGATTGTTTTTGGTAGAAACTATCAATATTTCTTGAAGCAGTTGCTCTGCTGGGGTTGTTGGGGTCAGCTTGCCTTGAGTAGAATTCAAGAGGTGAGCGGCAAAGCGGTGAGCGGTTGGCGGCAGAGCGACAGACCAGTGGAGCGACGCTGGCAACTGTTAAAAACGAAAATAGTAAGCTGGCTGGTATTCTCCATTATTTTTCTACCACGTTTACTGTTTACGTTTACTTTGCGAGAGTTTCTAAACAGCTGAGAAAGGCTCTGAGGGGTGAGCGAAAATTAATGTCTGGGCTCAGCGGTGAGCGGCAACATTATTCGCTTGACATTAGACGCTCGAGCTAGTCATATCCGGCCTTCCTCTACTACTCTACTTGTACTCAATGTAAACAAAGGTAAGCGGCAAGCGGCACAACTCTTCCGCTCGTATCGTATAGGCCTTTACAGAGTAGCGAGTGTGTGTAGACGAAGCGGTATCCAGGCTGAATATGAAAATGTGGATAGAACAAACTGATCCATTTTTCTCTCATTTTTTACGTCTATCTTCTATCAACATCACAGTTGTAAATAAAATCTTTCTATTTTTCTTGTTTCTGATTCAATAAAACAACAGCATATATAATTGAATTATACTATAAGATGTAATCTGTCATTTTATTTTTTAAAAATAATTACAAAAAGTCAATACAAGAAAACTCAGGTAAACTTACTCACATATTTTTTGAGCTTTCTTATCCCTCGGTGAACATTTTATTATGCTTTTTTCTTATTTTTATGTATAAAGGCCCCCGCAGATGACCGACTTTTTTTCTGCCGACAAAAAGTCGGTAGGAGACGGTGTGAATAGAAACAGGTGGAACCCCGCACACGGCCGACAAAAAATCGGCCCGACTTAACCTGTTTCTATTGTTTTTATTAGTCAGTTTCCTACCGACTTTTTGTCGGCCGACTAATAGTCGGTCGTCTGTGCGGGCCTTAAACATTATACGTTTGAACAATCGTGTGATAATAATTTCATATTGGCCTATCCTCTTCAAACTGCCCCACTGACTAAACTACCACCATCATTATTAGAAGGGGTAGATGTTATAATTAGAAGAAGTACCAAAGCCATAGTTGGACTATCTGCTAATACAACATCGGCCATGCTATACTCACCTCGTCGTTTTCGGGGACTTGGTATTCTTAGGTGTACCTGGGAAGCACCCTTACAACACCTGAGTATCGCCCAAAAACTGCATGCTGTCCCTGACTCTCTATTTCAACATGTGTTCAACTTTGAAGAAGAGACTTCAGAATGTTTGAAGAGGTTAGATATAACAATACAATCAACTGACGAATTGAAAGTGAGAGAAGTAAGACAGGAATTACGCGAAAAGAGTTTTACCGAGTGGACAAAATGTAAGTGGCAAGGTGTAGGTGTNGCAAAAGCGAAAAATAGGTCATTTGAAGCAGTAACAAAAACATACAAAGCATGTGTGGTTTCAACCGTTACATACGCCGCCCCGATTTGGGCGTTGCGCTATATAGACGAGCTGGAATCAGCTCAGAATAATTTTTTTAATACTTTCTATTCCCTACAAAGAAATGTCCCTCACTACCTAATAAGGACGGAATTTAACTTAACACCACTGTCAGTTCATATAATGAAGCAGCTGTTCAGCTGGTTGAACCACTTACATAGTCAGGAAGAGGGTAGTATCCTTAAAGTTTGTTTCAATAGACTCAAACAACTCGATAACTCACCCTCAAGAGTGGCTCATTTAAACTGGGTGACACAGGTGAAACAACTATTAGGTCAAATGAGTGATATTGACATTGACGCTCTACTCAGTAATCACATTAATAATAACCTTCAAGCGGTCCTTCTAGCGCGTTACCAACAGATGCTTAAGGAGAAGGATCAAGCAAGAATAGAAGAATCTTCTTACAATCAATTTTATAAAATTCTGAAATGCTGCCATAATAACGATATACATTATTTTAACTTTGGCCTTTCGTATGAAATGCAGAAATTAATAGTACAAGTTCGAACATCTGGCTTCGGTTTACTGAGGATTTCACTCAGAGGAATCATATACAGGATCAACACACAAGAGTTGTGCACATTGTGCAATCTAAACACTCACGAGAACCTTCACCATATATTGTTTGAGTGCCCAATGTACACGATAATAAGACAACAGTATCTTCCTCTAAACTTGTACAACCATAGTAGTTCTGCTCAAGTTAATATAGCGTCAATGATTCAACCAACCTCTTTAAAAACAGCCAAATCCTTATTTTACTTTTTCGTCAATTTTATGAAAACAAGATCTTTCTTACTCAATGAGTAACAATAATAATAATATTAATACTTTATTAATAATAGTAATAATAATAATAACAATAATAATAATAATATAAATAATATTAATTTAATAATAATGATAATAACAATAATATGAGTAATAACAATAATAATAGTAATAATAATAATAATAATAATAATAATAATATTAATGATCTAAAACAATAATAAGACACAATAACAAAATAATAAGAACTTTACGTAAAGTAAATTAAAAAGGAGCTAATTTTCTTTTCGTTTATCTAATTATCGGTGTATGTTCCTTTTTCTATTCTTAAAATTTTTGGTTCTATATTGTTAACAATTTTATAAATATTAGCAACTTTTCTAACATCATTTTATTAGTTCTAATGTGTCTAAAGTATCGAGTTATTCTTATTTTTTCGTATTTTATTAATTCTTAAAGCGCTTAAAGTATAGAGGTATCAAGGAATTCTAATAATATTATTTTATTTTATATTCTTATTTTTCTTTTCTCCAGATGTTTGTTCAGTNTATTTTTTTATTAGTTATATTTTGTGTTAACTAATTTTAAACTAACTTTAAAGTACTGTTATACTTCAACTGACTGTACGAATGTATTATATTCTATTTTAATTTTATGTATTTATTTAACAATTGTCTTTTGATTGATTAGTATGCTGTGTTTATAGCAATCCTTTAATGAAGGACGGCTCCACTTTGTACTTTTTGTCAATAAAGTGTTTCTCTCTATTATTTCTCTAAAGAAATTAAGTCATAAATAGAAGCACCTCTATAGGTTGACTTTAAAAATCTTAAATACAATAACTGTGCTAAGTACAAAGTACAAAACATGCTATCAAGTAAAGAATGTAGACATGCGCCGTCTTTATTATCAGTTGCAATTAGTTCCGTTTAAATCCACTAGTCGCTAAGATTGATAGTTGCATTTACCTCTCTGCTATATTATATCTATATATCTCTCTTTATATTATTTATCTCTGCCTCTCTGCACCATTAACTAAATTCTATTGTTGAAACTCTCTGATTAGAGATGTTAATAAAATGAAGGAAGATAAAAATAAGAGGCGCTCCCGCTCCTAAATATGATTTGATTTGACACAGATGAGTAGTTGTTCTATTTGTATCAACATAACCTTGCTATCATCTCATTGTTACAATGGTAGTTTGGGTTTCACATTGTTTTTAAGAATAGAAATGATAAGAATTAAAACAAGAAACAGAAGTGAAATTCAATGCGACTGTGTATTACATTATACTTGTTGAATATTCACATCGCGTTGTGTTTACACCTGTTATCTTATAACGCATTCATATTGTGTCGTATACATTATTTTTTTATAGTTTTGTTTTTGTCGAATTCTTTCTTCTACATTATACTCTCTAGCGTTGAACAATTCGAAGAATTTTTTAATGCAACTCATAACCTACATTTACTACTTCTTAGATTCATAGTTTGAAAGTTGTTGTTGGAAATTGAACTATAAATAAACGGTTAATTATTTTGTTATTTGTTTACTTTATTAGTTACTAGTTTTACCACTTGGCGCAGGACTGTAGTCAAACTGTCAGCTGCTAGATTATTTATATTTAAAATAACATTCATTGTTCATTTGTTTGTGATTTTTTTTTTTTTCGTTTAAAACGTTGTTACCTCTGTTTGTTTTTAGTTTTTAATTAACTTTGTGACTTCTTACAATTACTTAGTATTGATCTAACAGTTTATAACATGCTGTACTTCCCAAGTAGCATAGCTGATCCAAAAGGCATCCCTGGGATATCCTTTTGTCCAGATTTGATCCTGTCCATAATTGTTTATCCAGGGATTCCCCTATGGTTATCCCGTTTTGGATGCCTCATTGGGTCATCCTAAGGATGTCCTATAACGGGATTGTCCAGTTAAGGACATCCTATGGATGTCCAGTTGGGGATATCCTATGGACATTGAGTTAAGGGTATCCTATGGATGTCCTTAATGGGATTGTCCAGATAAGGACATCCTATGGATGTCCTATGGACAATGGACATCGGGTTAAGGTATCCTATAGTCAAGGTTGGCAAGTGATATGTCATTACAAATAACTTGTAATGTCAATCTAAAATATAATTATTGTTAAAATGTTTAATTAATACAGTTGAGTTATAAAACTTGATGATTCTGGTGTTTGAATGTTTGGATGATGAGTGACAAAAAGCTTTTTGCTTTTATAAAAAAAATATTTAGAATTGGATTTATTTACGTTATGCTAAGGATGATGTTTCAGTGAAAGCTATATTGAATAATTCTCAAATTATTTATAACAGTTATATATTTATGATGTAAGGTTAAAGTATTCATTTAGAGTTTCCTCACTTCGGAAATGTCCCATGGCTGAGTGGATAGAGCGATGGACTGTTACCTGGGAAGTCCGGGTTCAAATCACATCAGGGCATCATTAAATATCTAGTATGAAAATCAATGCTTGAATTAAACTGAATATGGGATTGTAAAAAATAATCTAATTGGGCAATTGACACAATTTTTTTTTTTTTTTTTTTTTTTTTTTTTTTTTTTTTTTTTTTTTTTTTTTTTTTTTTTTTTTTTTTTNTTGTCATAATTTTTCTTTTTTTTTTTCTTTTTACAAATTTACATTTTAAGCATCCAGAATAATATGTCCCTAGACTGTCCATAGCATATCCCACGGGATATGCTCTGGACGTCTCGTGGAGGTTAGAAGGCCGGACATCGGGTTAGCCATAAGACGTCCAAAATCAAAAATTTTACCATCCAGGGGATGCGCAAAAGGACAAAGTGACTGGTCCCGTGGATGTCCCAGGGACAAAGTCGTGCTACTTGGGTTATTAGTATTTTATTTGAAGTTAATATTAAAATTATTTTACTTTCGCGCCAATTAATTACGTTTATTCTTTTGTGATTGTAAGTTTACTTGTTAATTATTGTTATGATGGTAGTCGTGTTGTTGTTAGGTACAAAGTTCAAATCAAAAGGTTAAGGTTAAGATAAGGTAGCTGTCCACTGGCACTGAAGCTGTGTTCGGTCGAATAATAGTCCAAACGTTTGACGCACGACCGGCTTTACGCCCTAACGTTCGTGTATATGGAGCTGGTTTTTGTTTTTCGTCACTATTGCTAGTGGCCGCAGTGTACTTCGTTTCTTGATAGTACTTTTTCGCTATAATTTTCTCGTTGGAATGGATTTATTAAATTTGTAATTTGGATGATATAACGTAATTGGAAAGTACATCTGCGATGAGATGAAACAGAAATATTGGGTGCTAGTGTACCTACACCTCCCACGCTGTCAAAAAATTAACTCTTTTCTTGATCTTAGTAGGTATAAACAGTTCAAATTTCGCGCCTGTTTTCGGACTTAGCCTGGCTCTGTCCCTGTTCTTTTTGTATCGTACTACCGAAGTAATTAAATTTAGGGTTGGGACATCGATGTTTTCGATACATCGACATCGAAAGAACAAACATCGATGTTAGCCAAAACATCGAACGAAAATATCTATGTTTTTGATAGATCGATATTCGTTGTCGCCATTTTTTGAGGTCCGATGGATCGATAACATCGATCTTTTTGATGTTTCGGGAGAACATCGATGTTGACCGATACATCGAAAGATCAAAATCAATGTTTTTAAATCCGATACATCGACATCGGTGTCCCAATCCTAAATTAAATGAATCTTATCGCATGATCGCAACCTCAATTACCAGTTGTGTTGGTTGATGTAACAGTCGTTATAATAATATATTTACAACTATTATTTAATGAATAATCTAATAATTAAATACTACTAGTCGTATTAATGTTATTAGAAATAAAAACATTTAAAGAGACATAAATATGATTTAATGTTTGTTTATCAGTTGTTATCAACTCCATTGTTTAAATAAAAATCTTTCTTTTAATAAACTCAATCAGGTGAATACTCTGAATCAATGAATTAGTGATTATTAAATTAATTCCAAGAAAAATTTAAACTTGAGGTTAGATTCAAATCAAATTCAAATTAAAACAAAAAAATAAACTAACCTACATGGGAAGGTGGAAGACTGTTATATATGAGTTGGGAGAGGGGGAAGGGGAACCTATCTCTGGGGCTGGGGCTAGCGAATGATTGTTTCATCTTTGTCTACAAAAGAATGTTATCTTATTCCTTTACAAATGTTATTATTATTATTTTTAATTCCTGTTTAAAGATTTGTTTCTCTTTTTTATTTGAGATAATGTAATTTAATCTATATATCTGTTTGTTGACAGGTCAATCTATTATACCAGGAGAAGAGGAACTCATATTGACTAAAGGAGCCAGATATGAACTGACCTGTGAACACACGGAGAAAGTCTCCTGGGAATTACCTTCAACAGCTGATGTGAGTTCACTTTTATTGTCAATTTTCAGGAACTATCCTAGTTTGTCTATTTTTAGAGTTTATTCTGACAGCTCAGATTGGCCAACATATAAAGGGGCCCACACACTTACAGTTTAACAGCAGGCCGTTATCGTATACGATTAACGTAAGGCCAAAATCTCAGACCACCACACATTACCCGTCAGGCAATCGTAAATAACTACACATCTGTGCCTGTATGTGCCATACACTGATAAATGCCTGCAGGCCGATATCTGTCGATTTTTAATTGCAGTCTGACAGAGGGAAATAAACAAAATATAGACGATTCACTCTACACGACTGCAGGCCGACTGATAGTGTAGGGCGACTTTGTCCTTGAGGCACAGGCCTTACAGTCCACGGACTGTCGTCTCTCCTTCCGTCCGATCCTCGCCTCTACCCTCCACACACCTACAGTCCACCTCCGACTGCAGTCCATCATCTTAAGGAAAACTGCCAAGTGTGTGGCCAAGCTCCGTGGACTCTCAGATCATTATCTTCAATTAAACTATAAGTGTGTGGGCCCCTTAAGAGGGAAGAAATTAAGCCACTAGGCCTGGAGGGTGCACTGGTGCACTCTACAAGTGACATTTTTCTTTACCTAGTTGGCCCTACCTTCAGACTTAAAGATCTTGAACTCTCATTGGTTCCTCTCCCAATACTTTCTGATTTTTCCATGCTGTCATAGTAAACTCTAATTAAAATGTCTCATTTACATTTAGCCACTGCCACTGCTCCTTGCGCTGCTGTATTTACTCCCGACAATACTACTGTAGCAGCGTCAAAGGTAGTGTGGCTGTTTACATTCAGTGTCACTTACTTTCTATTCTACCTCGGGCAACGTAAGAAGGTGAAGAAGATGTTGCATTTTGTCCTTTATGTTAAACAGTTTCTATCAATACTTCATTTATAAAGAAGTTCTTGGTCTTTTGGTGGTGTCCATTGTCTCGAAGGGTGTACATTCCAACATTTCGCTCTTAAAGGTGCGTTTACACCTGACACTTCTCTCTGGCAATAAATGTCAAGTGTCAGACAGAAATTGCTTTGAGTGGTTACATCTGAGAGAAATTGCTTGAGATTTATGTTGGAGGTATATGTCTGACACTTCTCGCAATGCTTACATTTGCAATAAATGTACGAAAAATATAATAATCGGTGTTTACATCTGTTGTTGTAGAAATGTTGACACTTATAGCTGAAAGTAGAAACATAAATCTCAGACATTATTTTTTTGTTGTTTACACTACTGAGATTTCTGTCTGGCATAAATGTCATGCAATAAATGTCAGGTGTAAACACACCTTAATGCTAGAAGCATCTTCAGGAGTGTTCATATTAATGGTGTCCTTTGTTTAAGACAGGTGTAAACTGGTCATCGACGAAATATCTAGAACTTCATTATAATTGTAATTGCAGATACTTGATTTGTTGATATTGCCAAAATAGTTCCGAAATTAATTTGTGTTAAAGTTTCAAATTCCATATTTTCAAAATGGCGGTAGATATCAGAACAAAATACACTGGGAATGATTGTCTTATATAGAGATATAATAAATAATAATACAGTAGAACCTCGCTTACACGACCCTCAATAACACAACAACCTCAATTTCAAGTACAATTTTCAAATCCCCTTGAGATTGCCATAACAAATAATGTTAAATTAACCTCTATAACGCAACTATTATTTTCCAAACAACCTCAATAAGACGATTTTTTTTCCAATTCACAACATAACTCAGAACCTCTATAACAAGTCGTTTTGAGAAGTCAACCTCTATATCGCGACTCTATACAGGAATGAGGTACCTTGAACAAGTCTAGACTTTAAACCCAGCCCATTAACCTCGATAACACGACTGATAGCCAAAATAACCTTGATAACACGAACCTCAACAAAAAGAGCACCTCGATAACAAGACTGTTTCCCTTATTCCCTTGAGACACTTCTTATCGAGGCTCATTTCTATTCCATAGTTATTCTGGCCCATCTGTCCGTGTTCATTCTGTGCACTTGTCCAGCCCATTTCCATTTTAGCCTGTGACTTTCTTTCATTAAGCTTTTTCCTCCGTACCTGGTTATAATGTTCCTATTTCTTTTATTTTCCTTCTTTCTAATGCCGAACATTGACTTTGTCATCTGGCACTGAGCTGAGACTAGTCACTGGTCTAGCTTTTGTGTGAGGGACCAAGTCTAGCAACCATACATAAAAATGAAGCTGGAAATATGAAGTTTTGCTGAGTTTTTTTTTTTTTTTATAAAGAGGTATAATTGCTGCAAAATTCAGCGTGATCATGCAAATATTTGTTAACAAAGCAAAATGAGTTAAGGCATATAAGTAGAAGAGCTGAGTGTAAACACTCTATGCCACTCTTGCTGTCCTTTGACTTCCACATGAAAATCCGGCAACGAGAGAAGCAACAGGCAGCGTGAGTGGCAGGAGCATTAAAAGCGTGAGTAACGGGTTTACATACTCGTCCTGCTCTATTTCATACCAACTTCCTTGCTCACTGCCATGGAAGTGGGCTGAATGTTAACGAGGCGTTAAACTATTAAGTATCTTAAATAAATTAAGTTTAAGTCTCGATTTGATTCCTTAAATTATTAGCATAAAGTGGTTATTGAAATCTTTTTATTTATTTACTTTTTATTTATTTTAAATCAAATTAAAATTATTATACAACAATGGGAGACAGACAGAGAAAAATAGACTCCAGCGCCGGGACTTGAACCACGGGGTTCTACATTTCCACTGTAGCACTCTTTCCAACTAAGCTACGCAGAAGAATGATTTTTTTCTGCCGTAACCGATGTAGAGGTCTGTGGTTCAAGTCCCGTTGCTGGTGTCTATTTTTCTCTTTCCCAGTTTTAATAATAATTATAATTTGATTTAAATTAAAATTTAAACTTTCCGTAGTATGAATACTACCGAAAAATTAAAAATTGGATTTTTTTTTTTTTTTTTTTTTTTATAGAATTTTACTAGCCCAAAGGAAACAAGGGAATTTGGAGAGAATGGAAGGTATAGAGCAATTCTCAAATTCACGAAACTTCACTTCTTGGACACAGGTTTCTACACCTGCGTCACTAAGGATGCTAATTCTGAAGAATCTCCTTCTATTTATCTCTTTATTGCAGGTATATTGGCTTTCTTTAATGTTTATCTTAGATTTAGGTTGTAGTTGTGTCTTTAGCTAATTAGACAGATTTTTTAGGTGCAATAATTTATGCAGAAACATAAATTGTTTTACTTCATTTAGAGTCATCCTCAGTCAGATTTATTATCTAAATCTAAATAATATCAAAATCATTAAAAAATTTGTTTAAGAAACCATAGACTCCAGCGCCAGTAGGTGCTAGAAACCATAGACTCCAGCGCCAGTAGGTGCTGGAAACCATAGACTCCAGCGCCAGTAGGTGCTGGAAACCATAGACTCCAGCGCCAGTAGGTGCTGGAAACCATAGACTCCAGCGCCAGTAGGTGCTGGAAACCATAGACTCCAGCGCCAGTAGGTGCTGGAAACCATAGACTCCAGCGCCAGTAGGTGCTGGAAACCATAGACTCCAGCGCCAGTAGGTGCTGGAAACCATAGACTCCAGCGCCAGTAGGTGCTGGAAACCATAGACTCCAGCGCCAGTAGGTGCTGGAAACCATAGACTCCAGCGCCAGTAGGTGCTGGAAACCATAGACTCCAGCGCCAGTAGGTGCTGGAAACCATAGACTCCAGCGCCAGTAGGTGCTGGAAACCATAGACTCCAGCGCCAGTAGGTGCTGGAAACCATAGACTCCAGCGCCAGTAGGTGCTGGAAACCATAGACTCCAGCGCCAGTAGGTGCTGGAAACCATAGACTCCAGCGCCAGTAGGTGCTGGAAACCATAGACTCCAGCGCCAGTAGGTGCTGGAAACCATAGACTCCAGCGCCAGTAGGTGCTGGAAACCATAGACTCCAGCGCCAGTAGGTGCTGGAAACCATAGACTCCAGCGCCAGTAGGTGCTGGAAACCATAGACTCCAGCGCCAGTAGGTGCTGGAAACCATAGACTCCAGCGCCAGTAGGTGCTGGAAACCATAGACTCCAGCGCCAGTAGGTGCTGGAAACCATAGACTCCAGCGCCAGTAGGTGCTGGAAACCATAGACTCCAGCGCCAGTAGGTGCTGGAAACCATAGACTCCAGCGCCAGTAGGTGCTGGAAACCATAGACTCCAGCGCCAGTAGGTGCTGGAAACCATAGACTCCAGCGCCAGTAGGTGCTGGAAACCATAGACTCCAGCGCCAGTAGGTGCTGGAAACCATAGACTCCAGCGCCAGTAGGTGCTGGAAACCATAGACTCCAGCGCCAGTAGGTGCTGGAAACCATAGACTCCAGCGCCAGTAGGTGCTGGAAACNAGTGAACTGATAATAATAATTATAATTATAAATTTTAATTTTGAAAATAATATCTAATTTATTAAGTTAAGAATGAAAAATTTGTAATGTTGTAGATATTTTTTTAAGTAATAAAACTGACTTAAGATGACTCTAAATGAGTCGAAATGTTTCCAAATGAAGTAAATGAGTTCTGCGTAAAATTATTACTCCTAATAAAAACATATCATTTTCTTGTGTATAGAATTAATAGGTTGTACTCTTAAATTAGAAATAATTTAAATTGTAATGTCTTTAGCTAAATGGAAAAAACATAAAAATTTGGGTAAGCATCCTATGAGAATAGTAAATTTACCTTTTAAACTGATTTTTTTTTTTTGTTCCCTTTGAATTTATGTTATGTTTGATAAATGTCAACTTGGAGGTGAGTCTATTATTGATATATTTTATGTTGCAAGCTTACAAGAGAGGTTCTGCTTGACAAAATAGATGAATGGAAGGTAAAATGGAAAGTTGATATACATTAAAAATATTATCATAAAGTGTCTCTTTCTAGTCGGAATATTTTTTACAAAATTTATTCAAGGTTTTATTTTATATATTACTTGTAGTAGGTATGTGCACAAGCATAGTTACTTGGGAACTTTATTTTTCTTCCGAGCTTACCGAAGGTAACGGAAGCTATGTGATTGCACTGAAGAATAAAAACATTTTATGTCTCCTACTTCAAAAATTCCAAGACAGAAATTGGTTTCAGACATCGAAGAACATTTTTGGTTCCTTGTCTGTCTGTCGCTCAATGTTGGTTTTGAAAACCAACATATCTTAAAAACCTATTTTAATGATATTTGTATGGTAGGAGATAATTAGCCCTTTGTTGGTCACATATAAGTTTCAACCTTCTGTGCCTATTTGTTTTTCAACCACATGCACGCAAACATACATTTATTATTGCCTATATCTTCCAAAGTACTCATCTGATTTTTTTGAAATTTGGATGGTTTATCAAAATTAGACCGCAGATAGCCCCAGATTAATTTCAACCGTCTGCACTCTTTAAATTTTGCTAAATTGACACTTTAATACGTGTAAAATACACTGCCAATTAGTGTGGCACATAGCTTCTTTAATGTTATACTAACATTAACGTTCATTTTATTACTTTTGTTGTTATATTGTTTATTGTGTAAGAACAATTAACATTTTTTAGTGATATTTCACACTTCATAGGGGTGTCGCTGTAGGTTTTACTAAAAAATTGTATTTGAAAAAAAATACAATAATTTTCCCGACCGAAAATTCCAATTTTAAATTTGAAGTTCACGTTTACATGAGCATTGCGCGTGAACGCTTGAACGGATAACGTTGTCCAACAAACTCGACCTGAGCATTGGTAAAATGAACATGTCTACAAAATTTCATCAAAATCAGTCGACATTTACTCAAGTTAACGTCGCACGTTTCATGATTCGCGGACACACAGACCGACAGACAGACACTGAACCAAAAATGTTCCCTGATGTCTGAAACGGATTTCTGTCTTGGAATTTTTAAAATCGGAGGCATAAAACTTTCAAAAGTGAAAACAATGCTTCCGTTACCTTCGGTAAGCTCGGAAGCAAAATCAAATAAATATTTACAGCTTTAAAAAATGGGAGGACAAATGAAATAAATTGGATGATTTAATAATAGGTTTTAAAATTGGGTGTATATGACCTGGTTCCCTGACACCCTAATAAAACAATAAAATAAATAATCTAAATCAAATTATAATTATTATTAACACTGGGAGACAGACAGAGATAAATAGACTCCAGCGCCGGGACTTGAACCAAGGGCCTCCTATATTGGTTAGAGTGTGCATACTGGAAATAGAGGAGGTCCGTGGTTCAAGTCCTGGCGCTGGAGTATTTTTCTCTGTCTGTCTCCCAATGTTAATAATAATTATAATTTGATTTAAATTAAAATTTAAACTTTCCGTAGTATGAATACTACCAAAAACTTAAATTTCTAATATCTTTTGCTCTCTGTTTCAGATCCAGATAATTTATTCGTTACCAATTCAAATTTTGCTGTTCTTCAGCAAACCGAAGGACAGAACATTATAATTCCATGTAGACCAACATCACCGTTCTACAATGTAACCCTGTGGAAGGACGATCAACAGGTAAACGAGAAATATAAACCTCTTTAACTTCTTTAATATTAATTGTTGCTTTTATAATTTTGGGGAAACAACTTATTGGAATAAAATAATTTAATTTTAATAATTAAAACAATGCACACAATTATTATGTAATAAAGATTTTCTATAATTAATTAATAAAAAATAAAAAATTCTACAGGGGACAAGATCGACGATTGAGCAAACTTCCTGTGTTTCAAACTGAGAGGATAACAATAAGCTATCAGATAGCCTATTACCAGTAACAATAAGCTACGAGGTAGTCTATTACCAGTAAGAATATGCTTATTACCAATAAGACTAAGCTTACTACCAGTAAGAATAAGCTAATTACCAGTAACAATTAGCTGATTAGCTGTAAAAATAAGATACCTTATCTAGACTTAGTTTATCCCAAATGAATTTTGGCTCACATACCTTTTCTAATCACTGATAGAAGTTTGTAGTATCTTTGCGCTTCCTTTTTTTTTTTTTTTGGTTTATCTTAGATTACCCCAATCTCTCATTTTTATACCGTATGCAATATTAAATTAAAAATGAAATTGTGTGCATTGTATATTATACTGCATGTTATTTCTGCTACAGATTAATATTGCACTTGGAAAAATTATAGATAGGATGAAACTATCTGGACAAGGCTGCTGTTTTTTATTAATAACTTTGATTATTCTAACAATGTTAACATTTTTGACTTATTTGAGAGTTATTTAGTGGATTTGTCGCATTAATATTATGAATCCTCAGCTTTCCTCTTCATTGTCTAACAGTGGATCTTGCTTTCCACGCTAATTTAGGATATTATGCATTCGACTTTGGTTCGTGTCACTTGAAGTGATTTGATTTTTAAAATCCTTGACTTAAAAAACTTTAGTTCCCTCAACTTATTCATAATTTGAACTTTTTGTGTTGATTCACCCCCCCNGGAGACAGACAGAGAAAAATAGACTCCAGCGACTCCGGGACTTGAACCATTGGCCTCTACATTTCCAGTGTATTATTTTTGTGTATTTTTCTCTGTCTGTCTCCCAGTGTTAATAATAATTATAATTTGATTTAAATTAAAATTTAAAGTTTCCAATGTAGTATGAATTCCGTAGTATGAATACTACCAAAAACTTAAATAAAATAAAATAAATAAATAAATAAATAAAACCTATTGCATAAAATATTGCATAAAAATGCATAAAATCATTATATTTGACATAATATGACCTAAGGAAGCTATGTGCCTCACTAATTGGCTGAGTATTTTATCTTCTTATTATATGCATTTCCACTGTTTTAAATGTGATATTTTTTTGTTAAATATTATAACAGTTTTATGATAAAAAGTATATGTGGATTATGTGTTTTCTATTAGAGGAAACATCTTACTTTTGGACACGAGTTTAAAAATATCTGCTCAAGAGAAGTTTTACTGTGTATAAATATGGTATTAGAGAGTGTTTTACAATTAACACTAATTAATTTAGCACTGGATAGCTAATTGTAGTCAAATGAACTAGCATAGTTTGACCCTTAACATTGCACACTGCTATGCAACGATTAGAGGTACCCCATCCTACTGCAGTGCCTGCACTGGTTGGTAACACTCCACACACCTGCCAGTGAAGCAGTAGAAGTCCATTTTAGCATTCACTTTTTTTCTGGTAAATCCTCGACAAAGCTACTTCGTTGATTTACCTAATGTTCAGTAATTCATTACTAAGTTTTTGGTAGTATTCATATTCATACTATGGAAAGTTTAAATTTTAATTTAAATCAAATTATAATTATTATTAACAATGAGAGATAGACAGAGAAAAATAGACTCCAGCGCCATAATATGATTTAAATTAAAGTTTAAACTTTCCGTTGTATGAATACTACCAAACACTTAAAAATGAATTTCTAATTGATTGTACAAGCTACAGGTACTTGGGTACTTTATAATTATAAGCGATAATTCTCGGTCTAGTTCTATTGTCGTAAATGTTGTCTCCCAGACTTGTGGAAAATTGAAAGCTTAATTAGGGACTAATAGACAGGAAATTATTCTTCAGTGTAGCTTAGTTGGTAAGAGCGCTAAACTGGAAATATAGAGGCCCGTGGTTCGAGTCCCGGTGCTGAAGTCTATTTTTTTCTGTCTATTTCCCATTGTTAATAATAATTAAAACTTTGATTTAAACTAATGTTTAGTAGTAAATGTAGATAATTAATAGGTCGTCGAATGAGCCTATAGCCTAGGGCAATATACCTAGAGTAAGGAGCAGTAGACCTAGGGCAGTGGTTCCCAACCCGTTGGGACATGAGGCATTAATATTCATTTCATTTCAGATTTTTCTGATGTTCCTTCTAATTTTTTTTCATCAAATGTTTGTATATCTCATTAAAAAAAATAAATAAATAATAATGAGTTCTTAATAGTTTTCTCTTTATAAAAGTGTAGTTTCAAGTTTTTTTTTCTGCATAAATATGTCAGTCAAATCGACAAAGGTTTAGTAATACCACCCATCAGGGATATATATAT
>KZ651361.1:71070-84825 GCA_001010745.2 Gerris buenoi
TTTTTTTTTTTTTTTTTTTTTTTTTTTTTTTTTTTTTTTTTTTTTTTTTTTTTTTTTGAGTTTATAATTTACTTGTGTATTATTTTACTTTGCATTTATCATTCTCATATATGCAGTTTACTTAGAGTACAAATTGTGATAATAATTAATCATACATTCCTTTTTTAAAAAAGTAGTAAATTGCTTGTTTTTTTAAGGAATAAATAAACTGTCTCTCAGCTCTGTTTATTTAGCAAGCAGCTTTCAACCTTCATGAGGTATTTAGAGCCTTAAAAAATATATTTAGTTACAAATTAATAATACCTAAACAATTACTAAAAATCCTTAATATATGATCTCCAAAGATAATCCTATATTTTTATTTATATTAATAATTAAGCTAGCTGGGTTTTTAACATTTCATGTTTTAGCTGTGGAACATACCTCAAAAAGCATTATGAAAAACTCAGAAAAGTGTAACAGGGAGTTGAAAAGCTATAGGAGGTAGGTGGTGCAATCCAGTCCTCCAGCTGTAGGGCCTTTCCCCTATCGCGGCTTCGCAGGGCAGAATGTCGAACAGAGTTCCACTGGCACCAGGGAAGTAGGCAGTTGCAGGAGCTATTCATAGTTGCATTAGACTAGAGGAAAAAACTGACTCGAAGGTAACCGAGGACGGTTCGGCTACTTTCGGGTCTCCCTCACTACACTTTAACCTTAAATCTTAAATCAAACTACCACACTAACAATTGGCATTAACAATCGAACTTGTTTAGATCCCCGTGTAGAGCACGTACCAAAGCCTTCCTTATCACACTCTGTTTTTTCTCCCTCGTTCGTTATTCTCCCTTGGCTTCCTCATTATAATTAATTGTTACCCAGAATACTTTTTTGAACTCTCTGCTTGATTCTTGGTGTTGATTGATTTAATAAAATTAGGGTGGTAGATCATGATAAGCCCATTGATGGACTCATATAAGTTACAACATTCTGCGTTCATTTGTTTCTCTTCCACATGCGCACAAGCCTACATTTATTTACCCTATAGCTTCGAAAGTACTGATGTGATTTGTATGAAAATTTTATAGTTTATAGAAAGTAGCTTACAGTAACCCTACATTAATTCGAAAAGACACCAATATGCGTTACTAAAAAAAAACTACACCAAAAAGTTACATGAAATGTCTCACTGTCTTGCAGACTCGTATGCAAGCATTTATTCATCAAGCTAGAATTTTGTTTATAAGTTAATCTTTTAATCGTTTGAGGAACATTGCTTGGAGTTGGCTATTAAAAAGAAACAGATTGGCTGAGAGTGTCCATCATCCATTTTGTTTTTTTTATGATTTTAATTTGTAGACCAAAAATCAAGTTGATGTTAGTTAGTTGCTTGATAACTTAGTTATTCAAATGTGTCTTCAAGTCAAAGTGGTTACTAAGTTAGTGAAAAACTTGCATCACCTTGATATTTTGGATTACTACGACCATAATGGATGTGACATGACCGCTCTCCATGTGTCTATTTACTTGGCTAAATCTAACCATATATTCTTAGAAGCACTAAAATATTAACTTAAAAACAATATTCTAACTTGATATTAGTCTGTCACTCTTATAAACACTATCTCCTGAACTATTCATTAAATTATTCTAAACTAGCCTTCTCACCACGCTTCGCACGGGGCTCATGCTAGGTATTAGTGGCTATGTTTCCTAATGTCATGTAAGCCTAGCAATTAAATGAAATGCCTAAATAGTTTTTTTTCTAAGCCATCTAGGAATAAAATCTGGACTATATAAAACATCATTCTAAGAATATAATTTTCTCCAAATCGTAGTAAGGACTCTGTCTATATATTTAAAAAATAGCCAATAGAAACTAATAAATATATGTATAGCAATTGATAAAAATACTAAAAAAGGTATAATAAATACATAAGTAAATAAACATCCTTAAAACCAATTAGACTATGAAGTCATTGAACAGTCATCAAACATGATGGTGCATTAATTTAGTTACCAGTCTCTTCTCTCAATACGGCAGTTGCACCAGTAAATATTTAATAACTCTAGTTTTAAAGAGCATTAGTGTGAGGTTTATCCACCCGTATCAGAAATTAAATCGGCCAACAATTGCGGACACCATAAGAGCTCAAAGTCAATTTTTCTTATAAAAAATAAAATTAAGCTCTATTTAAGGTAGAACCGATGGAGTTACGACAAAAAGTAATAGGACCAAAGTGGTAGATCTTTTAAAATCAGTTACTGTTGGCGCAATCAGCTTGTCGATACGACTTACCGTTAAACAACAATAAGCCTCCAAAAAAAAATTATAAGTTCGTCCACCATCTTTAATTTTTTAAGGGGGGTAATAATATATTTTTTAACTTTTCGGATTTTTCCAGTCGGTTTGGAACCAATTTCCGACCAAACGCACAAAACCGCGAGTCTCTAGGTGGTCTAGAAGTACTCAAACATTTTGATTAGCGAGTCAGAGGGATTTGTTTACACTGAGTCACCCTAATGTTTTTAAGTTAAGTTTTATATACTTTTTTCTATAAAATTGTTAATAACTTTGGTTCTACTCAATATTTTTCGATGAAACCAAGCCTACAAATTGCACAACATGTTTGCGCTCACCTCTGAAAAAAAATTAATCGATTTCATTTAGCCAGTTTTGCGCCTATAAAGTCTGACTGAGGTGACAGACACACATACACACATACATACATACATACATACACGAAAAAAGTTAAGGCCGGATTCGGTTTTCGGGATGTATAAAACGAAAAAGTATCCAAAAAAATTTCAATCCTGACCAATGTACAGACAAAACTTTAATTTTATATATATAGATTAAATTTCAGATAAATCAATTCTTGATTAAACATTATAATTAGTTCCCATAACTAATTAAATGTTTGTATTTGTTGCAGCTTCTGAATCCAATTATTTGAACCTGACTATTGACGGAGGTTCGGAGATCACGGTGAGACGAGGGGAAAGACATGTTCAGTGGATAGCCAACATTATAGCACACCCAGCTGCTAAAGTTTCCTGGTAACTACTTCTTTTAAAACTTAAATATTCTATATTCTGAAGGTTAAATCTGCAATACAAGCCAAAGATTTTCAACATTGATGTGTGATTTTTTTTTTAGAGTTTTTATATTCTTGAAAATTACAATTATAATAGTTACGGAGATTTAGTGTTTACCTAAATTATTAAACCCTTAAGATAAACCTTTTAAATAAGTATAATAACAAAATACCTGATAAACAATCTATCCTTATTTTTTATTTCCCAAAATAGTTATTTTTATTTAATAATTCTTTAGCTTAACTTCTGTCCTGTATAATCTCTTTACCAGAATAATTCAACAAAGAATTATAGGCGATATCTACACTCCTCTCAATTGAGCAAGCAGTTTTAAAATCAGGATTTTCAAAACTGGACCACTTGTACACAATTTAGAGATATTACTGATTTTAACAAAGCTTTTGACTCACTGAAGTATGACAAAATATGAATAGCAATGAAAGAAGCAGGTGTAAAATAGACATGCATTAGAGCCTCGATAAGAAGTGTCTCAAGGGGATAAGGGAAAGTTATTGAGGTGCTCTTTTTGTTGAGGGTCGTTTTATCAGGGTTATTTTGGCTATCAGTTGTGTTATAGAGGTTAATGGGCTGGGTTTACAATTCTAGACTTGTTCTAGGTCGACCCATTCCTGTATAGAGTCGCGTTATAGAGGTTGACTTCTTAAAACGACTTGTTATAGAGGTTCTGAGTTATGTTGTGAATTGGAAAAAATCCGTGTTATTTAGGTTGTTTGGATAAAAATAGTCATGTTATAGAGGTTAATTTAACATTATTTGTTATGGCAATCTCAAGGGGATTTGAAAATTGTACTTGTAATTCAGGTTGTCGTGTTAGTGAGGGTCGTGTAAGCAAGGTTCTACTGTATGTGGAAATCATGAAGATTATGTATGAAAATGGAAAAGCATTTATATCAATAGAGTAGATAGGAAAATAGTTTGAGAGTAGAATCAGGCAAGGATGACCAATATTAGTTATTATATACAACTGCGTCAGGGATCCAAATCCCCCCCAAAACTGCTTGAATCACTTGGAATATTTAAAAAAAATCCCCCCAATCTCTGAAAAATACACCAAAATTGGATTCCCCCTAAATATTCCAATGTCTCAGCTTACGCCATCAAACCCACCTGTGGGCACCCCTGAACTGAGTCATAGAAAGGGCATTTGGAGAGCTAAGATGGAATGATAATGGTTAGTTTTCAGATATCCCACTATTTTCCTCAAATGGTGCCAAAACGAAGATAATGTCGATTTGCAAGTCACTTTATATATTTTTATTTTTAATTTGTATTATGAAATGTGTTCTTGCAATAGATGGCTTTTTATTTTATTTATTTTATTTTGTTGACAGGTTGAATCCGAATGGCAAGAAGATGATGACGGGAGAGAAATATTCGATTACGCTTGTCGGAGCCAAGTCTAAAGTTGAAATAGACGAAGTCAGTATAGAAGACTCCGGCCTGTATGTGCTACAGGCTGATAACAGTCTGTTCAAGAAAACACTTAATATCACTCTGCTAGTCGAAGGTATTACATCTCATACTCTGTACTCTTCTTACCTAGCTTAACATTTGTAAATTAGGTGTCATGTGGCTTTAAATGTGAAGTGAGCATAGTGTGTTAAATATTGATATCAATCATAGGTATTGTAGGTATTTGAGTCAATAAAACTAATACATAAAATATATTCTACAATTGTAGATAATTACACACTAACATATATATTTAATTGTAATATATTTTTCCTACAGTTAACCGATAAAGGGGTTGTTATTGCACTCAAAATAGTAGGCAAAACAGCAGATTCCTGCACTCACTACTTTACCGCACTCGTTTTACTTTACCGCACTCATTTTACTTTACCGCACTCCAGTGTTCCAACTTACGAACATAAAGAACTTAAATCTAAACAAAGATTTAATAATCTAAATTATAATGACAATGACAACTAATGGTTAATTTTGACTAACTTCACGATTTAAACAATATATATCAAATATAAAAATGTTGAAGTATAAAAAGCAAAGATAAAAAATCTAAAATAAAGAATGAAATGTGATGAGTAAGGGTTATGATGAGAAATAAGTTTGCAAAAAATAATCCGGCAAAAAAAAGGCAACACTGTCTGTAAACAGAACAGCTGGTTTACTTGATATTGTAAAACCTTTTATACATTTTAACACTCTATTATTTTCAATTTATTTACAGATTAAAAACTGACAGTAGGAAAAATGTAATGTGCAACTCGAGCTTAAAGTGTCTTTGCTGCACTTGAGAAACCTCTCCGCCCTCGCCTTCGGCTCAGGCATAAATATTTCTCTCGAGTGCAGCAAAGTGCCATTTTCCACACTAGTTGCACAAATAACTGATTCTTCAGGGGTATTAAAGTGATGTTAAATTCTTTAAAAAAGGTGATATGGAGTCAGTTGCTAGAGCTCGAGGACTCTGCTCCAAGCTGTTCCTAGGTTGAACGTGTTATATTTTGACTACTTTACTTACAGTAAGGAAGTAGTAACTTTTAACTTTTATGAAAGAGGTGTAATTGAATAACCAAACAACGTCTTCACACATCAAATTGTAATTAGAACAATTGACCGGTTTCAGCTGTTCTAAAGCAGCCTTCTTCAGATCATCTTGAGGTTACTGTAGTGACTTCACGAGTACAAGTTTTACCGGTCAATTGTTCAAATTACAATTTTTGTGTGAAGACGTTGTTTGGTTATTGAACTGCACCTCTTTCATGATAAGTCGCTATCACACATTGGAGAAAAACACAGTTGAGGATTTTAACTTTTAATTACGAGTAAAAGACGAAAGAGGAACTGCAGGCAACTCAATAAGGTTTGAGAATATCCAAAACAAGGGATGAAAATATCACCTTTTTTAAAAAAGAATTTATCAGCCGGGCAACCCATTACATTAACTATTGTTGAACTTGGATAAGTGGAAGTAAGTAGATAACAGGATATCTGCATAGCGATGTGTACTCACACTTTCCTAAAATAAACGTTAAATATTGGATTATTGCTCTAACCACCCAAAAGGTTAAGCTAAGTAGGTGAACAAAAATGTCTCTAGCGGAAGAGCGTGGCCCCCAGGATAACTGCGTTGGGGGCTTTATTTTTTCGTCACGTTTTGTCACCCAACCTTTGCTGTCTGAGTTAACTCTTATCTTAATTCTGAGATTTGATCCGTCTTTAATACATTAAAATGGTTATATTTTGTACCTTAAGAGTCATCTTTGACAGATGTTACTCACACTTAGGGTAAGTGTCCATCTGAGACTAAATCTCGAGAGCTAGTCTCGAGATTAGTCTCAGAACCTTATCCACTTGAGAGCAACATCAGCCTCTCCCGAGTCTCGGAGAGTCGGCGAGTCTCCGAAACTAGTCTCAGCCCCATGTCCACTAGGGATTTCAATATCGAGAGCGAGTCTCGATACTAAAAAGTCTCAGATGGACACTTACCCTTACAATATAATCTATCCTGACTGGACACCACATTCTTATAAGAATAAACCATTGAATTTGTGTTTGGCAAAACAAGATGCAGGAAAGCATAATATCCTACACATTTTGAAGGGTCAAGGGGAAAAAGGGTTTATGTCAAATTTTGATGGATTTTGAGATTATAGCGCCATCTGTTAGACATCCAAGAGTACTACAAAATAGTGTGTCAAGTTTGGCTAAAAATGATCTGAGTTACGTAGAAATAAAAGAGCAAAAAAATTGAATGCTGGTGAAGATATATAGTTGACCAAAAGATTGTAGGGAAGAACGGTTGATGTCCGAGATTCTCACCCTATACCCCTTACATACAACTTGTGAAAAAGGATTGATGTCCACCTCATTTTTTCATCATTTTCCACATATTTTTTTTAAATTTTTTTTCTTCATAATTGTTAAGAATAGTGTAATGAAATTAACTTTAAACTTGATAAAAGTTTATTTATATCCTTTTTTAATACTTTTTAGAGTTAAGGTGAAAACACACGGGATAGAAAACTAGCGTATAGTTTTTACTATAGGTATAGTAAACTAGCATTCATGCCCACATGAGCTCTAGTTTTAGTCAGCTATACGTATAATTTACTATCCTATAGTCAAATTATACGCTATACATATAGAAATATTACTATACAGAGGGGCCTCGCCACACGAGATGGAATCAAAACTATTCTTGTTGTTGTATAGTTTTGATTCCATCTCGTGTGGCCCCTCTGTATAGTAATATTTCTATATGTATAGAGTATAATTTGACTATAGGATAGTAAATTATACGTTTAGCTGACTAAAACTAGAGCTCATTTGAACATGTATGCTAGTTAACTATACCTATAGTAAAAACTATACGCTAGTTTTCTATACCGTGTTTTCACCTTTAGGTAAATTGGTTTTTACTCTCCTGAAAAATTTAGTTTGATGGACATGTACCCTTTATCCCCTGGACCTTTCTCATTCTCCAACCGATCCCTATAACTATTATTCTCTTTAATTTGATTGCAGCATCAAAGTATTATGTAGAGCTTACTCTATTTTATTTATTCGTCTAATATATTTTCTCCAAAACAATTTCAGATGAGCCGAATGTATTACTATCTGTAGAGACTTACTACCTAAAGGATTCCACATATAGAGTTAAGTGTGCCGTCCTCGGCTACCCCATACCTGCGATAGAGTGGGTCTACAGCGACTGTTCTAATTACCCTACCTGCAGTCCTCAAGAAAATCCACTTAAAGTAAGTTATTCAAGTTTTTTTTTTAAGTTACACTATTATGTTACCAATAGGACTTACAAAAGGTCTTGGAAAAGTCAAGTTGTTAGTGTTGCAGTGATGGTCCTTCTTTAGATTGGTACTCCCTTGTTTTATTATTATTTTTATTTTATGTATAAATAAGGGTCTTGTATCCGCAAGAGACAAGCAATCAAATAATAGTTGGTACAAAGTGTTTTGGCTTTGACAGAGAGGGGTGCGCACCTCATCAAAACTAAAATTGAACACCTTATGCTTGTAATATATTCTGGTTTACTTTGAATTAGCAATACGGATTTGTGAAATAATTCTATGCTTGGCTATAGGAGCTCTTATTAGAAGGTATTTTTCAGGAAGAGGTAAAAGAGAGGAAATATGGTTGTAATTAGAAGAAAAACAAGAGTTTAGAGCTTTGTCCACATCTTTTGAGAAAAGGGGGTTCGTAAAAGAGGAGATTAAGGAATTTTAGGAATTCTTAACCTTCGAGCGGGCGCGCGGGTGGCATTTACACCGCCTTTTTGAAAAAACACGCCCCCTTTGATTTTACTGTATTCCAGTTAATCATCTCTTCTAGGTATTCTCCAATAACCATTTGCTAGGTTTAATAAAGCCATTGGTATACCCGGAACATGAGCGGGTCGCCTTCACTTTAGTTTGAAAATCGACAAGCTCTATAGTACACACGTCAGTACGGTGTAAATATTAGAGATTTTTTGTTGTTTACTATATTCTTAGGCAAAATAATTTGATCTTTTAAAAGAGTTACATTTTCTAATTACATAATACACATTTAATACAATACCAGGTTAGGAGAGAAAGTGTTAAAGGCTGCATTTGTATTTTTTTTATGACAACCCTAAACATTTTTTACTTACGAGTATAAGTATAATTTGTTTTTTAAAAAAGTGTTCAATAATTTTTTTTTAATTCGAAATGAATGTTTTATTATAATAACCTATTGAGGAAACTAATTTCCACAAAATCAAGGAGCTACAAGCTTTAAATATGGAAGGAAACAAAAGCGGTGTAAATGCCGCCGTGCGCCCGCTGCTGCAAAACAATATTGCGCGCCCGCCTGAAGGTTAAATGAGTCAGGGTCGAGAGACAAACATGAGGTAGAACCAATTTCATAAAAAAAAAAAAAAAAAAAAAAATTATACTTGGAGACCCAGTTGTAGCGCATGAATTTGGTTGATGAGGTATCAAGAGCAAGCATTCTTTCTAAGCACAATCTTGGAAGTCTCACTTCAGACGTATTAATAATTTTTAACCATAGAGAAGTCATGTAAAAAAAAAAAATAAAAAAAAATAAAAATAAAATGCACAAGGAGGAGAAAGGCCAAATTCAAGTCTAAATAAAATGGATTCTTTAGATTGGTACTCTCCTAGATTTTTGTTAAAAAGAACTCAAGCTTGAAAAAGAGCTGTATGTATAACAAGTGGTCAACCATGTAACTTTGAAAAATAAGGGGGGGGGGGTGTAAGTTGAAAAAAACAACTTGTGAAATGTTAATTTTTGCCATCTTAATTTACTCTATGTAAGTAGACAGACTGTCTCCTATTCTGATTAACTATCTCTCGGACAAAAGATTTATTAAAAACTTACCTTCTACCTCTTGCTGACCTCCTGATATGTGGTTACGCTTTTTGGTAACACTTTTCGAGTTATGTAGCATATCCAAAACACGAAAATGTCAAAATTTTGAGTTGAGCTGGGCCTAGTGGTTGGAGCTGCTGGTTCCAACGTACATAATGGTTTTCTTGGCTCAAGTAGGTTTGAAAAACATGTGCAACATAGTTTGCTTCTTTTTTAAGAAAAAAATAAAAAAAATGCTTGCATGACGAGTCTGCAAGACAGTGAGACATTTCATGTAATTTTGCAATTATAATGAGTAAATTAGTAATTATAATGACTTTGCAATTATAATGAGGAAGCCAAGGGAGAATAAAGAACGAGGGAGAAAAAACAGAGTGTGACAGAGACAGAGATAAGGAAGGCTTTGAGACGTGCTCTACTCAGAGATCAAAACTAGTGCTGGGCTATAGGGCTGGAGTAGGGGGGAAAGTAGTCGAACTACATGTCGCGTCTTCGGTTACCTTCGTTTTTTTTTTCTCCAACTAGGACTACCTCCTGCGAGTACCTACTGCCCTAGTACCTGTGGAACTCTTTTCGGCTCTGCGAAGCGCGGTAGGGGAGGCCCGTACAGCTGGAGTCTGGTTTGCAGACCTCCTATAGCTTTCTAACTCTCTGTTAACACTTTTCTGAGTTTTTTAGTAACATAACGCTTTTTGAGTTATGTTCCATAGCCTAAACATGAAATGTCAAAAACAAAAAACAAACAAACAAAACAAGTAACTGCGTATCCCCCAATACAAACAAAGTGATAAATCACAGATAAAGAGTGTTAACTGAAACTGCACTGTTTGAAATCCCACTGTATTAGCTGTTTTTCAACAATATCTAAAGGAAGAACCACTTTAATTAAAACAATATATTGTTTGCCAGGTGTTTACAATTAATTTTTTCATTTTTTAATTAATTAACTATTTTTGTTGTTGTTGTTTGTAGAGTGAGTTGATTGAGATGCCAGATGGAGTGCACTTGACGTCTGTAGTGACTCTGGTAGCTAATCAAACCAGGAAACTTACCTGCCGGGCTCGTAACTTCCTCGGAACAAAGACTGCTAACGCCATGTTCTTCGTTACAGGTCAGCTTCCTATGTATTGTTATATAAATCCAAAGCAATCAAGGCTACTATAGCCCTTGCTGAGTTACTTAGTGCTGTTTGTAATTTATAAGTTCATATTTTTATTTAAGAGTATTTAGCTTCTGTGCTTACTAATGGTAACAGGTGCATTGTAATCGTTCTGAAGAACATTCTTTAAATCTCTGAAAATTTATAAATTCATGGCAGAAATCCATTTAATGTATCAACACTTTCATTGACCACCATATCTTAAAAATACTTGTTTGATTTTTTATGAAATTTCAATGGTACATCAAAATTAGCTCATAGTTAGTTCTTATATGTGTATTTTTTCATATGTATTTGGGCTGGGGACAGAAGACATTTCCATCATGCAAAAAATTACAATAAAAATATGACCATATTCAGTACAAGGATGTTAGGATCTAATAGAAGGTAGATGGGTTTTAACTTTTTTAGTACTAAATTCCCCCAACAGAAGTGAACACAAAAACAATACTTGATACAAATGTTTTTCCATGAAAAACAAATGGTTGTGGTGAATTTTTTTTTAGGAAAGGAAGGTTAAAAAATACAGGTTTTAACCAAGTGTGATTTAGTGATTTTTTGCCTTTTTTTTTCTATGCTCATATAAATTTGTATTCTATTAACACTTTCATCTTTAAAAAGTAATAATTTGGTTTTGAAGAAATTTGTCCGGTTTTTGGAAATTAGATCACAGATGGTCCTTTATCAATTTAAACTGTCAGCGCACATTTAATATTGGAGTTGGAGACAAATAAATGTGACCCCACTGAGAATAGAAACAGGTCCAAACAAACACACTTTCAATTCTAAGTGGGATCACTTTATTTTATACTAACAATAAAGAAGTTATTCAATATTTAAGTTTTTGGTAGTCTTCATACTACGGAAAGTTTAAATTTTAATTTAAATCAAATTATAATTATTATTTACAAGGGGAGACAGACAGAGAAAAATAGACTTCAGTGCCGGGATTCGAACCACAGACCTCCCCATATTTATTGTGCGTTATTTCTCGCTTCTCAGTTTAGCTCTATTGTCATTAATGTTGACTTCTAGACTTGTAGAAAAATTAGAAAGCTTAATTCGGGACTAGGTATCGTTTTCGACTGAGGAAATTATTCTTCAGTGTAAATTAAAGAAGTTATATGACACACTAATTGACGGACAATTTTTATTGGTAATTTATTGATTTTTAAAATATTTAATTTATGTTAACTGCGGTGTTTATTTACAGATGTTGCGGACGGGTTCAGTTTGTGGGGTTCTGAGAACGCTGTTACATCGGATGACCTGAAGTTGACTTGCGGTGCTTCTAAGTATCACTACAGGAACGACATCTCTTGGAACTACAGGACAGAGGATGGAAAGTTCTCCGCTGATCTCGTCAATGCTTCTCTTCCAGGTCCGTAATCTACATTCAATATTTTTAATATAATATAAACAATTACAGCTGCTCTTTATCATGGGTTGATTCAACGTATATTTCAATTAATAACTATTGTGATTTTGATAGTGATTAAATTGATTTCATCTTATTATTTCTATTAGTCGAGGAGATAGCGTGCAAAAAAAAAGTGTATGGCTAACATCAAGCTAGAATTTTGTGTACAAGTCAATCTTTAGCGCCTTTTAAGAATATGTGGTCGGATATGTTCGTCTGCGGGACATAGGTTGAGAACAGCCATGTCTCACCAATTATGGTGGACAATGTGATCCTAAGTACAGAATTAGTTAATAGACTGAAAATCAAGTTGATGTTAGTTTGTCCCCTGACAGGTAACAACATTGATTTTTAGTAATATTTGAACAACTAACCTATCAAGTATGATAATAACATCGACTTGATTTTTGGTCTACTTACTAATTCTGTACTCAGGATCATGAAAATCATACTGTCCACTATAATTGGCGAGACATGGCTGCTCTCCACCATTTTGTTTTTTAAAATGCCTATTGCCAGGCTATATCTCGCAGACAAACTTACCCGACCTCATATTCTTAAAAGGCGCTAAAAGATTGACTTGTATACAAAACTCTAGCTTGATGTTAGTCAGACACTTTTTTGCACGCTATCTCCTGGACTATATTTTATTTTACTCTTACGTAATCGAATGAAGCCGCTTAAATAATTATTTTGTTTTATTCTATCAATCTTATTACATTGGTAATAATTACCTACTACTTAAACAAATTATGTCTTTTTTCCTCTTAAAAATATCGAAATAACAATAGTAAATTACGAAAATCTTTTGCAATGCGCACAAGATTTTACAGTAATTTATATTCAAGGTGTTTCAGCTAAGCACAGAACAAGAAATTGGGACGATCCTACATCGAATTTCTTATTAACCCGAGGTTTATCTACCTTTTTTTTGGAGCCAGTCACTAGCCATGTGACTACTGACTGCTGGAGAGGAAATTAGTCACTAATCATGTGCCTGCTGACTACAGGAGAGCAACCAAGTCACTAATTGTGCGTTGGTTGCTGACTATTTATCACTCTTTCTCCTCTCAACTTTAATTCTAATATAAACTTTTTTTTTCAATCTCTAAATAAAGATTAATAATAATTTAAACTTTGTTGATTAAACTGTTTGATGTGTTTTACAGGTCTGTCGATTCTGGAGAGTGCATCAATGTATTCCTATCTGAGTACAGTTGTAATAAAGAACATCTCTAAAGATCTCGGAGGTTATTTCACTTGTCAGTCGACCTTCTTGTACAACGTCAGTATTAGTCGGAAAAGTTTACGTGTTACAGTTAAAGGTAAGATATATGTTTTTCCTCCAGAAGGGAGGAAACATTAACTTTCCACCCTAGTTTATAGGGAGGAAAGGATCCCATTACAGCCTAGTCCTGAAAATCGTGGCGGAAAGTAGAAATCGTGGCGGAAAGTAAAAATCGTGGGGGAAAGTAACGGTAGAGCCAACTTATTATCCTTAAAAAAAATCAGTGTTGCCTGTTTCGTAACTAATAGCAGTTTTTTTTTTTTAACTCAATGACTCGACAGGTTAAAAGCTTTTTAATTAAATATTACAGAGTTTAAATGACACGTACTTTTGATTGCCGTGATACTTTAATTTTTATCGTCATTTTAAAATGTCGTATGACTTCATAACTGAGTTTAAACAAAACTTATAGAAAAGAGTCCTTGTAGAAAAGAGGTAGGTTACATCCCATCAGGTTATATT
>KZ651361.1:85393-120174 GCA_001010745.2 Gerris buenoi
TTTTTTTTTTTTTTTTTTTTTTTTTTTTTTTTTTTTTTTTTTTTTTTTTTTTTTTTTATCCTACGCCAGCTTGAGGCAATTCAGCCATTTTAGCTCTAGCAGTCCAATACAAGAAGGATACGTTTCCTCCCTTGGTGCGTAAATAACTATTACTTCTCTCATGATTTCAATATCTAAGAGTAACAACGCCAAATTATATTTTCTTTTTAGGAATGTTAAAATTCTTCTGTTTGTTAATTAAATAATAATTATTATGAATTAAATAGAGATCGAGAATCAGTGGTAAATAACTAAGTTTTGGATTTAAGGTATAATACAGCATCGGTGGTAGTAACAAAAACCTGTTGTATAGAGACAGCAGTGGCTCTTTAAAGGTGGTCCTCAGACCCCCGGGATTCTTCAAAGGTTTTGAAAGGGGCCAGCATTCCGCTGAAAAAGTGAATGCTCAGAGCATCTTAACATTAAGATCTTGGAAGTCTCACTAGGAGAATATTTTCCCAGACCTTAAAAACAACTGGATTATAAATCCATTCTCCAGCACAAGCGATATTGAAGACCTAAATTTGACCGCAGCAGAGCAAGATCAACTTATTTAACTTCACAAGTTATGAAATGTTAAAAAATGTTAGAAACCGGAAAAAAATTGGAGCTTTAGCTGATTGTGCAACGAAACCCCATGAGTTATCGCTGAAAGCGTTGAAATATTTACAGTGAAAAAATAATAAAATTTAGCTTCATACTTTTTTACTTTTGGACCACCCTGTATACTGGAGCTTGTATGCTACCTTCTGGATATATAGCCTTAAATTGAGTTCTCAATAAATAGTATTCTTCTTCTTAATAAACATTTTATTACTCAAAAACTAATAAATGAATAATTTTAAAATCAGCTTTATTTCTATAGAGGCAAAAAATTCCTTTCTTTTTCCAGAGATTCTATTTAACTGCAGTAAAGCATTTTTTTTATTCTTGGGGCTTTTACACCTAAAGACCCCTTTTAGGTGGGTAATATCCTATTTATTGTCCTGAATATTTTTCTTATGAAAGCATTTAACATTTCCACAATTTTAGTTACAATAATAAATATCGGGTGAAAAACTAAAAATCACCAAACTAATGTCTATTTTTTTCTTCTTATTTATTTTATTTTATTTTATTTTTTTTTTTCAAAATTTCATCATTTTATTATTTTGTTGTAGAGTTGGCAGCACCATACTTCACCCAGGCTACCAATTTAAACGGTGGACTGATGGATGTGGATCCAGGACAGAAAGTAATCTTCTACTGTTTTGTTGACGGATCTCCATTCCCCGAAATTGTCTGGTTCAAGGTAATCAAGGGATCTTTATTTGACTTTTCTTACTCTCCTAGTGTTAAAGATTATAACAGAAAACTTAACCCTTCGAATGCGGCATAGGAGAGAGAAAAAAATCACTTCCTTGCAACGGATTTTCTTTTCCATTTATTTATGTTAGTCTGGACTCAGATATTCATAAATATTGCTCTAGAATCGTTATTCTATAAACATAAAAAAA
Source organism: Gerris buenoi (assembly GCA_001010745.2). NCBI lineage: Eukaryota > Metazoa > Arthropoda > Insecta > Hemiptera > Gerridae > Gerris > Gerris buenoi. The sequence goes on from KZ651361.1 coordinate 86,929, forward strand.
CATTATGATTCACCATGTACACCATGCAGCCATAGAAAGGACAATTTATCTTTGAAACGGACATGACGCTCCATATGTATCACCATGATACACCATTTGCATGGCAGTTTACTGCAATTATTATAACTATTATAATTCTATTCTGACTTATATCATTATACAATATGTAAAAAAAGTAACAAGTTTGCAACATTTATTTGTTAATTGAAACATGCCCACTCCTTTTTTGGAAAGAGGCTTTTTTACTGTCTTTGACACACTGTGATGGTCATGTGGTTTCTCTATAGAGGCACTATGTGACGCATAAAGTGGGTCCTGCTGTGGTTATGATATGGGTAATGGTTAATTACTTTTTTTTAAAATTAATTATTGTAATATAATTATTACAGACCAATTCACGTGAACACCCCAAATTTGGGTTTTACCTAATTCAGACCTTTAATTTTTGAGCTTTTGTCCGCCCCCCCCCCCCACAGGCTTAGTGGCTTTATTTTTTTCCCCATTTAGGTTGGTCAATCTGATGGTCCAAAAGACACAATTAGTTAAGTGCATACTGTAGTATATGAAAATATGGTTCCTTTTTTGTAACTACTAGTATTTAAATCTGTCTCCCTGAGGAACACTCTAATTTTATAATTGTTAATTTTTTTAACCACGGGCCTCTACATTTCCAGTACAGACACTCTTTCCAACTAAGCTACGCAGGAGAATGATTTTTCTCTGCCGTAACCGATTACAAGCTTTCAATATTCATACACATTTAGCAAGTCAATATTTATGACATTAGAACTAAACCGAGAATTAACGCTTATGCTGCCGTGCTAAGCCAAAAAAACGTATCTGTCATTTTGGTCGAAAATAAGGTTTGGACATATTCAGGGTTTTGGGGGGTCGTTTCTGCCGTTTTTGATGGTCCCGAAGCCGCATCTTCATCCTAAATATGAGAAAACAGAGATTTTTAGTTAAGGTTTTTGTATTAAAGGACAATTTACTAAGCGAAATTGCCTTAAGTGACAAATCAGAAGGAAAAAGACCGTATCTGACGGTAGATACGGTAATTTCGCTTCTGAAATCACAGTCAATTTACGTCAACCTACACCACAGTTACGTTAATCCTGTTATATTCAGATAGAAAACACCTTATCTACAGGTGTTTTCATAAATTTGATCCCCCAAAAAATGTATTTATTTAACTTAGGTAAAACTAATGTGGTTCTAAAGAGAATAAAATTCTTAATTCATTGATATACAATAATGAAAAATTGGACGAATAATAAGGGAGTTATAAGCCTTTAAACTTTGAAAACTTTAAAGTCGATTATCTCAAAACTTTTTTGTCCAAAAAAAAAAACGGTAGATACGGTTTTCTGGCTTAGCACGGCAGTATGATTATAAAGTACTATTACAGGACCCCCGTGGTTCCTGTAATAGGACTGTAAAAAGTCCCGGCGCTGGAGTCTATTTTTCTCAGTCTGTCTCCCAGTGTTAATAATGATTATAATTTGATTTAAATTAAAATTTAAACTTTCCGTAGTATGAAAACTACCATAAACTTAAAAATTGTATATCTTTATGGTTTTAGAACGGGATATCTTTGGATGTGACGGAAGATTCTCCTTATGTTCTGAAGAACCAGAGTCAAGCCTTAGAGATCCAGTCTGCTACCAAGCACACTGTCGGAAGATACGCTTGTATAGCTACTAATAAAGCTGGAATTATTAAAGCTGAGAAAACCATACAACTGTGTAAGTACCTAAATCAACAGTATCTGTTTATCTTATGATTTTAAAATGTTATTAATTATGAATTAAGCTGCTAAAAGTTACTTTCAAGCCAGGCTGCCATATGAATTAGGTTATAGAAAAGTTAAAGCATCAAAAGTCGGTAACTCTTTTAATAAAAGTTTTTTAATGTTAATTTGCCCCTTGTTAATCTGTTTTAATTGTTGCAAATACAGTAGAACCTTGCTTACACGACTGTCGATAACACGAAAACCTCAATTTCAAGTGCAATTTTCAAATCCCCTTGAGATTGGCATAACACATAATGTTAAATTAACCTCTATAACGTGACTATTATTATCCAAACAACCTCAATAACACAGATTTTTTCCAATTCACAACCACTATAACAAGTTGTTTTGAGAAGTCAACCTCTATAACACAACTCTATACAGGAATGGGTCAACCTTGAACAAGTCTAGACTTGAAAACCCCACCCATTAACCTCGATAACACGACTGACAGCCAAAATACCCTTGATAACACGACCTTCAACAGTAAGAGCACCTCAATAACAAAATTGTTTCCCTTATCCCCTTGAGAAACTTCTTATTGAGGTTCTACTGTATTTAAATTTGCTTATCCTCCTGACTTCGAAAATCATTAGCCTGGGTGTTACTCTATTTCTATAGTGTGCTACAAAACCAACATTCGGAGATTTAACCCTCAACCAGAGTTGCCTATCACAACGCTCAAAGAGCTGGAATTAGCTGAATATAGAATCCTTGGATTACTGTTAAGGCAAAAGAGACCCATCCTAGTGGTGACAGTATTAGATATTGTTGATTGTTGTTTTCAATTCTCAAGTAGTTGGGTCTATTAAGGAATTGAAAAGCTGACTTTTGTGATATTTTTATTCCTCTTTGGTTCATTCATAGCTTTTATGGTATCAACAGTGCCGGATTTCCTACTAGGAACTATAGGCACGTGCCTAAGGGCGGCAGCACCAGGGGGCGGCAGGGGCCACGGGGCTTATCGCTAAGATGGCTGTTATTCTCCTTACAGTTTTCAGCAATATATGCAAGAAGAAAACCAATGTAAAGTAAATTTGAATATGTTGACAAGTGTGCAATGTGTTATTTTTTTATTTTTTTATTTAAGTACCTATAATAGCTATTGCATTCTTTTCTGTAACAATCTTTTGTTCTGATGTCACTAACAATTCAAAGCCAAGTAGCTATGTAACCAGAAATCCACCTTTTTTAGGGTTTCGTTGGTAAAACCAAAAAAAAGAAACCCTTATAGTTTCGTTCCTGTGTCTGTCNATGGAGCGTGCTCAGCTCAAAAGGGATGCCGCGAGGGCCAATTTAGAACGTTTATCTGGATCTATTAAAACCGTTATTGAATCGACGGGTGATATAGATGTGAATAATGTCGTCGCTACTTTTAATGTAATCGAAGAAAGATACCTAGCCTTGAAAGCCTTGGACGAATCTTACGTTAGTCTTATAGAGGATGAAGCAAGCTTGGAGGAATTAACTGGAGAGCTTGAAACTCAAGACAGGTATGCTTTTGAGTATAATGTTCTAAAAAATAAAGTAGAAGGTCTCTTAAACAGTAGTGACATTAAATCTGAGGGCGGCAGTTGTTGTAAATCTATCACTAATAAACTAAAACTGCCAAAATTGGAAATACCAAAGTATGGAGGTGACTTAAAAGGATGGCTCCCATTTTGGGGTCACTTTTCTAAAATTGACGAGGACAACTCCATACGAAATATAGATAAATTTCAATACCTTCATCAACTTACTCTTCCTAACTCAAAGGCTCGTCAAATAATTGATAGTTTTCCGGCCTCAGAAGAGAATTATGTGAAGGTCGTTGAGGTCTTTAAACAAAGGTTTGGCAAAAAAGATATGCTGGTGGAGGTTTATGTGCGTGAACTTTTATCACTAGTTATTAAACCTGATAGCTCTCGGACCTTATCAAATTTGTTTGATCAGGTCCAATGCCAGTTGAGCGCCTTAAGTTCGTTGGGGGTTACTACAGAGGTTTGTGCTGCAATGCTTCTACCCCTTGTTGAGTCTTGTTTGCCTGAAGAGGTTCTGCGGGCGTGGCAACGTCATAGCTGTTCTATTAATGATAATCAATCTGCGGCTAAAGAGGTTACGTCGGAAGCTAGACTAAATGGTCTCATGTCTTTTCTTAAATCAGAGGTGGAAACAGAAGATTGTGTGTCCCTGGCTATGGCGGGGTTTGGACTTAAAGAAAAAATTAGAAATTCTGAACCTAGCTCTGCGACTTTAATTTCTATTGCTTCAAGTGGTTCTTCTACCTCAAAATCAGGGGAAGTTTGTTTCTTTTGTGAGAAAAACCACAGTAATAATGATTGCTTCAAGGCCCAACGTATGACCCATGCTGCTAAGGTCAAACTAGCTAAAGAAAAGGGACATTGCATCTTCTTTATAAAAAACATAATAGAATTTTGTTTCACAATACCAACAAAACCCTTTTTACGTGAGACTTCACGCCTTACCAATTTTTTCAAAAGATTTGGATAGGTTACCTACGGGAAAATTAATAAAATTATAAACTGTAACTATTTGTATTTTCGGCAATCTAACCAATAATACAAATCATATTATAGGTGAAATATTATTAGAATACATTCTCAAATTTTGGTTTGACAAGGGTAAAAATCTTTAGTACCATAGTACATAGTAAGCACCTTCACCTGGTGTTTTGTGTGACCTACACAATCAACCTTTGACCAAATATGGTACAATAAGCAAAAAGCAAGCTTTTTGGCAACTTTTTCACAGGGAATGTCCATGAAGGAAGAGTTAGTAGGTAATTTTTAAAGGGGGGGGGGGGGTTGTAAAAATAGTGCCTAGGGGCGGCAGATTGTTAAATCCGGCCCTGGGTATCAATATAATACTTGGTTATTAATTTGTAATAATTTGTTTGTTTTTTTATATTTTAGTTGTAAGCAAGCCTACAGGTCTAGTTGCTCTTGTTGTTGGTGTGGTGTGCTTCGTAGTGTTCTGTAGTGTTGTCATTGTCTTCCTCTGTGTGCGCATCAGGAAAGAAAGGGTAATTTATAAAACATTTTAATTTAAATTTTCAATATGTCTGCTGTCTGCTCCAGGTCTTAAAGGTATAAATAAATACTATGTTTTTATATTTATATGCAATATTTCAGCCCCACTTGGGCTATTATCAAGCGTAATAATCTTTTAGTCCATCCAAAAAGCTCCTACTTTATTTTAGAAAATATTAAAATATTCAAACTTCTTGGTACTGCCTTTGCCACTAAACTTATCCATTTTCTTGCCATAAAAGTTTCAAATCTTTAAAATACTTTTCTCGAAAATAAAATTGTCTTCTTATTGTGGATTATCTACAGATTTTTTTCTAACACTGACAATTTCTTACACAGAGTTATCTACAGACAATTTTCTATTTGAGAGAAGTTTTTTAAAGATTTGTAATTTTAATGAGAAGAAAAAGATAGAAGAAATCTGAATATTTTAAGATTATTCCAAATCCAAAATTCAGTAGGAGCTTTTTAGATGGTCTAAAAGATTATTAAGCTTGAAAATGGCCCAAGTGGGATTAAAATATATAATATAGATATAAAAACTTAGTTTTTATGTCGTGTACCCTTAAGTCTAGAGCAGCAGGCAGACTTATTGAAGAATATATATTTTTAAAAGGGTAATTCACTACTTCATTTTAATTTAACTTCTCACAAGATAAAGAGAATAATTTTAAAATGTAAAACAAATCTAGCATAAGATGAAATAATTAAGTATCAAGCTTAAATAGACAATTCTACGCAAATATGTCACAAGTTTGCTGTTATTTAGTCTGATTAAATATTTCAATAGTTTTACGGTAGGTATAAGGAAGTCTTAAAGTTCTAAACGCTTTGTGTTCCCTGTGTGTATTGTATGTGAATTTTGTTAATAGTTACCAAATACAAACATAAAGGGTTGTAAAGGGTTACGAGTTGCTATATTAATTGTTAGGTATATGTGACCCGCAATACTTTTGGTTGTATGAATCTGGGTTTTTAGGTTCCGATATTTTTTTGTTCAATTTTTGTTGTTGTGTATTCGGTCGGGCGTCCTACCTTACAATTTTTTTGTATTTTTCCATTATACTTTTCTAATATCAAGTATTTTGGTTCCTTTTAATTAATTTTAGTCTTCCCGGACATTTTGGCGACCGTGACAGGACGCGAAGTCCGTTTTTAATAGGTCTCGGGAAGTTGTTTGTTTACAATGGAGCGTGCTCAGCTCAAAAGGGATGCCGCGAGGGCCAATTTAGAACGTTTATCTGGATCTATTAAAACCGTTATTGAATCGACGGGTGATATAGATGTGAATAATGTCGTCGCTACTTTTAATGTAATCGAAGAAAGATACCTAGCCTTGAAAGCCTTGGACGAATCTTACGTTAGTCTTATAGAGGATGAAGCAAGCTTGGAGGAATTAACTGGAGAGCTTGAAACTCAAGACAGGTATGCTTTTGAGTATAATGTTCTAAAAAATAAAGTAGAAGGTCTCTTAAACAGTAGTGACATTAAATCTGAGGGCGGCAGTTGTTGTAAATCTATCACTAATAAACTAAAACTGCCAAAATTGGAAATACCAAAGTATGGAGGTGACTTAAAAGGATGGCTCCCATTTTGGGGTCACTTTTCTAAAATTGACGAGGACAACTCCATACGAAATATAGATAAATTTCAATACCTTCATCAACTTACTCTTCCTAACTCAAAGGCTCGTCAAATAATTGATAGTTTTCCGGCCTCAGAAGAGAATTATGTGAAGGTCGTTGAGGTCTTTAAACAAAGGTTTGGCAAAAAAGATATGCTGGTGGAGGTTTATGTGCGTGAACTTTTATCACTAGTTATTAAACCTGATAGCTCTCGGACCTTATCAAATTTGTTTGATCAGGTCCAATGCCAGTTGAGCGCCTTAAGTTCGTTGGGGGTTACTACAGAGGTTTGTGCTGCAATGCTTCTACCCCTTGTTGAGTCTTGTTTGCCTGAAGAGGTTCTGCGGGCGTGGCAACGTCATAGCTGTTCTATTAATGATAATCAATCTGCGGCTAAAGAGGTTACGTCGGAAGCTAGACTAAATGGTCTCATGTCTTTTCTTAAATCAGAGGTGGAAACAGAAGATTGTGTGTCCCTGGCTATGGCGGGGTTTGGACTTAAAGAAAAAATTAGAAATTCTGAACCTAGCTCTGCGACTTTAATTTCTATTGCTTCAAGTGGTTCTTCTACCTCAAAATCAGGGGAAGTTTGTTTCTTTTGTGAGAAAAACCACAGTAATAATGATTGCTTCAAGGCCCAACGTATGACCCATGCTGCTAAGGTCAAACTAGCTAAAGAAAAGGGACATTGCATCTTCTTTATAAAAAACATAATAGCGGACAGTGTAACTACAGAGGTAAATGTATGTGTTGCTCGAAGAGGCATTTAATAATAATGTGCCCTAACCTATCCAAGGACAGAAAAGGTACAACTAAATCATCTAAAAAGAGTCAAATGCTGTTGATAGTAATACAACTAGTTCGAAAAAAGATGTTGCTTGTTTCAGTGGACCTGATAACTGTAACTCACCAGTATTTTTACAGACTCTTGCGGTTTACATTCAAGGATCTGGAAAACCGAGGAGAGTGCGAGCATTGATCGATTCAGGCTCTTCAAAGTCGTATTTGATTGATCAAGCTGCCGCGAGTATTGGCTGCACATCTTTAAGGGAAGAAGTAGTGAATCATACTCTGTTTGGAGGCATTTCCACAGGCGATACGGTTCACAAAGTGTACCGAATTAATGTTTTAAGTCTTGACTGTACGTACTCTTGTGATTTTGAAGTGCTTAATTACAAAGACTGCTGTGGATTTTTACCTCAAGTACCCCCAGGACCTTGGTTAGAAGAGTTAGCACGCGAAAATATTTCCTTAACAGATGTTGATCCCTCTGATGGACCTATTGAATTTCTTATCGGGTCAGATGTGGCTGGAAGATTGTACACAGGAGAAATCAAGAATCTCAACTCTGGTTTAGTAGCACTAGGAACACGACTTGGGTGGGTCCTGATGGGTCAGGTGCCTCAGGATTTAAGCCCTTCAAGTACGTATAATTTATCTCTATTAAACCATTCAAGGAATGTTGAGCCCTTGTGGTCTTTAGATGTCTTGGGCATTGAATCGCCTGAAGACGTGAAATCCAAGGAGAAGATCCATGAGCAGACACAAATTCATTTTAATAATACCTGTACCACTGATGAGGATGGTAGGTTTGTTGTCTCGCTGCCGTGGTTAGAAGATCACCCTCCTCTACCAAGTAACTTTAATTTAGCCAAGAGATGCCTTGAAAACACTGTTAAGACTTTAAAAAATAATAATTTATTTAATAGATACTCACAGGTATTTTCAGATTGGAAAGAGGAAGGGATAATAGAAGAAGTGCCTTATTATGACAGTATACCTTTTGAAGGCCATTACCTTCCTCACAGGCCAGTTATTAAGGAGAATAGTTCAACACCAGTGAGGCCTGTATTCAATGCATCCGCAAAGGTCAAGGGTAGTCCCTCACTTAACTCTTGCCTTGATAAGGGCGTTAATTTAATTGATCTAATACCAGCTGTTATCCTGAAATTCAGGTTGTATAAAATTGGAATTATAGCAGATATTAGAGGTGCATTCTTGCAAATTGCTCTAAAGCCTGAAGACCGTATGTATGTCAGGTTTCTCTGGGTCAATGATGATGGTAAATTGATAATTTATCAGCATTGTCGTGCGGTGTTTGGCTTGACTTGCAGCCCCTTTTGGTTGGGTGCAGTGCTGAGAAAACACCTAGAAGAAATGTATGCTCGTTGTCAATCTATGGAGTCTGCTCCCTATAGTGAATGAGTTGTCAAACTTTTGCTAGACGCGTTCTATGTTGACAACTGTACTATCAGTTTGAAGGACGAATCTCTGGTCCAACAATTTATTGATGAGTCGTCTCAAATTTTGGCTGAAAGAACTTTTGAATTACATGCATGGGAGTACACTAATCAAGCATCTATAACTTCAAATCTAACTAATGTATTGGGTTTGCTGTGGGACAAAGGCTCTGATAACTTATCTATTAAAATACCTGAACCTGAACTACATAATAAAATCACTAAACGTTTTGTTTTATCTTTTACTCAGAAAATATTTGACCCGATAGGTTTGTTAGCGCCTGTTGTGCTATATCCAAAATTATTGCTTCAGGAAATCTGGAAAGCTGGAACAGGATGGGACGATGAGGTCCATGAGCCTATTAAAAATAAGTTTGTCTCATGGTTAAATAATCTTAATTATGTAAAAGACATCACTTTGCCTCGATGGTTGAAATTCTCATGTAACTTAATACAAACTATGTCATTACATGTTTTTGGCGATGCCAGTTCTTTGGCTTATGCAGCCGTCATTTTCCTTAGAGTGGACTCAGATGAAGGAGTGCATCTGCAGTTGGTGGAGGCTCGGGCACGTGTGGCTCCTGTTAAAGGTATGACTATACCTAGGCTGGAACTGTTGGCATCAACTATTGCTGTTAGATTATATTCTTCGGTTGTACGTAACTGCCCTGAGTTGGCTGACATAGAGTGTGTGTTTTGGTCAGACTCTACCACAGCACTGGCTTGGATAAAACGTGAGGAAAACTGGGGAGTTTTCGTTAGGAACAGTGTAAATGAAATCAAAAACTCAACTTTGCCACAACAATGGAGGTATGTAAATTCACATTTAAATCCAGCTGACCTTCCATCTAGGGGATGTGATGCTAAGAAATTATATGAATCTCATTGGTGGGAGGGGCCCTATTGGCTTCGTGAATCTCCTCAAAATTGGCCATCAGCAATATCTGATGAACTAGAATTTAATGAGGAAGATGTTAGTAGGGAAAAGTTAAAAACTGTAGTTTCATGTGTCTCTGTTTCAACTCAGGAAAGTTGTAGTTGGCTTTACCGACGGTTTTCTAAATACACAATGGTAGTCCGTTTAGTTGGGTGGATAAACAGGTTTATTAATAACTTACGAACCACATCTAGATGTCTTGACAATGATCTTAATCAAGATGAATTCTACAAAGCTGAACTAATAATCTTTAAATTGGTTCAGTCTCAATGTTTCAAAGGCGAAGATGATCCTGCTATATCATCTCTTTGTCCCTATCTTGATGAATATGGAGTTCTTCGTCTGAGAACTAAAATTCTTCGCAGAGAAGATTCTTTGGATTTTTTACAGCCTGTAGTCTTACCTGCTAATCATCCTGTTTGTGACCTTATTATAAGATTTTATCATGAAAATAATTCTCATGTTGGAGTTCAAGGTTTATTGAGCATTATAAGAGAAAGGTTTTGGATTCTTGGTGGCAGGCGAACACTCAGGAAAATTATTAATCGATGTGTTATTTGTCGTAGATATTCAGCTAAACGTATAGAGACTGCACCTGCTGCTTTGCCAGCCCCTCGAGTAAGAGATTGTTGCTCTTTCGAAATAACGGGAGTAGATCTTGCAGGCCCTGTATTGTTAAGGGATAGAAGTAAAAGCTGGATAGTCTTATCCACATGTGCTGTCTACCGTGGGGTCCATTTTGAGCTGGTAACTTCTCTATCCACAGAGGCATTTTTGCAAGCGCTAAGAAGATTCATTTCAAGGAGAGGTAGGCCAAGACAAATTTTTAGTGACAGGGGCACCAATTTTATAGGTGCAGATAATGCTTTTGGGTCACTTGATAATTACAGCTCTGCTCAACGTATTATGTGGACTCCAAACCCTCCAACTGCCAGCTGGTGGGGTGGTTGGTGGGAGCGGATTGTTCAAACCTTGAAGAAATTGTTGCGAAAGGTTATGGGTCGTGCTTCTATCAGCTATGAAGAATTTATTACATTACTCTGTGACTGCGAATCAGTGATTAATAATCAGCCTCTTACTTATCTGTCAGATAGTTCTAATGAACTAGCACCGATTACTCCAAACTGTTTTCTTCAGGATTTACAAGAAAGTGGCGTCCCGGATTGTGACGTCATGGATTCCCAATCTTATAACAATAGAGTTAAATATATTCACAAAATCCGTGATGATTTGAGACTTCGTTTCCGTAATGAATATTTAGGGATGCTTATGCATCAGAATAAAATTAAACCTTCAGTACCTGTTAAAGTGGGTGAATTAGTTCTGATTGGGAATGATCAGGAGAAAAGAGTTTTATGGCCAATGGCCAAAGTAATTCAGTTGTTGCCTGGGTCTGATGGAGAAGTACGGTTAGTACGTTTGAAAACAGCTAAAGGTGAACTCCTGCGACCTGTTCAACGTTTATTTAGACTGGAAGTCTCTGCAACTGATGCTGATGCCTTTCAAGATAATTATGAAAAACAAAATGAAATTACCGACAGCGACTCTAACCCATCATCTGATAAAATTTACTATGAAGTCTTACCTGCAGGAAGATCTCATGTAAAGGGTAATGACAATAAAAGGAAGATGGGAAAGTTATCAAAATCTTTCGAAAAGGGATGTACAGGCCTTCCTTCTCAAGTCCTACCAGGGTTGTCGGACACTGCGGTCCCCCCTGGTGTGCATGACGATTACCAGCCTTTCCTAGGTTTTTTGGAAGAGGAGATTCCAACTAGTGAAAGTTTGAATCCTAATTTTGACTCCTACACTCTTGATATGTCTAATGGAGAAGAGGTAACACTTCAAGATTCTCTAAACAGTGTTAGCTTGCCTATTGAAAGTGGTTCAGAACAAATCACACCGGTATCATCTGCAACTAATTATGATAACAACTTACCTGTTGTTAATGAGAACTTACCAGATGCAGTGAAAACCACTAGGAGGGGTAGACTTATAAATAAACCTTCCAAACTAAAAGATTATGTTTAAAGCGTTAATGTTTGTTAATGTTAATTTAGATTGTTTTCTTACATTTTGTTTTACAAATAGTTTAGTGTAAGATCGAGTTATGAATATTGTAATTTTTTAGGAGGACAGCCCCTAGGAAATTTGTTACAGTTTTAGGGAGCCCAGATTCTCGAAATTTTTGTTTCTTTTATCTATGTGATTTATTTTTTGTTTTTTTTGGTAAATTATCCCTTGGATAATTTAGGTGGGAGAATGTTAGGTATATGTGACCCGCAATACTTTTGGTTGTATGAATCTGGGTTTTTAGGTTCCAATATTTTTTTGTTCAATTTTTGTTGTGTATTCGGTCGGGCGTCCTACCTTACAATTTTTTTGTATTTTTCCATTATACTTTTCTAATATCAAGTATTTTGGTTCCTTTTAATTAATTTTAGTCTTCCCGGACATTAATTCACCCTAGTAGAGAACTGAATTGAAAATATGGCTAATCTGTAGTGGGCGATACAGTCGAGAATCGCTTGGCAGCACTATTTTGCTTGATTTATTCATTTAAGAGATTATATTACTTTGTCAAAACAGTTTATTTTTAAGATTTATACATTTGATAGCTTATATCTATAAAATTAATACATTTTAGAGGTGATATCCCTTTGTCTAAATAATACATTCGAGTGAGGCCTCCCTAATTTTCTAACCTCTTTTCCTAAGGTGGCCTGATAACTACAGATTTACCGAAAATATATATACTATACAAAATTAAATTATAGATCTATATTTATATTTAACTATTTTTTTAACACCAGTTAGTTAATTTTTTCATTCTGATTATTACTTTACTTATCTTTATTTCACCTAACCAGATATGTCTTGGTTTCATGCTAGTTTGTTAACCATTATGCTACTGCTGCACTGATTCATCTTGATATTAATACTGTTTGTACTTGATTAATTAATGTCTGTTAATTAATTTGATTGCAGAAGAAGTACAGAGATGAGCTGTCTTCAGTAGGCCTGTATAACTTTGCTTCTGGCCACCCTGAGATTCTCAATCCTAATCTAGATATCTATGAGCAAGCTGAGAATCTACCTTACAACAATGAAATATGGGAGTTCCCCAGGGACAAACTCAAGTTCAGTATGTATTCACTTTATTCTTTTTTTTATATAAAATATCTACCTTAAGGTGAAAACACACGGGATAGAAAACTAGCGTATAGTTTTTACTATAGCTATAGTAAACTAGCATTTATGCCCACATGAGCTCTAGTTTTAGTCAGTTATACGTATAATTTACTATCCTACAGACCCTACAGTCGAATTATACGCTATAGATACAGAAATATTACTATACAGAGGGACCACACGAGAAGGAATCAAAACTATACCTGTTGCTGTATAGTTTTGATTCCTTCTCGTGTGGACCCTCTGTATAGTAATATTTCTATATGTATAGCGTATAGTTCGACTGTAGGATAGTAAATTATACGTATAACTGACTAAAACTAGAGCTCATGTGGGCATAAATGCTAGTTAACTATAGCTATAGTAAAAACTATACGCTAGTTTTCTATCCCGTGTGTTTTCACCTTTACAACAATGAAATATGGGAGTTCCCCAGGGACAAACTCAAGTTCAGTATGTATTCACTTTATTCTTTTTTTTATTTAAAAAAAAACTAATAGTTATTTACCTTGTACCTTTGGAGTAAATGAAGCCATTATTCTCTGAACAAAAAAGTTGGTTCTTGAGGCGAAGCTAAGGGAATTAGACTTTTTAATTCCCGAGGTGCAGGCGATAATTATTGCGAGGGGAATAATGGCACTTTACTCCCGAGGTACACACAATATTTTATCTCCAATAGGGATAAAATTTCAATTTTTATTTTAATTTTAATTTTTTTTCAAATTTTAATCCATTGCTCAGTGTTTATTTATTATTTTAATAAATAACAATAATTTTTAGCACTTTTAATAGCAGATATAAAAGATTAAGTATTAAAATCAAATAAGAATTGGAATTAAACCAGTGGCGTACCTAGGGGGGTGAGGTGGGTGCGGTCCGCACCGGGCGGCACATAATTTGGGGCGGCATTTTTTTCTATTTAGTATTAGTTGTAAAAAAACAACTTTTAACTTCATAAGTTTACTATTCGATTTCTACGACTTATGAATTACTGAGTATAATTTCGAATATTAGGGTTTAGAGATAGGTGCGGTGACGGGATCGTANAATTTTGACGAAATTTGGCATACATGTTCAGAAAAATCATACCCCGAGGTGAGAAATTAATTTTAGCTTCAAATTTGGAGGCGCTACCCCCAAAAACTCTGATAATATATTAAATAAAATGATTTCTCTAAAACGGGTTTGACGATTTTGATTAAAAAAATGTTAAAATGTAGCCAAATCAAATTTGACGATATAAGCGGTTTTCCCGGGAATATTCTAGTTCCTTAGAAAATAGATTTTGTTGGGTGTAACTACGTGCGCCCCAAAACCTCTGCGCCCCAGGGCCGGGGCCCACCGGGCCCATTTGTTAAATAGGCCCTGTTCATAACTCCGTAATCCTTAACTTTAGCACATAAATGCATAAGTCCATTTCTGTTCAAAGTTTTATGTAGATTAATTTTGTATATGACAATATTAGCGCTAAACCTAATAGTTTTCGAGATATTTGCGAAGAAAGATTAAAAATACCCTTTCACCCTCCTTTCCTCCCACCCCCCACCAAACCTGACGCTGCAAGTCGTGCAACTTTTTATCACTTACTACGAGGAGGGTATAGAACAATTTGGCGTGGGGTAGAACTTTTTTTTTGGATGTTTAGGTTTGGACAATTTTTTAGCAAATTTTACTGTACTATAGGTGAGGAACCTAAGACCTCTGAAGGTTTCTTGTGGTCGTTAAAAAAGTATCTTGTTTAAATTTTTAATAAGGTTGCGTTTATAGGTATATCAACTTATGCGACCTCCTTTATTACTGCCTAATTTAAATATGACATCCAATGGTAACAAAATTTCCCACCTATAGTTTGTCTCAATTACAAGTATTTATTTATGTTTATTAATTTCTAAAAACCATAATTTGATTGACTTATAAAAAGGGCGGGAAATTGGAGACCGCCCCGGGCGGCAAAAGTTCTAGGTACGCCACTGAATTAAACTCAAATAGAAGGTTATTTAGATGCCGGTTATAAACAATCATAAATAAGGTCGAAAAAGCAGTGTCACCAACCTGATTTCAACAACTTCATTACATTAGCCATTCGTTCTATTCTATTTATTAAATAATTAAGTTGGCAATCCTTCTTTTTCTCCCTACTTTTGAGTTCAGGGAAGAAAAGACTTAATTTAGTCCCTCTAAACTAATCCAAAATCATAACTTTTTCTCCCTACTGGAGATAAAATAGTTTATTAGATTAATATGTGTAGCTTACAGCAAACACCTGAGTTTATATCCAAGGTTGTAGGGCCTATGAGGAACAGTTGAATGGTAGAACAAAATGCATTACGTTGCACTACATTTATAGTTATTTGGTAAAAATTCATATTCATGTGTTTTATATGATTCACAAAAACTTTTAAAATCCCCAGTATCTGAAATGAAGAACTTACCTATAAAGATCTAGAAATGAATTGTAGCTCCAAATTTGGGGCCACCGAGGAGAAGTTATTTTTATTTATAAATTTTTAATAATAATTAAATATAGGTACCTACTACAGTCTGTGCCAAACCAGAGTTAGTGCGTTGACAGCGCGGGAAATTGAGTGACACACAGATTGGCCAACCTCTGAGGGAAAAACATTTATCTTTGCCTAGTTGGCCTGGCCTTTTGTCCCGGAAAATCCCGAGTTCTCATTGGCTCCCCACCCCATTTGCTAGTTTATCCCGTGGTGTAAATGCACTAACTCTCGTTTGGCACAGACTTTAAACAAGATAACTAATACATGGAAAACACTGGGCTAAGTAATTATGTACTCATGTATGAGAAAGTTTGTCAGAGTTGTCTCGGACCAATTTTTTCTCTACTTGCCCATGATTCAGACTTATTATAAAAAGTACATTGCTTTCTTTTTTGTTCTCAGGTAGACAGCTTGGAAGCGGTGCTTTTGGTGTGGTGGTGAAAGCCGAAGCCTCCGGACTGAATAATAATGATCAACCCGTTACCGTAGCTGTTAAAATGGTGAAACAGAACTCTCACCTTGCGATGATCAAAAACCTTGCCTCCGAACTCAAAATACTTGCACATCTGGGCAAACATATCAACATTGTCAATCTTATCGGAGCTTGCACCGACAATATCAAAAATAGTAAGATCTTTATCATTTAATCTATTAAGAATTTAGATCATTTTATTTATTTATTTTTTTTTTAAAAAAAACTTACATACTAATTAAAGATTATCAAATATAATTTTAAGTTATCCACGTAGGTTTTTTTTTTTTTTATTATTATTATGCTTGTGGGCAATATTGACTGTCACAAACCTAAAAGAATAATTCAAAATTGCTGCCATTTAAGTCATTCATCTGTTATTTCATTTTTTATGATTTAAAATTGTAATTATTACCTTTTTAAATGAAATGTTTATGATACATAAATTACTTTCTTATTAAGCATCATGCCGCTACAATTTGGACAAATCTGAATTTTGACCATTGCTCACACTCTTTTCTTAAATTTATACTTTTTTAGCTTGTCAAATTGTCTATAATCATCAATATTGTTAATATTTCAAAATCACAAAAATTGATCTTAAACAGGAAAAAAGAATCGCCTACAACAAACATACCTAATGAACAAATAATTAAACAAATTAATGAACTGCCAAACGAAACAAATTACAAACAGAGAACTAATTAAACAAGTTTTAAAGCTTAAAAATGGACGAACTACCAAAGAAACAGGTGAACAAATAAATGAACTAACGAAGAAACACGTGTAAAAACAAATAAATGAAAGAAAAAATTAACGAATAAACAAGAACTTCCAAACAAACAAGTGAACAAACAAGCAAGCAACAAACAAGCTAATAAACTAGAAAAGTAACAAACTAGCCTGCAGCAAGGTGCCCGTGGTTAACGTTGATAACCACAAAAAAAAGATAAAATAAAATAAAATAATAATAATATGTAATAATAATAATTTGCTGTAGTTCTTAATCTGTCAAGTAATTGGTTATTCAATTTTTGATCATTAAAAGTAATTATTCTACAATTTCTTTAATTCACAACTGTAACATGCTTGTAACCACAGTCTTTGTGTTAAGCCGGCTTTACACCTTGCCATTTGTCGGTGCAATCTGAAGGAACGATCGTTGCAACCTGGGAGCGTTTACACCTCACCGATTTCTTACCGATCTCCGACCTAATCTTTCTTTTTAATTTACTTTACGTAGGAGGTTGGCCGGCAGGTTGCACAACCTCCCTTTACACGCACCGACTTGTCGACCGATCTCACAGATTGAATAAGTTTTGATTCGATCAACAACCCAACCCCAACCCCGATATCGTTATACAATTGCCATTCACACCTTACGATATATCGGTGCGAATTATCGTTCCGACCAGATTGGACCGACAAATCGCAAGGTGTAAAGCCGGCTTTACAAGTAGTGACTTTTGACATTCATATTGGCCAACCTAAATGAGGAAATAAATAAGGCCACTAGGCATGTAGAAGGGGTGGGGTCAGTAAAATTTTTGTTTGCCTAGTTGGCCCTACCCAGGGGGGTGGCATTCGTTGAAAAATCCTGTGTCCCATCATGACGTCACAAAACTTGGAAAATAGTGTGTGCAACGGCTCGTAGAATGCGCTGCTCTCAATAATTTCAAGAAAAAGGGGGACAAAAGAAAAATGACAGCGGTTTATTTTGGTCTTAGATAATTAAAAGGATTGTTGACGGTTTTTATTTTACTACATTTTTCAGTACTTAAAGAATTGTGTGAATCATTTTCGAAGCCTAATTATAATTTGTTGTTTTCTTTAAATTCACCGACATCAATTTCCTTTTACTATGGTCAAAAGATTCAGAAAATGCTGTGTTCCAGGCTGCTCTAACATCAATAATAAAATAATAAAATTAAAGGTTGTGACAAAAAAGTATAATAGGTTTGTTCTTTATGTTCTCATTTCATAAATACTATGCTTAGTTTATTACCAGTTGTTACTTTAAATTACTTTATATGAAATTTTGTTACTAAATAAAATGTTTAAAAAAAAAGATGTGATAAAAAACAAATTAAAGTGACACTTGTAATAACTAAGCATAGTATTTATAAAATGAGAATTTTCGAGGATAAATACTAGCGACACCTAGTAGAGGCATAGAGGAACTAAATGCGCTATTTTCATCCCCACTCCTTTTTTAGATGATGCAATGAACAACAGATAGCGTTGATGTCACTTTTCATGAAGGGACAAGAAATCGCGCCAAATGTCAACTCTATTTTAAGTCTATTCTCTATGGCCCTACCTTCTAGAATTCAAAATCCTCACCTCTCATTGGCTCCCCACCCTAATTTTTCTGATTTTCCCATGCTGTCAAGTCACAACTTAACAGGAAAATTGTACTACACATTTATTATTACATTTCTAATTACAAATGAAGGAATTAAATTTTAAACTGCAAAACAGATCAATTTATTGTTAAAATAAACTGCAATAGCTAATATACAGACTGATTTTAAAATGAAGTTTTCTTAATATTTATTTCTTTCCGGTACTTCTTTGATTTGTCATGTTTAGCTTTGTCACATTTCTTTTTTATAATATGCCTAGACTAAGGGATTTGTTCACTTTTATGCATGGGAGAGATAAGATTTCTTTGTCTAAAGATAACTAATGGACTATTGGGATGTCACTCTTCTGTGTATAGAAGTGTTAAATGAATACAAGACGGGACTTTACAAAAAGGAAGATGTACCTTTTTAATGGTGAATATTTGTTTTAATTGTACTTATGATTATTTTCAGGGGAGCTACTTGTAATTGTGGAATACTGTAAGTTTGGAAATCTACATAATTACCTGCAGAAACACAGATCTCTGTATATAAACCAGGTTAACTCAACTACTGGTGACATTATACCATTATCAAGGTAATAATTGCATCGATGCATTCTCTTTTTAATTTACTCAGAAGTCCTTATTCACATAGCTCAATGACCACACCCTACTTACTTCACCAGGTCAATGTACAGTCGATGATGTGTAAAGTGGATGGAACTCTCCACTTAAAACCATTTAAGCTCTAAGGGCATAAATTTACGTTTTCAAGTTTCGTTGCAAATGGCTGATGGGCGTAAATTTGCGGTTTTAGGTTTTTCTTGTTTGGAGGCACAGTGCTGTCAGTGTAAATTTATCTAAGAATAAATCTAGCACAATCTCTTGGCTGTCTGGGGTATTACAAACATTCTATGAAGAGCCCAGTAGAGAGAGAATGAGGGTTGAAGATAGAAAAGAAAGTTTAGGCGAGATTATGTCATCTTAGTTTGTAGAACCTGTCATGAGTGTACCTTGGGCAGCCAGCCCCTAGGATCAGGGGTTTTTCCCAGTTTTGAAATTCCTCTGACATTACAAACCCATTTATTCCTAATTTACTATAATATTATTTATCCTTTACATGGTTTTACCCACCTTTTCTTTTTACATGTGCTTTACATATGTATACACTTTTTTTGTGTACTATGTATTCTTATATAAATATTCATTTAGGGACTGTAAGTTTTAATAATAACATTTTTATAAAAGTATTACTTTAAAATTGGGTTTATACATTGTCTTTGAGTAATAATATATTATTAATTAGCTTAATTATAGGCAGAGGAAACAGATGACGTCTAAAAAAAGATTGTTATATTTTGTGTGTGCCATATAGTGAGTTGACATTGACTTGATGATCTTTAGATAATGTCTTGTATTGAATATTAAAATATACTTTTGTTACGATTATATTGTGTTCCTACAATAGGCATTGTGCTAGGATTCACTTGTTCACTTAGGAAGAGTGGTGAAAAGAACTGGTCATTTTTATTATGTGATTAACGTACAGGGGAGAGAGCAGACACAACATGCAGACCAAATCCGACATCGACCAACGACTTAAGGGGGGAGAGTGTGTATGGTATAAAATAACCTCAGGCCAGGGGTCCAAATAACCTATTTTGGACCCCTGGGCTGGGGAACAACCTTACAATATATACCTCAGCTCTCAAAGGGCTTTTTAGGGCTTGTTAATTCAGCCTAAATGCTATGTCCGAACATCTTAGTACCAGGACCTAGGCTTAATTGCTAGGTTTAAGCAAGTAGTGAGCCCTACTATTATTAGTACTTGGACTATTATTACTGAGTTCTAGTATTAGTACTAGGACCTATTACTGCTACTACTCAGTTTGGAAAACTACGGCTAATGTTAACTACGGCTGTTTTTATAAATAAAATAATTGGTCAGCTGTCCATTAGCTAAATAATTACCAGCTGGAAATTAGGACTCGACAAACAAATGATCCAATGCTTAATTCATCTTTTGTTTCTATTAATTAATTAGAATTCAGTGTAGTTATTTTTTAATTTAATTTTCAGGGATCAGACAGCAGAGTTGAAGAGTCTACAGGATGGTCAGAGTAACTACCACAAGTCTGTGGCATCTGATTATTCTGTCACTTCGTCCAGTAAACTTATCCACTCCTCGTCAACCCCTACTGGTATTAAACATCTCTTTTATTGTTTTACTCGTCAGAATCTTTTGGTTTCTTTTTACTTTTTGATTTCTCATATAAAGAGAAAGTATTGTGATGGCATAAAAATTGTAAATAAATAACTGTATTTATTATAATATTAAATCCAATGCTTCAGTTGTTGAGCCATGCAATAATAAATACTAAATAAAGAATTTAAAGATGGTATAATAATTTTATCATATTATTAAAAGAAAATATTCTTTTTGGCTCTCCTGAAAAATGCCCTTTTTGACGTACGACAATTTGCAGTTTCAGTGACGATTTGACTAACTTACCTATTAAGTAACAAACTACCTTCAACTTTATTTTTAGTCTACTAACTAATTTTGTACTCAAGATCATGAAAATCACATTGTCCACCATAAAGGGTGAGACATGGCTGCTTTCCACAGTTTTTTTCCAAATGCCTATTGCCAAGCTATGTCCCGCAGACGAACTTAGCCAACCACTTATTCTTAAAAAGCACCAAAAGATTTACTTTTACACGAAATTCTAGCTTGATGTTTGTCAGACACTTGTTCTTTCCGTAAGGACAGCCTATTCCGTCAAGAAAGAGTGTTTGTGTATGGGGTTCAAGAGAAAATAACGGCAGGATTATAATCTTACAAGATAATCCCGTCGTGCCATCCACGACGGATTCCATTCTTGTCAACTGATAAGTTTCATGTGGATGGGATAGAGATATTCCTTTCATTGTTTTTATGGCATCAAACGAACGGATTGTAGTCACAAGACAAGCCTGCAGGATGAAATGAGCGGATCGTCTCACAGGAAAAAGTGCAGGAATGTGGTTATGTGTGTGGTAATGAACATGATTATCAATCATGCCGTGCTTTCCTTCATGGTCAAGAAAAAGGAAAGTCTGGCGGGAAAGAACGACAGTGGACTGCTAGTCTGCCGCTTATCTCTTGGACTAAAAGAATGTAGAAATGAAAAACTAAATATACTACTAAATGAATTATTAATTGTTTGTTTTATTGCAGGTGATGATGGTTACTTGTTAAGTCGAGACATGGACCCTGGAGGAGCTGAGGGTTACTATCAGGGTGATTACAAGGCGAGCAATATTAAGCCTATCTGTACTCAGGATCTACTCTGCTGGGCGTACCAGGTAGCCAACGGAATGGATTACCTCGCTTCAAGAAAGGTAAACTTCTCTCCTAATCCAGATCTTGCTTTCAGATCAAATTATTTATACATTTTGGTTCCAAGCTTAGCAAAGGTAATGGAGCTATGTGGCTGTTCTAGTCACTCCTCAACTGCCCTATTCTGCTGCAGTACTTTCTCTGTGAAGGACACATGTCCAATTTCTCTTGCTAGCCAGTATCTTTTTTAAAGGGTTTGTGGGGTTATATATCCTACCACCTCCGTCTGACACTGCCTCCCCTCGCTCCAGGCAGTAATGTTAAAGAAGGCATGTTAAGCATCATCCTTCTCACCCCCACAGAGCATGCAGATTGGGCTAGCTAATTTTCCTATTCTGTGATGGTATCCGAGGAACAGTCTGTGTCCTGACAGCAACTGTAACAGATAGAAGTTAACCTCGCAGTGACTTATGTCAATCCACCGAGTCAATCAGGCACGTTACATTCCTGTTGTTTTGTCTCGCCATCGAGTCTGCCACTTCATCATCGTTGGCATTCTTATCTCTAGCCTGGTTGCTTTCTTATCCTGATATTTTTTCTCTGGAAGTCCCCTTTTCTCTTGTGCCAACAGGTCAATAGGAATGATCCCTGATATCATCAGGATGGCTGCTTCTGTTACTGTGCAATAAGTGCATGCCACTCTTAGGGCCCCAATCCTCTGAGAATGATCCATGATTGGAATTGAAACATTGGAATCAACACAATCTTGGAAAGAGATAAGTTTCTAGAGCAGTGCCACACCCAGGATTTTTTCTGGGGGGCTGATACCCAGATCATAAAAAAAAGAAGTTGTGACAATTCTGCAGAGCATTCTGTTTGACTGAGATGTTGTTGTAGTTTAGTGGCTATAAGTTTTTGAGGTGACAGTGCTGGAGATTTTCGAAGCCGTGTGAAATGTTTATAATAAGTTGTTATGGAACCCAGTTGCATTTTGATACGAAATCTACATTGCAACAGAGCATAGTACAGTCAGACCTGCTTTCAACTAACTTCTATACAACGAAAGTCTCTTTAAAAGAAATTTGTTTTATGTCCCACGATTTCTCAATGTATAGTGTTTCTACAGTAAAAGAAATTCTATATAACATAATTTCTATACAACTCATTTTTTTTCTGGAACCATCAGTTTCGTTATATGGAGACCCAACTGTATTCTGTTTTACATAATCTTACTTATTTACTTACATTGTGTTTTTGAATTATTTGATTTTCAGGTGATGCACGGTGATCTAGCTGCTAGGAATGTGCTTCTGGCTGAAGATAACATCGTCAAAATATGCGATTTTGGATTAGCCAAAAATATGTATAAGGACGATAATTACTTAAAGAAAGGAGCTGTAAGTTAATTTTTTTTTTTTTTATGTAATCGTAAAAATCTTATTTTATTATTGGGGTAATAAACTATGAAGAATACAATCTTTTAAATCTTTGGTATTATATTTTATATTTAATTCCAAATACTTGATTAATACTGTACAAAATTCTATAGGTTTTATAAAAGTATAATTCCATCATCTGCGAGAGAACTTGCTCTGGCAAGTTACAAAAAAAAAAAATTATCTAAAATAAGATTCTCTAAATTAAAACAAAATATAAACTACAGTAGAGCCTTGTTGTAATGGACTGGGCCAAAGGTTGTCTGTTTTTTATAAAGGTCCGATTTATAACAAATAATTTACAGTGCATGCTGCTTAATGTGTTTATACAGTTATATGTTTACATGGTTAATCACATTAATCGAAAAAAATAAAAATAAAAAATAGGACTGACAATACAGACGGAACTCCGGTAAAATGTGAAAATATTGACCAACCCTCGTACAAGTAACAAACTTTTGATATTATGTAAATAATAGCCATCATTAAGCCTGGAACTTTTCGTGAGCCTAAGTTGTTGCATCAGCCTGACACTCATTAAGAAAGTGAAAAAGATTTTATCTACGATTGATACGTAATATAAACATTGAATCTCTGTTTAGATTCGTAGAAAGTGATTCTTTACACACCTGTATTAATTGCGCATGCGTGTCTCATAGTTTTGAAGAATTCCTCTTTTTTTCCACTCTAGTGACGAAAAGAAGAAAAATTCTTCAACTTTACACACCATTAGCGAGTTTGTTTACATTTAACATAACTAATTTGATGTTTATTTATTAAAAGTAACTGTTTGTATCAAGTTTTTTTGTGAAAATCAATGAGTGATTTAAGTGATTATGAAGAATACGAGGAGAATAATACGCCTTCCGAAATAATTAATTCGGGACAAAATACAACTAACGAATTGATGTCATCTTTATCAAAAGAGAAATACGAGCTTACATACAGCAAGTTTATTATTTTTCTGCATTTATTATTAAAATCTAACAATCGTAGATAAAGTACGGTATGCAACTCGTGCGGAAACGCGTGTGGTTTTACTACCCTCGCTATCGCTCGGGTGTAAACTCCACACTCGCATGCAAAATGCTACTTTCCACACTCGACGTGTAATGTACTATTACTCAACTACTCCAAGAAACCATATACAATACTCCTTGTCTTCGGGTCTATTTTCAAGCCAGGCCACAGATTTGTGAGTTGCTCTAAAGAGGTACCTCTTGGTTTGATATAAAAGATCCACACCTTATTGTAGTTAGCCCTTGCTTTGCTAATGCTACTTGTTCCTTTAGGTGTTCACAAAATGCTTCCGTTACATTTTTCATACATGCAGTATAATTGTGTTGTTTATTTTTTTGACGTTGCAGGACATGTTACCAGTTAAGTGGTTGTCGATAGAAGCATTGAAAGACAGGATATTCTCTACACAGTCTGATATCTGGTCGTATGGAGTAGTGCTCTGGGAATTCTTCTCTCTTGCCATGACACCTTATCCAGGTTTGATTTTTCATTACATAATATCCTATTATTGAAGAGTTCAGTTAATTACTCGTGACATGTAGTGTCAAAAAAAATCTTAAAAATGATTTTGACTATTTGGAATATTTTTATTGGTATATGTGATAATCAATTCCAATACCACTGTCTCTATATACATTGCAAATCTTTATTTATTATTATTTGAAAGTGGTTTTAACCATTGTATTATATGTTTTTTTATAAAGTTTGAAATATTAGTTACTCAATTTTTAAGTTTTTGGTAGTATTATACTATGGGAAGTTTAAATTTTAATTTAAATCAAATTATAATTATTATTAACCCTGTCTTACTAACACTGTCTAATAGTCCTTTATTTCTAACACTACGCCTCTGAGACATACATTAAAATTAGATCAACTTATACATGTTTAAGATTTAAATGCTGATAAAATCATGAACTTGAAACATTTCTTTATCTAATAAAATGGTTAAAATGTGCTCGTTAGGAAGAAAATGATTATTAAACTGACCATTTGACCAGAAAAGAGCAGGTCAAAATATACATTTTACATTTTTCCTCACTAGCACCTGCTGCTTTTAAATCTGAAATTGTAATATGATAATCTAATGAATATACATAAAAAAGTTCACATTTTTATAAATATGGCAATGTAATATTGTAATAATCAAATTTTAGGAACAATTAAAGGCAACAAGCTCAATAAGGTTAGTCTCGATAGGGTCCCTGAGGCACAGTAGACTAAAAGAAATGGTAAATTACTAACATATAAAAGCTCAGCAAAGACCCGACTTTGACGCGATCTGAAGGTTAACTAAACAGAGATAGCATACCTAGAAGGACTAATCGCTGGCGCGCTTGCCCATCGAGAGCAATCAACTAAAATCAGCATGTACGCCTCAGAGACGTATTGTTAGAAGTGCAGGGTTAACACTGGGAGACAAACAGAGAAAAATAGACTCCAGCGCCGTGACTTGAACCACGGACCTCTACATTTCCAGTGTAGTGCTCTACAATAAGTTACCTTTATAT
Organism: Gerris buenoi; assembly: GCA_001010745.2. Classification (NCBI taxonomy): domain Eukaryota; kingdom Metazoa; phylum Arthropoda; class Insecta; order Hemiptera; family Gerridae; genus Gerris; species Gerris buenoi. Next base: position 112,353 of record KZ651361.1, read on the forward strand.
GATCTTGAATCATGAGTGGAACGAGATGGGGTTCAATTTCTCGCCGTGACACTCTGATTTATATGGCTCACTATTGATCACATTATACTCGCTTCGGCAGTACAATGTACAAATGTATGACGTGTGAAGTGGCTGCAACTCTCTACCGTGGGGCGTAAAAAGGGCCTAAGTGATGGCCTAATTGCAAGGTTCCAACAAGTGATTCGTCCTACCCGTTCTAGTAGGAAGTATTAGACTACTACTACTACTACTATGTATGATCTGGTAGCTTATAAAAGATCACAAGTGCTCTTGTAGCAGCATGTCATTGCATCATACATGTTCAACACTTAAGTGTTCTGTCTGTTTGTTTTATTTCTTGTGCTACGATTATGATTAATATAATCTTTCTTTTCATAAAAATATTATAATAAGACTTGTTTTGTAATTAATTGTTTAACATTAAGAACAGGCAAATCTTTGTACAGCTGTTCAGTAGAGTAGAGTTAGGTCTACTTTTAGTTAATTTTATTTCTCACAACTAATTTATTTGATTTGATTACAGGTTTGGTGTATGGTGAAGAATTTTTGAATAGATTAGTTAATGGCTACAGAATGGAGCAACCCAATTACTGTCCTGATCCAGTGTAAGATACATTAATCATTTTGGTGTTAATAATTAATGGTGTAAATAACATGAAATCAGTAAAATCTTAAGGGGTGTAAGTAGAGATTCACTTTTGATATATAGCCACCCCTCCTTGGGTCATTTTGAAGCTGTCTGACTAGCTATATGGGTATGTTTCTTTTGGTATCCAAAAGAAAAATTGAAGTTAACATAAATTTGTTTATATTATTTACTTGATGTTGAATGTTGATGTGTAGGTATAAATTGATGCTTGAATGTTGGAATGCCAAACCGATGGAGAGGCCGTCATTTGCTGAGTGCTCCAAAAAGATAGAAAGTTTGCTGCAAGACAGCGTTAGAGAGGTGAGCATTCATCACAGTCCAATTTTTTCTGTTTGATTTGATTATATACATACATGTGTATGTATATAATAAAAAAAAAAAAAAATTAAAAATGATAAAAATTTAATGAACTTTAATAATTTTTAACTTTTAGGAGTTAATTATTACTCTTGATTTCTCTGCCACATGTTGTACATGTAAAAAAAGTTTGTATTTAAATTTAAAAAAATTCAGTGATTTTTAGATTTTGACACACTATTTACGGACTTTGACACACCCATAACCATATTTGAAAACTAACTGATAAAATATATCTTTATGATCCTTAAAATATGCAAGCGATAATTCTAAATAAGAAAAAAGCTCGTTAAATTATATTCACCTATAGTTAACGGGGGAGGGCTACTTGTGTGTATGTGTTTACACTCTAATAAAACCACTCGTCTTTAGCTTCACTAATCTTTTATATAATCGACTAGTGTCCTGACGACGGGCGACAGCAACGGGCGACGACTCACCTCTAAATGATTTATATCGTTAAAAATTGATGCGCCATAAGCTGGGATTGAACCAGTGACCTCCAACACATGAGGCACGTCCTCTACCACTGAGCCACGCCCTTGCACTGAAGCTACGAGCATAAAACTTACTATTTAAATTATAAACTAGCTCTTTTTTAACCATATTTATTCTGCCCGTTGCCACGGGCATAACGGCTAGTATAATATATTTGGTTATAAACATAAACACCACAATTTTTACCCTTTTCAAAACAGACTCTAAACGCTCGTGACAAACTCTTTAACACGACTCCCCTAACTTTCTCCTTCATCAGTCCTACCAACTAGCAATCAGGCATACCAACAACTATTTACATACTTTTGAAACTATTTATAGACTCAATTTTCAACACACCTTAAGTGCTGATGTGTGGATTCTGATGTATTTCTTATTGTTAACTTATATTTTTTTTATGATTTCTAGCACTACATGGGACTGAATGATATTTACTTGAAGCTGAACGGAATCAGTACTGAACAAGAAGACTACCTTGCCATGCTGAACAATCCAACATTTGAGAATATGACTTCGGTGACGAACAGTGACTATGTATCTGAACCTTCGTATGTCAACGTACCCAACAATGACAGGAGAGTAGACGCTAAGGCTGATCAATTTGAACTCGAACCAATGCTCGACAAAGGTAATGAAAACTCACTATTGTTGTTTTTATCGCACTCAATTCAATTTTGTTCAGGTAGGTTGATATTGGTCAATCTTCGACGGTATGAGATTTTTGTTTTTGTTATAAACTGAATTTAATAATTGGGTCTAGACAAAATAAAAAAGAACTAAGAAGATTTATTTCCATTTCAAATTAATTTTAATTTTTAAATGATTACCGTAAAATCTCGCGTATAATACGCAGGCAAAATTTTGAGCAATAATTTCGGGAAAATTAAATATTCGCGTATAATACGCACCCGACTTTTCCGTCAAATTTTAATAAAAAAAAATTGTTTATAATACGTACCTAGAATGATATATTTTCACATTTTACACGTCATTTCCACGTTATTTACGTAATATTTTTACTTGCGAGGTCAGATGGCTAATAAGGCGTCTATTCTTTTAAGAAAACTGACAGCTTTCTTAATTCGTAGAAGGGCCGCCCCTGAAGTCAGTCGTTTGTTATCAAGCCGGTGTTATCACAAGGTGTAATCACCAGTGTAATCTCACGGCGGTACTGGTTTTTGAGATAAACAGAAAAATTATCTTTTATCTACTTTTATCTATGACTTTGATCAACTAGCGAAATAAAATAACATAACTATGATGATAATTGATAACACATCTTTCTGTCTAAAAACATGAGAATAAAAATAAGTATGGTAACCAAAAGATATACGATGAGGTACATAAAATCAGTTTATGTTAAAAAAAAAGTATCACGAAACTTTGAAAAATTTGAGTTGTAAACGAAGAACATATTTTTTTTTCACTCGTGTATAATACGCACCCCGATTTTGGAAGCAAAAAAGAGGCAAAAAAAGTGCGTATTATATGCGAGATTTTACGGTAAATTTTAAGAATGAGCCATGGAGGGAGGGCTACATATGGCCTAAGTGAACCTTATTATTCCTTTTAGACACAACTGCTTAAGGCACTACCACTCTTTGAGGTTAGAAAAAACAGTAAAATTAAAATTTTATTGGTTCTAAAAAAGATCTAAGTACAGGCTTTATTCCCAATTTTAATTCTGCATAACTTGAGCCCTATTTCAACTTGCTATGATAGATAGTACAGGCGCCATTTCAATACAATGATGAAACTCGTATTGAAATATTTGTAGTATTTATTGTAGTAGGGAGTTGAAATAAGGCTCAAATAGTGCAAAATTTAAATTAGGAATGAAGCCTGTACTTAGATTTTTGATATCTTGCTTAGAACCAATAAAATTTTAATTTTAAAAAAATTTCTAACCTCAAAGGGCGGTAGAGCCTTAAGAACTAAACGTATTTGACGAATTTCATTTATATGTCTTGAATTATTACTCAAAGAACTAAAAAAATCTTGTGGTATCCTCTCTTCAATAAATATTTGACCAAATAATGGCATGATAATACACTAGCAGAATAACTGTCAGTGTTTGAATATGCTTGGATGGCTATCATACTATTGGTTAGTATGGAAGTTCGGCTCTTCTTTAGATTGTTACTCCCCTTATATAAAAAACCAGATGGGAGTAGCAATTTAAAAAAGGTGTATGGAATGTTCTTCTTTAGACTGTTACTCCCCTCATAATAAAGAAAGTGTGACATTCCTTTGTCCCAAAGTACATTGGACTAAACATCCCTTTGTCTTAATAGTTATTTATTCAAAGTCATTTATATTCTAAAAAAAAAACAAATCAAAAACAGAGGAGTAACAATCTAAAGAAGTACCGCAAGAACTATACCTAGCTACTTTTTTAACTGCTAATTGAATTCCACATCTATTTGAATGAATATCAACTATTCCATGTCACTGAGAGAGGTTTTGAAATATACACTTTTTATAAATTGATTTATTTATGGTTTCTTCGAAAAGATCAGTTTATACTTGCAATTTAAACCACAAATGTATTTAAATATAATTTATATAAAGTGGCCAGATAATAATCTAGGCTGTCGAATGGGGCTAAAACCACAAAAAAATAGCATCCATTTTTGGATTGAATATTTTCCTTTTTCTTTTTTTTTTTGGTCAAAATTACCTTCTTTTGGTTGTGTTTTTCTATTGGTTTTTTAAATTTTATGTGTTAATTGGGTATATAGTTTATGTTGTGTGGTATTTGATTAAATCTATTTTGGGACTTTTTTTTAAAGGAAGAAATCACCAATTTATTTTTCTCATTTTAAACTGCAAATTGTTAAATTATTTTGGTTTTACACATGATTTCTTATGAAATTACTCTCAATTCAACGACTGGAGGAGGCTCAATTTTACCTATATTTATATTTTTTACTTTTCCTCACTACTTATAGTAGGAAAAGTATTGTTTTGTATTAGTTTATTATAGTCCAAGATCCGGTATAAGGAATATATACTCTCATCTGTTATTTAATTGGTATAAAGAATATATGATAGAGAATGTGTAGAATAATACATCACAAATAGGTTGCCTAGCGAAATCACGCACCGATGGTGATAAATTATAAAATGTTTATAACCTTCCCCTTACTTCAACTTCCCCGTTGTGTTATTCATGAAAATCGAACATTAACTGAGAGGATCGACCCCAAGGAATTCAAAAAATAAGGGTTGCCTACTTTCCTCTCTGGACAACTATGGAGTTGCCAGGCATAAAGAGGTGAGTAAAGTAATTAATATACCCTCATCAGTTATTATATCGAGTTATATATCAAATGAAAGGTAATTTTATGCCCAATCCAACCGTAATAGGTTGCCTTATCAAAAAGTTGGATGAGTCCATGGTTGCCTAGATTTTAGATCTAAAATTTTGAATTTTGATTTAGAATTTAAGGCAACCTAATATGGTTGGATTGGGCATAAAATTACCTTTCATTTTATATATAACTCGATATAATAACTGATGGGGGTATATTAATTACGCTTCTCACCTGTTTATACTTTGCAACTCCATAGTTGCCCAGAGAGGAAAGTAGGCAACCCTTATTTTTTGAATTCCTTGGGGTCGATTCTCTCAGTTAATGTTGGATTTTCATGAATAACACAACGGGGAAGTTGAAGTAAGGGGAAGGTTATATTATTATTTAACATCATCGGTACGCGATTTCGCTAGGCAACCTATTTGCGATGTATCAATCTATAAATTCTCTATCATATATTCTTTATTCCAATTAAATAACAGATGAGGGTATATATTCCTTATACTGGATCTTAGACTATTAGGTTATTACAACCACAAAATATTTTGAAACGTGTAATATTACAATATTATTTGACAGGTAGTTGATTGAATAACATTCTTTTAAATTCAAATATATGATATCTGGTTATTATAAACAAAACAATTGGTTTTTACTAAACACCTGATGTTTTAAAATAATTTATTATTTTATTCTTTTTGATGGGATTTTTTTTCTTTTTGAGTAAGAGTCCCCCATAACTACTATTTTATTTATTTTTTTTTTTTTTTAATTCTATACATAAATTGTCACTACTGTCAGACAGCCTGATTGTACTTAGGCTCAAGTGACAAGCTATTTGTCTTTTTGGTTCTTTTCTGAGTCAGTCAAACCTGCCAGATATTGTGTACTTGGCATTATACTGATAAATATGTATGTACACAATTTATTATCAAAGAGCAAAAAATGTTCACTGTCTCCAGGATTTGAACCTTTGATCCTTAGATTTATATTGTTTGGCTCTGATATCAACAGCCTAGGGCTTGCCTCTCAGAGGGGATGCCCCCACCACAGCTCAAGGCTTAGCCCTTTAGTGATGGGATGTATTTGTATGACCATTGTTGTATATTGTATTTAATTTGATTACCTCAATAAAATATTCTTTTAAAAAAGCTATAATAGCAAAGGAATGTTTTTCATCTTTGTATGAAATGTTTTTGATAAATGTTTTTCTCAAATATAATTTGATTTCACAAGCAATGTCAAATTTAAAACAAAATTGCCATATATTTTGACTTACTTAATTTTTTAAAAATGTTACAAAATTAAGCCTTCTTCCTGCTCTTGGTAATATAATGATTTTTTTTTTTGTGGTTATGTTAAATTTAATGCATGTTTTTCCCATTAAAAGGGAAAATGCACTTGATCACTACAAAATTTCTGTTGGGACTTTATAAGTTTGTTTTAGATTCAATATGTGTGCATTTTCTCATTTTAAAGATAATTTTATGACAAATTTTGATTTTTACATTACGTGCACTGTAATGGGCATGGTTAACTTTTAAATTTTGTGTTTTATTTAATTTAATATTATTTTTATTAAATCTGATTTCAATTATTGTTATTTTTATTATTTTATAGCATGTAGTTTTTCCCTTTTAAATCATAATCAATGTTTTATGCTCATTAATCCTTAGTTATATAAAAAAAATTAATAGTTATTTATGCACCAAGGGAATAATGTAAGGAATTATTTCCTGCGTGACTGAGTTGATTCCTGAGGCAAAGCTGAAGGAATCAAGGCAACTAATTCCCGAGGCGAAGCCAAGGGTATTGGGTATCTTAATTCCCGAGGCGAAGCCGAGGGATTAATAGCAATTAGCTCCCGAGGCGTAGCCGAGGGAGATAATTATAACAAGGGAATAATAATGCATTATTCTCGGTAAAATACAAAATTTTATATCCAGAAAAAGCGCTTTATAAGATTCGTTCAACAAAGAAAACATTTGTATTTCTTTATTAAACGTATTTAATACAGAAATAAAATATATATTATTTAAATGATTTAAAACAATTAATAATCACTTTAAGTAATAAAAAATATAACGTTCAACGAAAGCTAAACAAAAGTAAACAAATCATCGTAGAATGACTCGCAATACAGCTGGGAGTTTAAAAGCAGTGTTGCCAACCTGATTTCAACCAATTCTCTGTATTTGCCATTCATTCTCTACTATTTATAAAATAATTAGGTTGGCGAACGTGGATTATAATCCCGTTTTCACATTATTTCCCCATTTTTGAGAACAGGGATGAAAAGACCCACATTATTACCTATAAACTAGCCCTGAAAAGTTACTTTTCGTCCCTACTGGAGATAAAGAATAATACTACCTATTCAATATCAATTAACTTAGGTTTGTTCCAACAGCCAATTCCAGAACGGTTCTAGAACCAATTCAGGATTTTTTAATGCACATGCGTCTATGAGGACTGGTTCAGAACTGATTCAAAAAGAGGAGCCTGTTGGAACGATTTTAGAACTGTTTCAGAACTGCAACCTTTAAGTTACCTCCCTATCTCTTGTTATCTTCATATCATATCTCTCTCTCTAATTTGTTTTATGTTTCTCACAGAAATGGATTACTTATGAACATATTCTTATTCTATTGTAAACTCAGCAAAGTTTTATAAGAATGCACATCGGCAAATCAAAGTTATAAATTTATCACACTGTCTTTTCTGAATGATTATATTTCGCTCTCATATTTGGGGTTCGTCAGGCTCGTAACAATCCTGTCTTTTAATTTCAGAAAATTGTTTGTATAAATTTTCATTTTTTTTAAACAATAATCATATAAAAGTATCGGTGTGGTAAGTATAGATATAATCGGAATCGTCGCCATCAGTTTTTCCGACAAAATTTCTAAAAAATGCCGCAAACCGCACCTCGATAGGTACGATATGTCTTAAAGCAATGTTAGAGAGAGCAGTTATTTAT
>KZ651361.1:150747-169838 GCA_001010745.2 Gerris buenoi
CTTTTTTCTCTACGAACTATAGTTTTCTAATTACAGAGCATCGAACATACAATGATTTGGGAAAAATACAAGAAATAAAAATGTTGTGATAGTTCTGATTTTTTGTTATGTTGTTCGGACCAATTACGGTAGTGTGATCCTAAGTTTGCAGCTTCGAAAAACCTGTGATAGCTGCGTAATATGTGAAAAACTGGAAAAAAATGCGGACTTTTTTCAGTTCTTTCCATATAAATTGTAAACTATTGTTCGATGTTAGTTGGTTCTTACTATTTTTTCATTGCAATAAATTTACAACAGAGGATGAAGAAGAAAAATATATATATTTGACAAAACTTTACATATAGATGTAATACTGCAATGTATCTTATTCCCCTATGGCCACAGCCGTGAGGGGGAGAAATTCGACTGATAAGAATAACGTATTATTTTCTTTTCTTAATTTACACTTGATTATTTTTACTTAGTTAATTATTTAAATAAAATTTATTTGTTTCTTAGTTTAATTCCCTGCTTAAACTAAATAAATACAATACAATATAAAAATAAAATATATAAATAAGTAAATGAGTAAAAAAATCATAAAATGTCTACTACTAGGAAGTGAACTATGTATGTATATAATAATAAAAATGCAATTCAAAACTCTGATTTAAAAATTAAATTAAGTTCAGTTCTGTTCCTTAAAGAGTCTTTAATATAATGAATAAATTCCTTCCAACTTGGTGTATTTGAAATGGAAATAAACTCTGCATGAGTCAGGGTTTCTTTATTAAACCATGTTTTCCGGTATAAGGACTAAGTATAGGGCAAATAGCCAGAAAATGGAAATTATCTTCATCGACACTCAGATTACAAAGAAAACACTTGTTCTGGATCAGATCTAACTACCTCCAGGGTTTATAATTTAAATTCAAAAGGTTACACCTACTTTTGAAGATAATTTAAATGTCATTAAGACTGTAATTATTGTAAGAAAAGTAGTTATTAGTTATTGTTGGCACCGGTGACAGGGTATTCTAGAAGTCTGTAATGCTGGTTAAGTTAGACGATCTTCCATGTGAGGTTAATTGTTCCACGAGAGCATTATTTCTCTTTGACAGAACTTCTCTCATTGAGACGATCCAGCTATCCCTCTCGCCCCAGCAATTAATTAGATCAACTCTGCAGTCTGAACACATTTCTTTCCAAACTTTAAACCAAAAACATGTTACGGTTTGAGATTTTGCCCAGCTCAGTCGGCCGCTAGGGGTGGGTGAATTTGGTAAATGGCAAGGGTGTAACCTAAAAAGGGGTTGCCGGCTAGGTTCAGTTGGGGTGGGTTGGAAATAGGAGTGGAGCTGGTCAGTGAGTGTGTACAAAATAAAATTTCAATATTAAACAAAAAAAAAAAAAAAAAATAGAAAATATTTACTACCAATAAACGGATTGCAGTACATAAGAAACTACAATAAACGTAAAAACAAATTATTCCATAAGTAGGTAAAATAATTGTGAACCTCAGAATCAATATAAAAATAAATCACAATGTGTGATAAAAAAATTAAATGAACATAAAATGTAACCTACAGTGAATAAAGAAAACAACTAATAAATCTGAGATCTCCGTATAAATAAAAATTACTAGCATAAGTATACGGTACTTGGGAATAAAATAATTACTCTACTAATTTAATACAGCTCCCATAAAATAATTTCAGTAGTAAAAAAAGTAATCATAAAACAAACGTATAAAAGTGACTCGGGATGTCGTTGACAAAGATGGGTCAAGAGAAGATTACTTGTCCAAATTCTGGGAGTCTCAGTATTAAAACTGACACCACACTCGAGCAGTGCCCACGCACCAAAAATCCTCTAACGGACGCAGACGGATCGCTAATCCCTTAACTATGTAACTATTAAATAAACTGAGACTTAGCTGGTCTGCGAGCCGGTGTGTGGAGTTAAAACGCTACGGCCGAGCAAAGAAGTTGAGCCGGAATGCCTACTCTACCAGCTACGTAAGGCCCGTCGTAGATCCGCTGTGCGTGACGTCCTCTCCGTAACCGGTGAGTCTCCAGTGCCTACTCTACCAGCTACGTAAGGCCCGTCGTAGATCCGCTGTGCGTGACGTCCTCTCCGTAACCGGTGAGTCTCCAGTGCCTACTCTNAAAAAGTTCAATTTTTATAAGTTTTTGGTAGTATTCATACTACGGAACTGTAACCTAAAAAGGGGTTGCCGGCTTGGTTCAGTTGGGGTGGGTTGAAAATAGGAGTGGAGCTGGTCAGTGAGTGTGTACAAAATAAAACTTCAATATTAAACATAAAAAAAAATAGAAAATATTTACTAACAATAAAAGGATTGCAGTACATAAGAAACTACAATAAACGTAAAAACAAATTATTCCATAAGTAGGTAAAATAATTGTGAACCTCAGAATCAGTATAAAAATAAATCACAATGTGTGATAAAAAAAATTAAATAAACATAAAATGTAACCTACAGTGAATAAAGAAAACAACTAATAAATCTGAGATCTCCGTATAAATAAAACTTACTAGCAAAAGTATACGGTACTTGGGAATAAAATAATTAATCTACTAATTTGATACAGCTCCCATAAAATAATTTCAGTAGTAAAAAAAATAATCATAAAACAAACTTATAAAAAAGTGACTCGGGATGTCGTTGACAAAGATGGGTCAAGAGAAGGTCACTTGTCCGAATTCTGGGAGTCTCAGAATTAAAACTTACACCACACTCGAGCAGTGCTCACGCACCAAAAATCCTCTAACGGACGCAGACGGATCGCTAATCCCTTAACTATTTAACTATTAAATAAACTGAGACTTAGCTGGTCTGCGAGCCGGTGTGTGGAGTGAAAACGCTACGGCCGAGCAATGAAGTTGAGCCGGAATGCCTACTCTACCAGCTACGTAAGGCCCGTCGTAGATCCGCTGTGCGTGACGTCCTCTCCGTAACCGGTGAGTCTCCAGTGCCTACTCTACCAGCTACGTGAGGCCCGTCGTAGATCCGCTGTGCGTGACGTCGTCTCCGTAACCGTTGAGTCTCCAGTGCCTACTCTAAATGTAAGGAACTTCGTTCCTACCGGGTGTCCCGCGACACCACATGTATTTTTTTATCGGCAGGTCCTCTTCCAGTTAATAATTTCATGTTGGTAATACCAAACGAAACCCTCTTACGTGAGACACCGCGCACAACCGTTTTATTTGAATCTTTCGCTATTGTTTTGTAAATTTAGTACACTGTGTAATGTCCATTTTACCGATGCTCTGAACGAGTTCGTTAGACAAAGTTTCCGCCCAAGCGTTTGCGCGCTACGATCGCCCCATCATTTTGAATCGGAAGTTAAGGACTGAAAAAAATTCTAACTTTATCTATTCGATAAGACATATATTTTTTCAAATACCATTTTTTATAAAAAAGTTCAATTTTTATAAGTTTTTGGTAGTATTCATACTACGGAACTGTAACCTAAAAAGGGGTTGCCGGCTTGGTTCAGTTGGGGTGGGTTGAAAATAGGAGTGGAGCTGGTCAGTGAGTGTGTACAAAATAAAACTTCAATATTAAACATAAAAAAAAATAGAAAATATTTACTAACAATAAAAGGATTGCAGTACATAAGAAACTACAATAAACGTAAAAACAAATTATTCCATAAGTAGGTAAAATAATTGTGAACCTCAGAATCAGTATAAAAATAAATCACAATGTGTGATAAAAAAAATTAAATAAACATAAAATGTAACCTACAGTGAATAAAGAAAACAACTAATAAATCTGAGATCTCCGTATAAATAAAACTTACTAGCAAAAGTATACGGTACTTGGGAATAAAATAATTAATCTACTAATTTGATACAGCTCCCATAAAATAATTTCAGTAGTAAAAAAAATAATCATAAAACAAACTTATAAAAAAGTGACTCGGGATGTCGTTGACAAAGATGGGTCAAGAGAAGGTCACTTGTCCGAATTCTGGGAGTCTCAGAATTAAAACTTACACCACACTCGAGCAGTGCTCACGCACCAAAAATCCTCTAACGGACGCAGACGGATCGCTAATCCCTTAACTATTTAACTATTAAATAAACTGAGACTTAGCTGGTCTGCGAGCCGGTGTGTGGAGTGAAAACGCTACGGCCGAGCAATGAAGTTGAGCCGGAATGCCTACTCTACCAGCTACGTAAGGCCCGTCGTAGATCCGCTGTGCGTGACGTCGTCTCCGTAACCGTTGAGTCTCCAGTGCCTACTCTACCAGCTACGTGAGGCCCGTCGTAGATCCGCTGTGCGTGACGTCCTCTCCGTAACCGGTGAGTCTCCAGTGCCTACTCTACCAGCTACGTGAGGCCCGTCGTAGATCCGCTGTGCGTGACGTCCTCTCCGTAACCGGTGAGTCTCCAGTGCCTACTCTACCAGCTACGTGAGGCCCGTCGTAGATCCGCTGTGCGTGACGTCCTCTCCGTAACCGGTGAGTCTCCAGTGCCTACTCTACCAGCTACGTAAGGCCCGTCGTAGATCCGCTGTGCGTGACGTCCTCTCCGTAACCGGTGAGTCTCCAGTGCCTACTCTACCAGCTACGTAAGGCCCGTCGTAGATCCGCTGTGCGTGACGTCCTCTCCGTAACCGGTGAGTCTCCAGTGCCTACTCTACCAGCTACGTAAGGCCCGTCGTAGATCCGCTGTGCGTGACGTCCTCTCCGTAACCGGTGAGTCTCCAGTGCCTACTCTACCAGCTACGTAAGGCCCNCAGAGCGACGGACAGACAGACACAGAGCGACGGACAGACAGACACAGAGCGACGGACAGACAGACACAGAGCGACGGACAGACAGACACAGAGTGACGGACAGACAGACTTGTATAAGAATGTACGAAACTCTAGAACTGGATGTAAGAACCGGACCCAGTCACTGAAGTAGTCGAAACACTTTTACTCTCTCGCGTTGCTTTCATCGTGTTTCCGTTACTTAACGCTTCTTCAGCTCCAACAAGTCATTTAATGATAATAAAACGTAACAAATAATTTGGAAGCGTTTTCTCTCATGTTTTATGCCAAATACAATGTGGGGAGAAACTTTAACTGCACTCATATTATTATACTTATGAAGATATTAAGAAATATTATTTTTAAAAACCAACGATACATTCGGTAATTTTGTTTATCTTTAAAGGAATGTAGGTTGAATTAGGTTTTCCAAGAAATAGTCAGAGTTACTCCCTTCTTCAAGCTCTGATTTTTTGGGGGCATAATTTTATAAAATATTAATAATAACAATAATAATCTTTATTTCCGTTATTTTTTTAACAATTTCTCAAAAAAATTGAAAATAATATAATGTTTTTATATTATTATAAATTGTACGATGGAATTAATTAAATGAAATAAATTGGGTACGTTCTGAATGTGGCCGGCACCTCTCTCCGACTGGTACTCTCCTGCGTGGAGACGGAGGTCGGGTAAGCCCGAGGGTTTTATAATTGACCGGGTCATTTAATGACCCAATGACCTCGACCGTAAATAACAATTATTATAATTACTATAATATTGGATTTGACAAAGTGGTTTTTAGTCGACTCCAGGTACGAAGAGTAACAACTCTGATTTCAACTTACAAATAACTTGCTTCCCCGCAAAACTGTGGTAATCAAATACTTTGAGGTTCCCCCGCGGGAACACTTTACTGCAAAGAGCTGCAAACATGGGATGGTTTGTTTGCTGTGTATACTGGAATGATGCTGCATGTCAGTGTGCAGCTTGCTCCCGCAGTAGTGAGTCCGTATTGACTCGTTTTCAAGCAGAAAGGTTTGCTGCAAGGATCCTTCCTTGCACATCATCTTTATTATCTTCGTTATTTATCTGTTATCATGTATTGTATAAATAATACAAACAATATATAATTGATATTGTATAATATATTGACAGTAGTGATTGAGACGACGTTGTTATCTCTCCTCACAGTGCGGGCTTATCACACCCCAAAGTGCGGGCTTATTACACCCCACAGTGCGGGCTTGTCACACATCACAGTGTGGGCTCATCACACCTCACAGTGCGGGCTTATCACACCTCACAGTGCGGGCTTATTACCCTAGGATTTTGTCAAGGAAACACTTGTTAAACTGATATTGTTTTAGTTTCCATTTTTTTACTTCGCGTTAAAAAAAGTTGAAAAAAAATTGAAGCTGAGGAGCCTTGTTATTAAAGGCAGGTAGAAAAGACTTATTATTTACGACGCCACATTACCCCCTCCCCCCCCCCACGGCAACTCTTGGCTTTTCTACAGGGTCCCCCCCCCTCCCTTCCGTTAACTTTTTTATCATGAGGAAGAAAAATGTATGTTTGAGGCCCTAAGTTTCAGGATCTAACCCTAATTAAAATTGAAAGGACGAGGGAGACTCGAGTGAGTGATGCGAGGCTCGCTGCAAACATTTTATGATTTTCAATTTGCATTTTCATGTTTTATTCATACATACAGACATACAGGGTGTTTGCAATATACGTTCGGATGTGCCACGTTTTTATAGAGATCATCAATTCTAACGGCAATATTGAACTATATCGAAACAAACGCAAATACATGTTTATTTTTTTAAGAAAAAAAAAAAATCATATCTGGAACATGGTCGATTTACGAAGCCATGTTTATTAAGACTGATTTATTTGTATTAATATGAACACTAAACTGGTAATATAATCCAATATTTAATTGAATATTATGTTGACTCGTATTTATAGTAAGATAAACAAGTTGTTTTTCATGTCCGCGTTGCCATGTGTGCGTGTGCGTGAGGTTTCCGAAAAACACCGAACCAGAGAAATACTCGCTTCTTTATTCTCTGAGGTCGAGACGAACAGAAACGCTATAATAACTTCACTGTGATAATAATAATGATAATAATAGTGTTACCATCACTTGTCTCGAGCTAGCACGGCGCCGGCGGGGCCAGTAACTTAATTAACCCGTCTACTTGGCGATACGAGGTCGTGGGTTCGATCCCGCGCCGTTATGTTCTGATTTATATGGCTCACTAACCATCCATACCCGGTACAATGTTCAGAGGTATGATGTGGCAAGTGCTGCAAAACTCCAGCACGGGGCTAGTAAAACGGGTCTAAAATAAGCCTTATTACAAGGTTTGGACAAGCGGTTCAGAAAAGCGGTTCACACAAGTGGTTCATACAAGCAGTTCACACAAGTGGTTCATACAAGCAGTTCAGACAAGCGGTTCATACAAGCGGTTCAGACAAGCGGTTCAGACAAGCTGTTCATACAAGTGGTTCATACAAGCGGTTCATACAAGCGGTTCAGACAAGCGGTTCAGACAAGCGGTTCATACAAGCGGTTCAGACAAGCGGTTCAGACAAGCTGTTCATACAAGTGGTTCATACAAGCGGTTCATACAAGTGGTTCAGACAAGCGATTCGTCCTACTACGTACTAGCCCCTTATACAACTCGTGCTACTACTACCTGGAACTGTTTGATGTACAATGTGTAATTAATATTGTAACTAAGGACTGGATGTAGTTAGTGTGTAGATAGGGAGCAAGGCAAGGTGTTTCGATTCCCGCCCGCCCCTCATATTATTTATACATGCATCTCTCTGCTCGGTGCATTGAAGGCCCTCACACCTCGCCTGCACACACACACACGTCTACAGTGTTACGTATTTACATGCACTTTGTCTGTAGATTTGCATGCCTCCGAGGTAGGTGAGTGTACGTTGTTGCATGGAGCCTACTGAGCGGAATTTTAAACTGTTTCATCTTAAATAATTATTTTCAATTGAATATAGGATTTAGAATCACTTGGTATATAAACGCACGTCATATCACTATGAACTACTACAGTGCTGCGTCCCGTGCCCAACTCGCGTATTATAACATGTGCGGGGGGCCCAAATAATCATCAACTAATAAAACAGCTTTAATTTGATTTTGAACTCGAACAACCCGACATATAACTCTCAACCCCTTGATCTTTGCGTTTTCGTTCATTCTGAAAGTAATGTCATTGAACGATTATTTTTCTTTATTCGTCAACAGCTTTAAAACATTACGAATAATCTCACACGAGTGTTACAATTTTTTTAAAACAACATATACAAAACAACTTGTCGTGCTGACTAGAAACTTTTTAGGGTTTTGAGGTCGTCCTAGAAACCCTTATGCTTTTGGTAGTGCGTCTGTCCGTCCGTCGCAACTTGGAGTATATCTCCCAACCTACTGACGCTATTGACTTGAAATTTGGTATATAAGTTAAACTTTTTTGCCCAAAAACAGAAAACCTATTGCGAACTTTAACACTACAAATTTCTGCGATCTGCGATCAATTGCGATCACCGCGCAATATTTTACTTTTTTTGTAATTTTCAAGTTGGGTATCATTTCAAAGGTATTGAAATGTAGATTACAAATATGTATCGCAATTTAAAAATTGCATCCATTTTACCCCCCAAAAAATTCAAACAAACCCAAAATTTACCCCCCCTGCACTACCCCATTAGAATAGGTCCAAAAATAATGCCAAAATACAGTAATTTATATCTATGTAGTCCAATAAAATTTCCGAGAGTTAATTTAAAAAAAGTGAAATTTTAGAATTTTTAGGGGGCCCCAATATTTTTGTGATATGATAAATCGAAGTTGGGTATCATTTTAAAGGTATTGAAATTTAGTTCTCAAAAATATATCGTGTTTCCAAAATGGCAGCCATTTTAGCCCTAAAAGAATTCAATAAGCGCATACCGAAGATAGTAAAGAATAATAATGTATGGACATCTTGATTTTTAAAAGTGAACAATGGATATTTTTGTTTAGAAAAAGAAATAATAATAATTATAATTAATTCTTATGACCGAAGAAACCCTTTTAGTAACTTGCTAGCAAGTACTTGACGGGATTTTTTTTTTAGTATGAAGTGTGTTTTCCAAAATCTCGCATCTGTGCCCGTGTAATAAAATAATTGATGGGAAGGTGAGTCACTTATCCGATATCGTCGTATTCGTAACACAGTTAAGTCTTCCTTCCGAGTTAGCAAAAGGTAACCAAGAACACACTCAAGAACGACATATTTTCGGTTCTATATTAATAACCGATTTCAGGTTAATATTTTCATATTAATATCCATGGCGATGGTGGCATCTTAATATTCATGGTGCGATATTAATGTGAAGGTTTCTGTTGCGTGTTGGCACAACTATGTGTAATTAAGTGAGTGCGAGTGTGGCAGCTGTGTAGAGGAGCGCCTGGTTGTATACACTGTACTACTCTACACTTGTAGACATTGTTTGCACTGTTTGTGAAGATGGGACCTTACATCTCGACCTCTGCTTGGTCGACCCAGCTAAATGTTCTGTTTCGGCTGTAAAGGTTCTCCAGAGTAGAAACAAATGAAAGATAAAGCAGTCAGCTGGAACCTTGAACCCGTAACTCGGAGCATGCTACAGTAATAGGTACAAGTACCGATCCATTCCTAGTAGAATGAAACAGTCATTACTTTACTAATCTCTGTCATAATAATTGTTATAGTAATATGACTGCATACTAGGTAGTAATAGTGATAACTAAATCATAACGTGCGTCACATTTTTTCTCGGTGGTGTGAATAGTGTGAATGTGGAGATGGACAAGGACGTCTTTTATCGGGTATTTTCTTCCACGCTTGAAAATGTTACTCGAGTCCAGTGAACTTGCACATTTTTGCTTGAAAATTTGCTTTATTTCGATCTCCTGGCTCCAGTATTAAGCGCATGGTAACAGTTTAACATGCGGTTATCTGCGCTGCGCCACCTTGTATTTACTTTTGAGTAGCTTTCATTTTTGATACCGCACTCGAAAATTAAGAAAAGAAATTTTGAGCTTAGCTAGTTTTTGCGCATGGCAAATTCGTATATAACAGGTTTAACTTCTCTATTTGTGTTCTTACGTGTAGTTAAAAGTCAGCCAGTATATCAAATTTCAACTTTGTTGCGTGAACGGTCCGAGGGGTGTGAACCGAAGCACGACGGACAGACAGACATTCTCCGCACTAGGGTTTCCAATATGATCTATGAAACACTAAAAACTACCGTACCACCTCTAAACCTTACTCTGAACCTAACTAACATTGGATAAAGGTACAAAAGTTTTAAGAACATTTACGGACGTAGACTGAAATATTGTATAAAAAGTATTATTGGATGAACGTGCGTGTGTTGTTTAGTTTCTTCTGTATTAATTGTACCGTTAAATTAATTATAATTAATTAACGTAAGGGTTTATCAAAATGGTCAATTATATTTAATGAAAATAGATAAGAAGATTAGTGGAGATGGCTTTCTTTGACCTGTTTCTTATTTTAATGATAAAATAATGAAGATATGGAGGCGAAATATTAATTATTATTACAACTAGCGGTAATGTGAGGACGGAGTGGCGCGTGGCCGAACCAATTACCAACTCTATCAGTTGCTCTGCTAGACCCCATTCGACTAATTACTCTGTGTAATCAGTTGATAAGGAACAGCTGATAACGGATTACCAGGCATTACTTGGCTTTATGTTTCATCTCATTCTCATCACATCAGTTTACCTTATGGAAGCTTATTAATGTCTTGCATTTGTTTGACATCATTTAAAAACTTCAATTTTCTTTATTAACTTGTTCAAGCCCTAGAGCTACTAGTTGTACGTAATATCACAGGTTATCGTTGCTGTAGTCAAAATAAATTATATTTAAACAGAAACTGCCAGAACAGCAGGTCAAATCAACAAAATTAACTTAATAACTCATCAGTAAAATTCTATTTTGCTGTCAAGTTACGTAAATAATTGCTTTTTTTTTATAGATTTTTCAGGTAATGTTTTATTATTTAAAATAATTTTATAGGCTCCCTCCGAGCCTGAAGAAGCTCAAATATAGGACCGAAATACAGCTATTCAGAAGCGAAAATGTGAAATGTGTTAAGTTTGAAAGCCATATGTCCTGTAACTTTGAAAGGTATATATGTCCTGTAACTTTGAAAGGTATATATGTCCTGTAACTTTGAAAGGTATATATGTCCTGTAACTTTGAAAGCTATATGTCCTGTAACTTTGAAAGGTATATATGTCCTGTAACTTTGAAAGCTATATGTCCTGTAACTTTGAAAGGTATATATGTCCTGTAACTTTGAAAGCTATATGTCCTGTAACTTTGAAAGGTATATATGTCCTGTAACTTTGAAAGCTATATGTCCTGTAACTTTGAAAGGTATATATGTCCTGTAACTTTGAAAGCTATATGTCCTGTAACTTTGAAAGGTATATATGTCCTGTAACTTTGAAAGCTATATGTCCTGTAACTTTGAAAGGTATATATGTCCTGTAACTTTGAAAGCTATATGTCCTGTAACTTTGAAAGGTATATATGTCCTGTAACTTTGAAAGCTATATGTCCTGTAACTTTGAAAGGTATATATGTCCTGTAACTTTGAAAGCTATATGTCCTGTAACTTTGAAAGGTATATATGTCCTGTAACTTTGAAAGCTATATGTCCTGTAACTTTGAAAGGTATATATGTCCTGTAACTTTGAAAGCTATATGTCCTGTAACTTTGAAAGGTATATATGTCCTGTAACTTTGAAAGCTATATGTCCTGTAACTTTGAAAGGTATATATGTCCTGTAACTTTGAAAGCTATATGTCCTGTAACTTTGAAAGGTATATATGTCCTGTAACTTTGAAAGCTATATGTCCTGTAACTTTGAAAGGTATATATGTCCTGTAACTTTGAAAGCTATATGTCCTGTAACTTTGAAAGGTATATATGTCCTGTAACTTTGAAAGCTATATGTCCTGTAACTTTGAAAGGTATATATGTCCTGTAACTTTGAAAGCTATATGTCCTGTAACTTTGAAAGGTATATATGTCCTGTAACTTTGAAAGCTATATGTCCTGTAACTTTGAAAGGTATATATGTCCTGTAACTTTGAAAGCTATATGTCCTGTAACTTTGAAAGGTATATATGTCCTGTAACTTTGAAAGCTATATGTCCTGTAACTTTGAAAGGTATATATGTCCTGTAACTTTGAAAGCTATATGTCCTGTAACTTTGAAAGGTATATATGTCCTGTAACTTTGAAAGCTATATGTCCTGTAACTTTGAAAGGTATATATGTCCTGTAACTTTGAAAGCTATATGTCCTGTAACTTTGAAAGGTATATATGTCCTGTAACTTTGAAAGCTATATGTCCTGTAACTTTGAAAGGTATATATGTCCTGTAACTTTGAAAGCTATATGTCCTGTAACTTTGAAAGGTATATATGTCCTGTAACTTTGAAAGCTATATGTCCTGTAACTTTGAAAGCTATATGTCCTGTAACTTTGAAAGCTATATGTCCTGTAACTTTGAAAGCTATATGTCCTTTAACTTTAAAAGCTATATCTGTCCTGTAACTTTAAAAGCTATATGTCCTGGCGTGCTTTGCTACCTTGCTACTATCTAAAAACTGATAAGTTTCCATCAGAGTGAAAGTAAATAGCGATTTGCGAAATTAATATCACAGAGGTAACATGATGCTATAGTTGTGAAACAGTTGTTAACTTCTGGCCGCACACTCCATTTTGATGGCTTCAAGGTCATCCTAGACTTAATGCTTTTGGTAGTTCGCCCGTCTGAACGTCGCATCTTGAATCATATCTTCCGACATATTATATCCACAGATTTGCAGGTGCTCAGAGTGCATTGCTGTCTGCCAGGTGCTTAGAGTGCATTGCTGCCTGTCAGGTGCTTAGAGTGCATTGCTGTCTGCCAGGTGCTTAGAGTGCATTGCTGTCTGTCAGGTGCTCAGTGTGCATTGCTGTCTGCCAGGTGCTCAGAGTGCATTGCTGTCTGCCAGGTGCTCAGAGTGCATTGCTGTCTGCCAGGTGCTTAGAGTGCATTGCTGCCTGTCAGGTGCTTAGCATGCATTGCTGTCTGTCAGGTGCTTAGAGTGCATTGCTGTATGTCAGGTTCTCAGCGTGCATTGCTGTCTGTCAGGTGCTTAGCGTGCATTGCTGTCGGTCAGGTGCTTAGCGTGCATTGCTGTCTGTCAGGTGCTTAGCATGCATTGCTGTCTGTCAGGTGCTTAGCATGCATTGCGGTCTGCCAGGTGCTTAGCATGCATTGCTGTCTGCCAGGTGCTTAGAGTGCATTGCTGTCTGTCAGGTGCTTAGAGTACATTGCTGTATGTCAGGTGCTTAGCGTGCATTGCTGTCTGTCAGGTGCTTAGCGTGCATTGCTATTTGTCAGTTGCTTAGAGTGCATTGCTGTCTGCCAGGGGCTTAGCATGTATTACGGTCTGCCAGGTGCTTAACGTGCATTGCTGTCTGTCAGGTGCTTAGCGTGCATTGCTGTCTGTCAGGTGCTTAGCGTGCATTGCTGTCTGTCGGGTGCTCAGAGTGCATTGCTGTCTGCCAGGTGCTTAGCGTGCATTGCTGTCTGTCAGGTGCTCAGAGTGCATTGCTGTCTGCCAGGTGCTTAGCGTGCATTGCTATCTTTCAGGTGCACAGAGTGCATTGCTGTCTTCCAGGTGCTTAGCGTGCATTGCTGTCTGCCAGGTGCTCAGCGTGCATTGCTGTATGTCAGGTGCTTAGAGTGCATTGCTGTCTGTCAGGTGCTTAGCGTGCATTGCTGTCTGTCAGGTGCTCAGAGTGCATTGCTGTCTGCCAGGTGCTTAGCGTGCATTGCTGTCTGTCAGGTGCTTAGCGTGCATTGCCGTATGTCAGGTGCTTAGCATGAATTGCTGTCTGTCAGGTGCTTAGCGTGCATTGCCGTATGTCAGGTGCTTAGCGTGCATTGCTGTCTGTTAGGTGCTCAGAGTGCATTGCTGTCTGTCAGGTGCTTAGCGTGCATTGCTGCTTAGCGTAGGTGCTTAGCGTATATTGCTGTCTGTCAGGTGCTTCAGGTGCTCAGAGTGCATTGCTGTCTGCCAGGTGCTTAGCGTGCATTGCTGTCTGCCAGGTGCTTAGCGTGCATTGCTGTCTGTCAGGTGCTCAGAGTGCATTGCTGTCTGCCTTATGCTTAGCGTGATTGCTGTCTGCCAGGTGCTTAGCGTGCACTGTCGGTATCTGGATCTCATCGGAATGTGTTTGGCACTGACTCCAGTGTAGTCGACAGTTTAACCGTCCTTTAAAATTTCTCTCGAGAGAGGAGCGACGCGATTACACACTATTTGTTTGCTCAATATTTCCAGGCACGTGTTGCAAATTTAATCGCTGCCCGACACAACCGAGAGGAAAAATTTGGAAATCGAAATGTAAAACGAGTGACATTAGATCGGACTCGGAATACATTAGGACCGACACGTGAGCAGTAATACCCCGGTGTGACGTCACCTGGGCCCGTGTATAGCAGTAATACCCCGGTGTGACGTCACCTGGGCTACTCGCCGTCATCACTTGAAGCACCACGTGAGAATGACGGCGCGGTGCTCGAGGTACCCCTGTAGAATAGCTAAGTATGTCCACACCCGCGTCAGCTTGCTGAGAAGAATGACTAAGCGGTGTCGTCTATACGATCTAGTGAGCTTGGGGATATGCTTTATTTTACCGGTCAGTACCTCTGCGGCTCCTGATTTACTGCTAACACTGTGTTACTATTTCTTTTTAACAAAATAGCTTAATTATACATCATTTACTTGTTTTACTTTGTTAACTCACCAGAAAAGGAAGAAAGTGGGGACGGATCCGTTGTGGAATTATACTCGAGTAGTACAGCTCTCGATAAACAACTATTAATCTCAACGATACAAATCTAGAGCCCGGCAAGGGAAGTGATCTGACAGTCTGTCGTCGGTTATTTTTTAGAAATATATTTTCATCGTGGAAAAATGAAACAAATTAAGTGGAAAATGATGTTTAAAATAAAACAGACTGGAGACTTTCTACTCGGACACATAGTATAGTTTCCCTTTAAATGCTTCCAAACAAAGGAAAGCCAGGGAAAATAAACAGAGGGGAGGGGGGGGAAGGGTGGAAATGAAATGGAAAACTAGGTGTTACACGATGTAGTGGGGGGGGGGGGGGCTGCACGTGAGCCGTTACTCTAATATTTACATTTGTCACAATTTTACATTTTCTTTTTCCTTTCAACAAACAGTTTCCTCTCTTCTTTGCGAGTTTTTCTCACACGTTGTTTTACCTTCAGCTCGTTCCGGTTGACAAATCAATTTGAAAAACAGTGAAGAACGCAGATTACAATTTGAAAATAAATATATTTATTAGATTAGGACACGACAAGGCTGGTGATGCACTAGAGTCGGGAGCGGTGTGAACGTATCGTCAGCTCAGTGTGCGTGTGCACGATGATCTGGTCCACGTTCCTCTTCATGACATCTTCACCGTGTACATAGATACACAGATACACAGATACACAGATACACTCACCTCAACCTCACCTACTGTATTTAACACTAAACATCGCTTCCGAGCTCAGCCAAGGACACAAGTATCGTCATCTTACTAAAGAAACGATTTTTTTTACGTCTGCGAATTCAAAAGTCGCTACGAAGATATTGATTTCAGATATCATCATTTCAGATATCAGCTCGGTCTGTCGGGCGATATGTTTGCAAACCGACTACTAGCTGTACTACTAATGGTATACACGGTAAATGGACACATTAATTTAAACTTTCGGAGCTCGTGCTTTATCTGTTCCCTGCACACAAACTTTTAAACTCCTAAATCCCCCTCTCCTAATGTTATAAGTAATAATTAGCTATTTATTATTTCAGCCGAACGTTTCGGGAAAACAATCCCCATATTTAATATCGAATAAAAAAGTCGACTCCAGTTGGAATCGAAACCGGTCTGAAAGACCGGACTTTTAATCGGCAGCGGGGGACATTATTCTTGACACACGTGTCCCTCTATCTAATACAGGACATGCGCAGTCAGCTGAGCCACACTATCTGCAGCTGTGCTCTCATTGAATGTCCCATAGAAATAATCGTCGCCATATTGCCAATCATATTATAACTTTAAAAGTGTTGATCCGATTTGGAAGAAATCGGGACAGTTTGTTGAAAGTATAGCCCACAGACGGTTCCATGATGATTCCACAACCGACTGAACACATTAATATCCCATACAAATAATGTGACCCCTCTCAGAATCGAAACTGCTCCCAATCTCATAAGACCAGTCGTCTGGCGACTAGGCTCGAGGAAGCTATGTGCCACACTAATCGGCAGACTATCTGATTGTTGGGCAGAGTTTATAATCAAGCGGCGGGATGAAGCGGGCTGTAATGCAAGGCAAGCGAATATGGAACTAATGAACTAACTGACTCGACGGCTGCATTTACCGGATCTATGTGGGACCTGACCCACACCTTGCAGCTTCTAAGCCGTTATGTGGCGCCACTGCTTCTTATTTACAGAGATCCGAACTCACATCTACTGGACCAAGAGACGCTCCTTGCATGGCTCACCACACGCATTCAGTTATTTTGAATCGAATACAAAAGTTAAAGGGATAAAAAGTAAATTTTCACTGATTAAATTGGTAACTGGTTTAGAGCGGTTGTTTATAATACGGTGACCTCACACCTCAAGGACCTAAGGGAAAAGTATTGTTTTCATTCCAAAAACAAAAATTCCGAAACCGATATTCAACGGAAATACCCGTTTAGGCTGTTTTTAAGACGTTTGCTTTTTAATCACTTTAATTTGCTTTTTAGCTAGATCTCTGTCTGTCTGTCAGTCTGTCTGGTTCTGAATTCGTACCATGTTTACTTTATTAGGCAACAATTTCCGCTGAATTTCGTTTTGATATCAGCAGCTATTTTTTTTTTGTTCCGTTTAATATCCACCTTTGAAGTTTGAAAATTGAACGCTAAATAATTTTTACAATTATTTTGTCGATTGAGGTGAAGTCGGCACCAATTAGACCTTTCTATAAGATCAATAATCACTTCATATTTTAACTTATCGGTCGCCATTTTGGAAATAATTCGGTGAGGAAGAGCTCCGACACGATCTCGTCCCATTTTCACTTTTCCTTGGGCCCTCACTATAACGGACCTCATTACACCGGACTTAACTTTTAATGGACAATCAAAATTATCATTCCCATAAAACACAAATCTGTTGTCATTTAGAGGTTTATTTTTGGGGAGGGAAAAGTTGGGAGGCGCCTCGCGTCCTGTTTTATTTATAAATTCCAGGATATCGTTACAGTCTGTTAGTCGAGTTGAAATAATTGTCTTCATCTAAAATGTCCTTCTAACTCTTTATAAAGCTAAACGACTTAGTTCACGAAACTAGAATTTGAATTTGGAAAACAGTTTGTAAGGTGGAGATAATCATGTGGCAGTCATCAGTGAGAAGCCATTAGTGATGACGCAACACGAGAAATAATTAGAAATCGAGGTTAGAGAAGCAACAGGTGAGTGAAAGCGACAGAGAGCGCTGCAGGTGAAAGTGAGTGAGACAAGGTCGCACTGTCACTGTCAAGGTTACTACTACTACTACCACCCTGTGTCGTAACACTACACACACCAAGCTGTCACCCAGGATGTGACTCCCTCAGCTTCATGTCAGACCGGTTGCAGCCGTTGTGACTATGTGACATAATTAGCCCACAGCTTGTTTAATCATTTGTATAATGGAGTCCCGACGAGGACGCACCTCGCTACGGTTTCATATTGCTAAGCTAAGGCCACCACATTAATTCCAATAAAAACAAATGTATATTGATTTATTGGCTTGATTTGTCGGTCTTCAAATAGATATAATAATTTATCTTAATTAATTTACTTTTTCTAAATGTAAAATTAAGCTCGTTGCATGGGAAAACAGGTCTTATAAAATAACTCATAATTGTCTAACCACAATAAAAAATGTATATCACTACGATACTGAATGATGGTCTATCCACTATTTTCAGCACAACGGTGACAAAACGGGACCGACACGACTAACTTGCGTAGACCATGCAAGCGATGATTACACGCAACTATGCCTTTGTCTATCATTATCTATCATAACTGTGACCGTAGCTTAGTGAGGGTTCCAAGTCGTCCACTGTGCTGTATTATTCTGAGCAACTTGTGTTTTATTAGCATTCGATTCGAAGTTATTTGCTTTAAACCGCCCCCTCGTGGTATCTAAGTTTGTCTTCCTATTTGTTTCAGCTTGTTCAAGTTCTCATCTTCATAAATTATATTAATCATCAAAAATAATATAATATATTAATAATTATTACGATAATGTATAACGTTAATTATTAAGTTAATCTATAATGGAAATGAATGTCTAATGTTGATGGTTTGATTTGTTTCAGGTAAGTGGATGTTAACTTGACGGGTTATTCATGGAAACCTACAGCAGGTATATTTAATTTGATCTGTTTTATCCACTAGTTTGTCAGAATGAGGCATTGTGATTTTATTATGTTCTCGTTCAGTCAAAGCTCAGTGAGCCGTCAGCTGTAATCCAGAATTGACAGCCGCTGACACGGTGAGGGGGGGAGGGTTCCACGATCTTCCTCTCCACACTGGACTGTCAGCTACACCAGCTAGGTGAAGATGTGCTGAGTCTGTCGACAGTGGTGTCGACAATGCCTGTAAGAATTCCAATGTTTCATGTAACTGCAGTGATTTCGTCAGATGCTCCCAACCGATTACTTATAACTTTCAAATTCCGCACGTGTAGCCTGGTGCAGGTATACTCTGACAATTTACGTGCACATATAAATTGGCACAAATTGGGTGAAGCGTGCGGACCCTGGATTGTTTACTAAGACGTGACTTTGGTAAACACACGGTGAAAACGAGAACGGTGCCTGTTGTGCAAGGACGGGCCGGTTTTAGAAACAATTAAAGATTTCGTTGTTTCGATGGCATGTGTGCCGCTCTTCTCTTCAAGAGATCAACTAATGTTTTTAAGTAAAATAGACGGGATTTGAGGTCAAATGTACACTTTTTTTACATGTCGTAACAAGGAACGTACATACCCATACATACATACATATACACATACAAATATATATATATATATATATATATATATATATATACGAAAAACACACGACCGCGAATAATATATAAGCACAGAGAAATCCCAGGGCTCAATATGGCTAT
>KZ651361.1:230692-243936 GCA_001010745.2 Gerris buenoi
AGTGCGAATTATAGTCCTAAACTCGTTCCAACCTGACATGATTTTATTACAGTACAATGTTAGCGCATGCGTATAAAACCTGTCCTAAACGATTCCCGAACGATCCGCGGGACGATACAAAGGACGGCACAAATAGCGGGGTTGGAACAAACCTATTGTAGGTGTTGTCAGTTTGAATCAATTATCAAATTGTAATATAAAATAATTAAAATAAATAAATAAAATACAATTCATTATAAGGCTTCGGTATGACAAGCCAGTGAAAAGTGAAAACCTTACTTTCAGATTGCAAACTTG
Organism: Gerris buenoi; assembly: GCA_001010745.2. Taxonomy (NCBI): domain Eukaryota; kingdom Metazoa; phylum Arthropoda; class Insecta; order Hemiptera; family Gerridae; genus Gerris; species Gerris buenoi. The sequence goes on from KZ651361.1 coordinate 230,990, forward strand.
TTGGTTATTTATTATTCAATATCTGGGTTGTTATCGGTTTATCTAAATGTACTTTCTACAGAGACAGTATTGAGACAATGGGTCCGAAGAGATTTCCTTGAGGGAGCCCGCAATTTTCTTTCTTGGTTTGAATACATTTGAATACATTTCCCTGCTGCCGAGTGAATCTGAAATTCGAGAAAATAAATTGATTACTCGGACAACACTGAGGACGGATCAGTAACCGTTCACTTCAAAATAAACTTAATTACATTGAATAAAACTAAACTGACGCCTTCCGATCGGCTTTCAAAATATAATTTATAAAAAAGCTTAAAATATGATAAGAAATTACATTTTCATTTTTTTTTTTTATGAATTATATTTGAGACTTATTCGAATCTATTCGGTTTTACTGTATTCTCTGTGTAAAACATATAAAATTATAAAATAAATAAATTGCTGTTATGAAAAATGTAATTCTTTGGAAAATAATACACCAGGGTTACAATAGGAACCACGTTCATCAGGATTCTACATTAAAATGAAACAACGCGCTGGAACAGGCAGAAACTTTCAAAACTCGAGCACACAACATGACCTACTATTTCATTTTTACTACGTTTTTATTAGCTTGCTTTCTTGTTTGTTTGTTTGTTTGTCCAGATCCAGTACAAATCTTACAATCGATTTTTAACTAACATCCCGAGTAGCTAGACATTTGAAACTTTTAGAATAGCTCAGAACACGATGACAATGCATTATTTTAATACTTTTAGTCATTTTTCAGCAAAATTTAATTCGTTTTCAACAAATTGTGCTGTATGGAAAGTTAGTTCGGATAAAATCCGCCAGTTATTTTATTTGTTTTGACATGTCCCATATTCATATTTACAATCTTCATTTTGACAGGTTTCAAATTTATGATTTATGACAGAAAATTTAAAAATATAGTACACAAAAAGTTCTTTTTATCTTGTAATTATTAAATAGTTAAATCACAACTACAAAAAAAAAATCACAGGGAAGTACTTAGTCCAAGTACTTTTTAGGGTTTTGTAGATGAGTAAGCATACCCATTATGTAAATAATGATTTCTCATCTTCAATCTAAAAGTCCCGGGTTCGATCCCCCGGGGGGTCACAATGTTTTTTATCAGTAATAAACCAATAAGGAACGCAAAATTTAAAAAAGCAAATATATATTTGTGTCCTACTCTTCAGCAGCTTTCATTTGATACCCAACTCAAAATTTTAAAAAAATAAAATTTTGGGCAAATTTTAAATTTTCGCGCCTAAAATTGGCAATTTTTAAAATTTTTCGATGCACTCCCGGAATTTGCATCACTCCACAATAGGGTATTAGTATGAATTATTTTGAAATTTTACGACCAGCTGTTATATGGTAGTTGAGGGGGGGCAATTTTGGGTGTATTTTGATTTATTTGACCAATAAGGAAAGCGAAATTTAAAAATTTATTCATATATTTGTAATCTGCTATTCAGCAGCTTTCATTTGATACCTCACTCGAAAATTAAAAAAAATCTAAATTTTTGACTTTACCGCATTTTTTCGAATTGCGCATGCGCATATTAAATTTTTAACTTTTCTGTATATGTCCTGTGTTTGGGCCCGGAAGTTACGCCAGTGTTTCAAATTTCAGCATTTTAGCTTAAACCGGTTCGGACGCTATGAACCAAAGAGCGACGGACAGACAGACACATCACCCTCGGCATAAGGGTTTTGAGAAGTATCTACAAAACCCTAATTAAGTTAAATATTTTCACAAGTGATTTAAATCAATGTTTACATATTATGGATTGAAATCCTGGAAGAAGTTAACAAAAAGAGTGGAGGTCGTAGCTGTAGGTTTTCATAAAGAGGCGTCTTAGAAGGGTAATTGATATTACCTGACCAGAGGTAATCTCGAAATAACTCTAAAAATTAAAGTCATTTGGATATCCCGAATGGCATAATTGTGTACTTGAAAATTTCATCGATAAAAATTTACTAAAAATCTTATGGGCTGAGCGGCCTACTTGGGCCCGACTGTCGGAACTTGACCGACTACTGTCTCCTCAACTGTATGTTCAATGTTCATATCAGCGCTGCCTCTGAGCTGTGGTCCATCTGTATTTTTAATTTACTTGTTTGAGCTCGAGGAATCTTAAAACGTGTAAAATCCCCGTGTGGAATGTTGGAGGCATCGCATCGCAGTACTCGCGCTCTTCAATATGCTTCTAGTGCTCCAGATAATAAAAATAAATACGGACCAGATTACGTAAAGTAGTAATACTAAGACGGAAAAGAATAAAAATGTATTTTGTTTGGGAAATCTGTTACACAGCGGATAGACGAAAAGTAGCCTGATCCAACTCTCTCTCACTTGATATTATATGAAGAGAGAGAGAGAGAGAGAGAGAGAGAGAGAGAGTGATATTAGGAAGAGAAACCGGTGTCTGTGTGGTATGTAAGACAGCTGTAATAGTGTGGGTCATTGTTATGGTAGATGTACCTGTACCACGGGAGTGAGGTACCGTCCAGGGTACAGTCCAGTACACGTAGGTACTAACGTCTCATTGCGTCACACAGTTCACATGATTAGCTCGGACTTGCGCTTTCACCGCGGCACCATTGTCCCGAATTATCCACAGATTCGGACTTTTCTCCGACCGAACCCTCAACGAGTAATAATTGTTGTGCTCTTCTAGTGCACGTAATCAGGCGGCATTGTCCGGGCTCATGGAAGCCATTGTGATTCCGTCACCGGACCGACACCATGCGGATAATAACACCGCAGTTTCGCCTCGGTCAAACTCCGAGCTTATCGGTCGGAAAATTCGACGCTTTTCTTTTAAATGTTTTCCTCTTGTTTCGCTCTGTTTTAACAATCAGCGAATAAATGAATGTATAATTGTTTGGTTTGGGCTCGGAGAAGTAATTGGACAGTGTAACGTTATAACAGCCAACTTCTCTCCAGCTTCGTTCTAACGGACTTTCATTATAAATTCAAAATACCTCGTTAATTAATTGGTTAAAATATGTAAAGCAATTATTATTTAAAGAGTGAGGGAACAAAGAACCGGCTGTGATGCCTCGACCTCCCCATAGAGCCCCTACTCCCGGTGTATCGACCTTTTTACTTTCTCGTATAAAGAGAATGTATTGAGATCGCGCGAAAATTCGACTTTGATAGATTTACACGTTTTGGGGCTTCCTGAGTCCAAAAAAGTTGTGTTTAAAAATTGTCTGTCTGTCTGTCTCTCGTCTGTGCAGACTACTGGGCCGATTTTGACGAAATTTGGCAAATACGTTCAGAAAAATCATAACCCGAGGCGAAATCGAGGAATGAATTTTAGCTCCAAATTTGGGGGCGCTACCCCCTAAAAAACTCTGAAAAAACGTGAAAATAAATTATTTCTCGAAAACGGTTCCGACGATTTTTGTTTTAAAAAAATCTAAAATGTAGTCCATTTAAATACGAATCTAATGATATAAGCCGTTTCTAGTTTCTGAGAAAATAGCTTAAAATACGGACGAAGAGAGCCCGGGTTCGATTCCTCGCCCAGGAGAAGTTTTTTATTTTTATTTGTTTATTTTTGCGTGTGCACCTACGCAAAAAGATTTCCGTTTTAACACCTGTATCTTTATGAGTTCTCGTTTAATTTTTTAAAGAAATATAGCTGGTTTGTTGAAAGTAGCCCCCAGGTGATCTCATATTAATAATATTGTTATGGTCTGCGCACATTAAGAATTATGTTATTTTACGTCAGTATAAAATAACAACATAATTTGCACACTTTTGTTTTTTAAAAGTAGGTTTGTGGATAAATGAATTAAGGCGCGTTTACACTGCAGTTTGCAACAAAAAAGTATGCAACTTTTAGATTTGTTTGCAACATTTTAGTTTCAAACTTTTTGGTTTGAAACAAAAAAGTTGCAAACAAATTTGGAGTTTTTAAAGGCAATAAATGTTTCAAACATTTTATTGGAAACATATTTTTGAAACATTTTGGATGGCTTGGTTATTCAAGATGTGGAGAGTGGAGGACGTAATAGCAAATGCAAATACATGTTATATTTTGGCTACTGAAAGATCACCAAGAAGATACTGGATAAGACCGTCGCTACGAGCAAGAACCAGATACAGTGACAGTGCACTTTTGGAAGATCTGAACAGGAATGGTGTTGATCGACNTGCATTATTTTAATGCTTTTAGTAATTTTTCAGCAGAATTTAATTCGTTTTCAGCAAATTTGCTGCATGGAAAGTTAGTTCGGAAAAAATCCGCATGTTATTTTATTTGTTTTGTCATATCCCCAATATTTACAATCCTTCATTTTGACAGATTTCAAAATTAAGATTTTTTTGAGAGGTAAACAGTAAACATTGAATGACAGCAAAAAAGAATAAGTAAACCAATTAAATAAAAAATGAATTAATTAAATTTAAAAAAGTAGTATATAAAAAGTTCTTTTTATCTTGTAATTATTCTTTTTAAATTTCGAAAGCGTTTTCCGTATTAAAAAGTAAAATCGAGCTGAAGAGTTTGTTGTGGTAAAAGATAAAAAGTGGAAAAGGCTGCTTGTTTGTTGCTTTTTTCAAGCTCCAGCTTCTGAAAAATTATCGGGTGGAATGAAAACGACGTCCGGGAATTCAAACTACCGACTCCGGGGGAAACAGAGAGATAGACGGATATGAGCAGAGTGAGGATTACTTGGGGAGTACTTCTGTCGAGATGACTCGGTCTGGTTGGTAGAGGATGTCTCTTGATTACTGCCGGCCACAGAGGTGAGAAACACACGAGCTGAGATTTCGAGTAGATAACAAGGAGGGTCCGTGCCAGAATCAATAGAGCAACCCTTAGCCGCACATACGTGTAGGGGGACACACAGTCCGTGCTGGAGCGCACAGTCCGTGCTAACGAGGTGTGACAGTGTCTGGGGCTAATGATATACCGTGCCACGCGTCACGCGCCGAGTCTCGTCCTAACACACATTTCCCATTCTTTTTCTCTTCCCTCTTCATTACCTTTCCCTTTGAGAAAATGTTTAGGAAATTGATCACTAGATAGGTTTATCTAGAGAAGTTGTATTGTGTCTAAAATCTTAAATTCATAACAATTTGGTGTCTTCAGTGATTTCATCACTTATAATGTAAGTAGATTATAACATGTATAATATACAGTATCATTTTGTTAGAGATTGATACAAATCTATATATATAAAATCCAAATACCACTTACTCACTGACACATCACGATATCTCTGAAACCACTGGACCTACGACCATGAAATTTTGTAGGTGTGTTCCTCTTACCTCCTAGGTGCTCGCTAAGAAATATTTTAAAAATCCGCCATCTTGATTCAAGATGGCGGCCATTTATATACAAAATTCGACAAGACGATATCTCCGGAACCAATTGCACTAGAACCTTGAAATTTAGAAGTTAGCTTCCTTATATCAAATTAGTAACTTTAGATAAATGGTTAACCAATCGGGCATTTTGATTTAAGATGGCGGCCATACATATATAAAAGTCAACGAATGTATGTTCTTTATACAAATCTACAGTTGTAGTCAGATCTTGATGTAAATTTGCATAATTGACCTACAAAGCAAGGGGAAAAACACTGACTTCATGAATTTTCGAAATTTAATTTTGGTACACAGGGGTACGGGGTACAAATGTCAAAGTAATGAATACGCTTCATGATGCATATCGTTGAAAAGCTCTTTAAGAGGACAGTAATTGTTGTTATGTACAGTTTTATCATATTTTCACTTAGGAGGGGGGTAAATTGAAAAATAAAGCTATATCTTATATAAAAGAAGAGTATCCGTATGAGGGTATGTCTTTTATCCTAATTTGATGAATATTTACACACTTTTTCTTCAAAACAAGGTGAAGGTCACTGCCTACATGAGATTACGAAATTACAATTTTGGTACACAGAGGTACGGGGTACAAGTAATGAATACCCTTCATATTCATGATGCATGTCGTTGCAATGCTCTATGAGAGTACAGTAATTGTTGTAATGTCTAAGGGGTACAAATGACAAAGTAATAGATACTCTTCATGATACAAATCGTTGAAAAGCTGTTTAAGAGAAAAGTAATTGTTGTTAAGTACAGTTTTGTCTTACTTTCATTTAGAAGGGGTATATGGATATAAAAGTCATCATAAGGGTGTACATATGTATAGTCTTTTATACAAATCTACAGTTTTAGTCCGATCTCGATGAAAATTTGCACACTTGACCTTCAAAGTAACTTCCCCTAAAACTATAAATTTTGGTTCAAAGGGGTACGGGGTACAAGTAATGAATACCCTTTATCTTCATGTTGCATATCGTTGAAATGCTCTTTAAGAGTACAGTAACTGTTGTTATGTACAGTTTTGTCATATTTTCATTTAGGAGGGGGTAAATTTAGGATATTTGCAATTTTCTTATTAAAGAGGAGGGGATATAAGTAGGAGGGATAGAATCTAGATATTCTCCCATAGTAAAATAATTTGTATGCTTTGCTGGTAGTTTATAAACTTATCAAATTTAAAACACTCCGTAGTGAAGCACGGGTATCCAGCTAGTTAATAATAAAATTAAAATAAAATAAATACATATATATATATATTATATATATAGATATATAGATATATATAAATAACATGATCAAGTCGACTAAAAAAGAATGAAACGAGTTTATAGATTTTGTAATTTTTTGTATTATACCTAACAAAGATAAACGAAGTTATCACTAAGCTAATGAGTTTGATAACAATGTTTAATGTTCCAGCTAATTTTTATGTTAAAGTGTGCAAGTGTGAGGGTTCTAGATGATTTGTCAATTCAGCTTTCAAACATGGAACAAGTACAGGTTAATATAACCTTGTAATAACCAAATGAAGCGTCAACTTGGTACCGTTGAAGGCACAGTTACAGTAGCGCTGGAGTCAGACGCGTCCTCTAGAATTGCTTCTCGGCTACTTTTTAGTTTGAGAGCTCTCTGGCTCAAGTTGCCTAAATACTACCAACTTATAAATAAATAAAGGCCGTTAACTAGATGAGCACGAGGCTCAGTCTCCCCGTGCCGGACTTCCTTTACTTGTTTTTCTACAAAACAAGAGCAAATTAGAACATTTTCAATTTTATTAAACGAAAAGTTTTTTTAGTAGGAGCTGATCTTTCCAGAGGCCCTGGAACAGAGTGGAGGGGGGGGGGTAATTAGAAGTGTAAAACAGTTTCTCTCTGATCTCCGGCCCGGAAACTTCTCAAACTACCTCAACTCTAAACTTCCACCGGAAAAAGTTCGACGCAAGTCTGGAAAAATCTCTGTTTACAGTCGGAGTTACACTGGATGAGCAGCTCTCGGGGGGGGGGGGGGGGGGAATTGAAAAACTTGGTACTTTGTCAAGTTTGTTGTGCCAAGCAGTGTCACCACCTCGTCCAAGGTTTAAACACCTACCAAACCGTTCATTATTATTTTCCTTTAAATGTAGTTCTACCTCCGTTTTATCATTTTGATAAACTGCGGGAAGAGTAAGGCCGCACACCGGAGGCAGTTTTGTCACTACCATAAGAGCTGAAACAGTAAACAGGAGTGCGCACGCGCACACTGGAGGCAAAGTACAAGACAAGAGAGTCCTCCAACCTAGGAGATGCCCCGACGCATTTCTCTCTACTGTCTGTTATGCACGAATATCAGTAATTTCCACGAGATCTGTTTCACTGGGTACAAGATATGCGACTGTCTTTCCTCCAGTGTGCAACGCTGTGTGTAGCAACATAAGTGTGGCAAGGCAGACACAACTAATACGATTCGGAATCTGTCTGTTTCGACCCGTAGGAGGGATGCTCTGATACGGGGTATTGCGGACACGGGGAGATGCTGCTCTGATACGGGTGTCGAAGGACGAGGGTTACAAAGGAACCAGATGACCAGTCCAAAGAGGTAGTACTGACGGGTGGACTGTAAATGAAAAAGAACAAATAGAGTGTATGTACATAAAGTGAACAATCAAAATAGAACATTAAATGATTATGAAATAATATATAAAAGGGTTTAGGTACAGGCCTAAACTCAGTCAGCTGACTGTTTTACCTCCAGTGTGCGCCCTGGCCTAAGGGTCGGCCTTATCCGTCAGTCTGTCAATCTGTACATTCAAACTTCAACAGCAGTGTAATTACATTTACATTATTCCCGTTGACAAAAAAGACTTACTTAGCCATTTACACGATGTAAGTAAGTAGAGAAANTTCAAACTTCAACAGCAGTGTAATTACATTTACATTATTCCCGTTGACAAGAAAGACTTACTTAGCCATTTACACGATGTAAGTAGTTTAAAATTTGTTGGATGATTTCAACATTGCCAATTCCTGCAGGCAGTGAGTTTTCTCAAGCTGCAGTGAACTCGTAATGTTTCATCGAGTCCGTGTTATTAAATGTTATCATGACAGCTGGTGAGAGTTCTAGCAACTACTCGTACAAAGTTACGAACACGGTGAAACGAGATTCGCAGCTGCACTATCTCACTGTCTAGCTGCACTATCTATACACTACACTATCTCACTGGTTTCACTTAGAGCTGGACAGTCAGAGTGCAGTCCTTCTTGTCTGCATAAAAATACTGTTTATCTACGGTTGATAACAAGTAAAAACATTGTATCTCTGTTTCGATGCGTAGAAAGTGATTCTTTTCGTAGTTGCATTCATTGCGCATGCGCGTTTCAGAATTCTTTACCTTATCGCACGATTAGCAGGTTTGTTCACAAAACTAATTTGCTGTTTGTTTAATTAAAGTAACTTTTTTTCGGTATTTATTATTAAAATCCAACAATCTTAGATAAAATACTGTACGCATCTCGTGCGAAAACTGCATTTCGCTTTGCCCGTGTGGTTTTTACTACCCTCGCTGTCGCTCAGGTGTAAACTCCACACTCACATGCAAAATTCTACTTTCCGCGCTAGACGCGTAATATACTATTTCCTTGTAACTTTAAGTTAAAATTCGTTAAAAGATTAGAGGAATATTTAAGTTTCGGCATTTTGTACGTATTTATCGTATATTTTCGTACAAATATTTGAGTTAATCTTGGACGCTACCTAAATTTTTTATTTTATAAAATAAATATAGTTTGAAATATATTTTGCTCGTTCCGTAAACTAATTACAATATTAAATAAATGCATTTATTTTTTGTTTTATAAGTAAATAAATGTATGGAACTCGGTTTACTTAATTTAATAAATAAATAAAGGACCGAGTCGAAGCGTATTAGACGACGCTCTGGTAAGTGCGGCTAAGTGTATTAAAAGGCTGAACCGTGTCCGCTCTAAGTATCTCGGGATTAATCGATTTAACAAAACTGCTTCTCATTTGCTAAAATAAATAAACGGAGCAGTGAGGATGCAGCGCACAGTGTGCGCCCACAGTGGCCAACGACTAGGCATCGCGGGGCTCTAGCATTGTAGCCAGAGTAATGTAATCAATATTAGATAGTTAATCATGAGTTGATAGTTATATAGTATGATTGTAATAGAGCCGTGTAGTGGGGGAGAAGAGAGCCTTTCTATTTCTACATATTGCTTCACTCACATGTTCCGGCCATCTTCATTTTATCTATATTAGAAAATGTGAGTGGTTAGAAATGTTGCATGCCTGTTTCAATTGCGCTTCAGCCGATGAATATGAAGTTTCATTAAAATCGTTACGTTACAACGTATGATATCGGTAAAACGTCGTTTCCTCTATTTTAAACGTTTAGTTCCGCTTTAATAGTTTTAACGATATTTATTAATTCATAGCGATGTCGCTGTTAGTTTTACTATAAAATGTTATTAGAAAAACATGTTCGTTTCATCGAATGGGTGATGATAGAATCTTTCTCCGTACTGAAATTCCAATTTTATATTTGAACCTCTCGTTTACGCGAGCGTTGCGCGTGAACTCTTGGACGGATCACGCTGTCCAGCGAACTTAGCCTGGATGTAACAAAAATATATTTATATACAATTAATTGTCGATCGGTTGGAGCCGTCAACCTCTTCAATTGCCCTCTTCATTTAATTTCAAATTCTTCTGATATCGATAATCTTAGCTTCAGATTATCTAAGCTTTCGATAATTCCCCTATCGATACCTGTGACGATACTATCTTGCACGACGGGACGACGCCAGGCATTCGCCATTTTTGGCTGTTCTCGTGAATTTTCTTGAGTAAAAGAAGTTTTCTCGGTGGAGGATTTTGTGGAATTTTGCTTCATTTTGGGGCTTTACGAGGTTTTGGTGGAGACAGGTGCTGTCGGTTGAAGAGCCTTTGAAGTCGGGACGTTCTTTTGTATTTTCCTTAAATTCCTTCTTTTAGTTCCCCACATTTGGATTAACCTGGTAACTTCCATTCATATCCGATAATTTTATTTTTTCCTTCCGTTATTCTTTGGTTGCTTCGCTTTCTTCTTATTTTGGTGTCTCAGAACACCCGACTTTCTTGTCCATAGATACACCGTGTTGCGACTTTCTTGTCCATAGATACACCGTGTTGCGACTTTCTTGTCCATAGATACACCGTGTTGAGACTTTCTTGTCCATAGATACACCGTGTTGCGACTTTCTTGTCCATAGATACACCGTGTTGCGACTTTCTTGTCCATAGATACACCGTGTTGCGACTTTCTTGTCCATAGATACACCGTGTTGCGACTTTCTTGTCCATAGATACACCGTGTTGCGACTTTCTTGTCCATAGATACACCGTGTTGCGACTTTCTTGTCCATAGATACACCGTGTTGCGACTTTCTTGTCCATAGATACACCGTGTTGCGACTTTCTTGTCCATAGATACACCGTGTTGCGACTTTCTTGTCCATAGATACACCGTGTTGCGACTTTCTTGTCCATAGATACACCGTGTTGCGACTTTCTTGTCCATAGATACACCGTGTTGCGACTTTCTTGTCCATAGATACACCGTGTTGCGACTTTCTTGTCCATAGATACACCGTGTTGCGACTTTCTTGTCCATAGATACACCGTGTTGCGACTTTCTTGTCCATAGATACACCGTGTTGCGACTTTCTTGTCCATAGATACACCGTGTTGCGACTTTCTTGTCCATAGATACACCGTGTTGCGACTTTCTTGTCCATAGATACACCGTGTTGCGACTTTCTTGTCCATAGATACACCGTGTTGCGACTTTCTTGTCCATAGATACACCGTGTTGCGACTTTCTTGTCCATAGATACACCGTGTTGCGACTTTCTTGTCCATAGATACACCGTGTTGCGACTTTCTTGTCCATAGATACACCGTGTTGCGACTTTCTTGTCCATAGATACACCGTGTNGGCCCTGAAAACGTATTTTTTATGCTTTTTCAGCCTCTCATAATTGAACTAACACCTTTTAAGTCTAGTACTGCATCAAATTTTGCTTTTCGAAACATTTGTTTTCAGGCAAAGTATGAATTGAAATGCTAGGGGTTGGTTTCTGATCTAAGAAGGGCTGGCTGCCCTTTGTTTATGTTTATTTATTTTATTCCAGTGCGCTTCCTTGTTTGTCAATGACGCCCATCAAGATAACAAAGACGCCGCTACACTACGATACCACCTGAAAATTAACTCTCCATTTATCAGTAGTTTTTTGTAGATTTTTATCAAGTATATTTTGAGTTGTAGAACATTAGAATGTGAACTTATACCAATAGGTACTTATTTAGTCGGATTTTTTTTTTTCAGATTTTGTAGGGGGGCTAGTTAGGATCTGGAAATCTGTAGGGTGGGCTAAGTCCCCCCTAGACCCCCTTAGTTCCGCCTATGCATTATATCATGGTAAGTAAACCCTCTAAAGAAAAAAATGACCTGGTGCTAAATTTTTATTTATTACCCCTCTCCTAAAAAACCGTCTGAGTGTCGGAAAATCATCACATGGACATTGGTGAAAGGAACATGAATACTAAATTTGGACAAATCATTCGACTTTTACTCGAGTTATCGTCGGACACGTAATCGTTACACACAGACAGACAAACAGGACGCATATTTCGTTGGATGTAAGAAGCTCGGTTCGATTACCAGCAAGTCGACAGTTGATTAGGCTGCAAGCTTCGTAGGTTTGTTTATCTTACAAACCTTGTAAGTGGGGCTATTCTGAGGGGAATGTACTGCGGCACCAACATTACCTCTATTTGACTCTTTTATCGCGCTTATAAATCTTAAGAAAGTGGTTCCTACAAAAGTGGGTTCCACGTCCTGAATAACATATTAAATGATGCGACGAGCTTACTTAGAAGCAAGGAGCCCGTGTTTTACAGGTAATTACTACAGGGTAGTCGGGACCCGGCGTCTCCGTGCCGGATGAGGTACGCGATGGGAGGTAGAAGGTATCGTAAGACAGATTACCGTACTTTACCCCGAGATTACCGTAGACCCCAGAACTCTCCTGAGATCGACCTCCGGGGCTTTATTACAGAACAAATGTTTGTAGAATTACCGAGATTCTTCTATCTGAAACGTTTTCAGCAGAATAATCCTGCATAAGAAACTGTAATATTCGTATTAAAAAGAAAACGTATTCTCGCAAATATAAGTACAGAGGAAAAACTATTAATATAAAATTCTGTCTTACGGTAATGTATATTTGCAATAGTACATCCCGACCTAAAAAAATAAGCCGCCTTAAAATTTAAAAATGTTTCTGTCTTGGCAATTATTCTACATAAAGATGTTGAACACTGCGCTTTTATTTAATATATATTTTCCCTTTGGTTGATATTAAAAACGTTCTTGGGTTTCGTAGTTAGTTCTCGAAACCCTTACTATGCCGAGGGTGATGTGTCCGTTTGTCTGTCGCTCTTTCGTTCATATCGCCCGAACCGTTTAAGCTAGAAAGCTCAAATTTAAAACACTGGTGCTACTTTTTAACCCAACCATAGGAAAATATACAGAAGTTAAAAATTAAAT
>KZ651361.1:244961-256886 GCA_001010745.2 Gerris buenoi
CCCTAAAAGAATTCAATAAGCGCATACCGAAGATAGTAAAGAATAATAATATATGCACATCTTGATTTTTAAAAGTAAACAATAGATGCTTTTGTTTAAAAAAAATATATACATAATTATAATTAATTCTTATGACCGAAGAAACCCTTTTAGTAACTTGCTGGCAAGTACTTGACGGGATTTTTATTTTTACTTTTCCTCACTACCTATAGTAGGAAAAGTGTTGTTTTCATTCTTTATCTGTTTTATGAGTTATATCTGCTTATATACTTGTTCTGGATAAATCAGACCTCGTAGAGCTTACTTGGACGGAAGAGGCAGTTTGATACTCAAAAGCAAGCTATGCAACACGGTGACGGTGGGTGTTCAAATGTAACTAAACAAATATCTGGCGTACAACTGCGGACGAGCGGGAAGTGTATGTTTGCAGTCATCGAGCTCAAATCTGAATAATGCTCGACTCCACTTTGGTTACGCTATGTTGTGCGCGTGGCTCGATGCTTCTGTTAAGGGTTTTATTTCCACAATCCTCTGTTTTATCGCGTCAGAACGTCGATTATTCGCCGGATTAATTCCTCCCCAGTGTCACCACTGTATCGCAGGCCAGGTTTTTTTACAGTTCCCCAGAGACAAAAGTTAATCGGAGATAAATTCGGTGAGAGAGAAGCCGGTTAATAGACCGCCACGCCCTATCCACCTCCACCTCCCCGGATAAATTGGATCCACCCGCGTTTACGGAATAGTGTGCCGGGCAGCCGTCTATTGGAAGGGAACATAATGCCCCTTCTTATATCGATAGGTTAATTCTCCGTTAAGTATACAAAATCATTTTGTAGAAAACGACGAAATGTAACCGTTCACGTGTTCATGGATTAATACTGTCCTACAATGTAAGTGCCGATCATTGGGAGAATGTGGATCTCATACTGCCCACGCGTGATGTGATGTCGAGGTTTCCAGCCCGGTCCGGGTGAAAGTTGACTTATCGTTCCTTTCAACCTTCGGTGTCAAATTACTTTGGAGGGACTATGACAATCTTCCAGTCTACTAGGAAAGTCCGTCTCTACCAGTCCTTGTGCTGGGGTGACGTGGTTCCGGTACAAGAGATTGTTTTCCAAAACTCTCTGAAATATGTTGAAATACCGCTCTGGAAGCTCTTCTATGACCGGATCTAAACTTGTCATTCAAATACTCTAGAATTCTAGAACAGCCTGTTCGTTATCAGCTGCAGCTGGGAAGTATTTGAGGCCGGCCGGCGGTGTCAGTACGGCATTCCCTTTCACTTGATAGATTCGTCGGGACGAGCAGGATGTTCCCGGGAACGTTCACGCGCCGCTTTCCTCGGGTTCTGAGTCTCTCCAGCAACACGTCTGTGTCTCCCGCTGTTCCCATTTAAATAGAAATATTGTAACGATGTAAAATAAGAAATCCGTGTGGTGTCGCGGGACACCCGGTGGCAACCAAGTTCCTTACATTTTTCATTAAATATACATATTTATAAAATTACACTGCTAAGTGCGGATAAGTTGCTCACTACTTATACATGGCGGAGTTAGTAAAGAGGCAAAATTAAAATTAAAAGTAACTAACTGTTTGTATATACATAGCCGTTGTCTTCTTTATTTTAAAACGTCCAAGTTTAAGACGTTTTTAAGTCCACTCTAACAAACTTAGCGACTTTATCACTTCATAACAGTGTCGGTGTTCGTTTTACTAAAAAAACTATTTAAAAAGTTTGTCTCATAAAGTTGATGAAGTTACAATTTTTCTTGGATTAAGTGCGCAGTATTATAATAATATACCTGATATATTCAAATAAGCGTTAGCACAGATCAATTTTACTTTCAATAAGACCGTGATTATGTTTTATATATTTACAAAACAAAGTGACATTTTGACATATAAAAAAATAAACAAAACAAGTCAAGTAACAGGTTTCCTTAATATAATTTTTTCCCGTCCTAAAATTTTTTGTTACGCGAGCGTTGCGCGTGAACGCTTGGGCGGATAACTTTGTTCGACGAACTCAGTCTGGGCATTAGTAAAATGAATATGTGTACCAAATTTCAACTAACTCGGTGATCTGTTACTCAAGTTATCGTCATCAGTAGATTTCGTGACGGTTATTTTGTGAAGGTGATTTTGGTCGTTTTTTCTGATTCACTCCCGGGCTCCAGAACGTGCCATAAGGAACTTGGTTCTAAAAGCGATATTTATGCTGGAACAAGACTAGGCAGTGATCCGGTGCTGTGATTGGCCAGTTTAGTTCTGGTAGTAGTTTTAGTCAGTAGCAGCAGTTTCTCTTATATCAATAAATAAAAATATAAAATATAGAAGCGTAATGTTTAATTGAAACGTGTTTGCTCGGTTAGTTAATAGTGAAGTTGAACAGAAAGTACAATTTAATTCCACACTTATGTTTAAATTAAGGAGGATTAGTTGAGGTTTCGGACACCCCCCCCNGTAACCAAACTTATTCTACTTTACACTTCAAATTTACTTAATCTCAGCCGCAGCTCGGGACTTGGTGAAAATAAATTGGGAAACAGAACAAAAAACTTGGGAATTTCTCTGCAGCTTGGAACGAGTCAAATGAGAACCAAACTTCACTCTCAACCGCTTTTAATTTTATAAATTAATTACATTTTTTTTACATTTCACATTATCTCAAGATGTGATTTTAAACTTTTGAAGAAGTAATTTTATTAATTGAAGGTTTTCTTATGTTTTCTTATGGACTTGAGAGTGGAACTAAAAAGAGTGCGGTTGTTTGAGTTTTATTAATATTGATTATTTTCTCTAGCTGAAGTAATTCCAAATATATTCCGGAAAAACAAGTGTGGGTATTACTGCGGCACGTAGCTTGCTCACGTGCTATTATCGGACGAGAGCTCGCAGCACAATAAAATAATGTCATGCCATGGGGATTCGAAAGGGAGGTTGTTTGAATCTGTTTCGATCCCCGGAGGTGTCTCGTTTATTTCTATTAAACGTGAATAAACGGTGGATTATCAGCTACCATCCTAATTTCGACAAAATCGGACCATTTCTTTTTAAGATAAAAACTAAAATTAATAAACAGGTCAAGTGTGTGCTAGTGAGCACATAGCGAGGGTCCGTAGGCAACACTGTATTGTTTAAGTAGTACCCTATTGATGGTGTTTGTTAAAATACTAAAAAACTTACTTTGAACTATCCTATGGCTCTGATACTTTCAAAACACATAAACAAATTGTAGAAAGCGACAATAGTGGACTTCTTTAGAATTTCAAACTCTGAAGAAGGTATTTATTTGGAATAAAAGTCAGTTTTTAAAAGGATTTTTTATCGCACCAAAGCTTTCGCCAGGGATATTTTTGTTTGCATTTTTGTTGTTTGTTAATTTACTGTTTGTATTTATCTATTTTATGTATTTGTAGATTATCACTGATGAAGCTCAGGTTCCTCGGGTGAAAGCTTTGATGCAATAAAAAATCGTTTTAAAAACGGACTTTTATTCCAAATAAATAGCCTCTTCTGAGTTTGAAACACAAACGAACTTCTGATAAAGTGTTTTTTTTTCCACTGGACCGGACTATAAACATATGAATTCATAGAAAAAAGCATGATTATAAAAAAACGTATTTTGTCAAAAAAAAATCTATAACGTATTAACTGAAATTCATATAATCCGTATTTACTTGATTTGGGCTGAGCAGGAAATAATTATCCTCTACTTAAAACAACCGCTTTAGTTAAGTTACGTTTGTTCGGGCGACGTGACGTAGGGCGACCATGTGAAGCTGTCTCCTGATTGGTCGGTGAGTTAAGCATGGAACGTCGTGAAAGTTGGAAGGCTATTTGCTGATTGAGGCAGCTTTTATCTGCTCCCCCCGAGTTAATGCAAAGCTCGGTCTGAAGCAGCACCCTGAGCAGTACCTCCACGAGGGGACCACTGTGTGCTCGTGTGTGCGCCTGTATACAAGGCAGCACGTACTCTGCCCTTGTAGGGCCGGTCCTTCATGCAGGGCTCCTTAGCCCTCTATCTCAGAACCCTGCAAACCTTTTTTTCACGAGTTCTCTAAGATTAGTCTTGCACCCTCTCTCCGCACCTCTAAAACTTCCAGAAAAAACCCCTCATACATACTTCTATAGCAAACTTTTTTTCCGGCGGCTCGAGACGAGCCCTTCAAACCGAGCGGAAATCCGTTTAGAGCTGTTTTTCTGGAGCTCGCCCCGAGAAGACTGATGGAAGCGGAGAAGAGGGTTTTTTTACGGGTCTTGTGGGAAACGAGATATAAAAGAAAAAACCCTCATTTCCAGAAGAAATAAGTTTGGGTGAGGCCGGACCAACAAGATACACGGGTAGTTGAACACCCGGCCGAGATGTAACAAACCACTGCACGGCCTTAAAACTACCACTGCTACGTCTCCTTCCATAATGTGTAATTAACTAGGCCATCAAAGCATCCAACCCTCTAACCACCTCTAACCACTTCTAACAACCTCTAACCACCTCTAACAACCTTTAACCACCTCTAACCACCTCTAACCGCCTCTAACCACCTCTAACCACTTCTTACAACCTCTAACCACCTCTATCCACTTCTAATCACCTCTAACCACTTTTTACCAGCTCTAACCACTTCTTACCACCTCTAACCACTTCTTACCACCTCTAACCACTTTTTACCAGCTCTAACCACCTGTATCCACTTCTAACCACCTCTAACCACTTTTTACCAGCTCTGACCACCTCTATCCACTTCTAGCCTGCTATAACCACCTCTAACAAGCTCCGGACTTGTTGAATTTAGTAGAAGGCATCTTTCCCACAAAGTTGCCAGGTTTAAAGGAATATTATCAATGGAGATGATGAGTTTTTCAATTTCTTAGTGTGGAAATATTGATATAAAAATACTTAATTCGTTAAGGGATTCAAATAAATTTGATTATCTGATACTTGTTTATTTATGGAAGCAGCATCATCAGTTCCACAATGGAACAAGCAGCATCATCAGTTCCACAATGGAACAAGCAGCATCATCAGTTCCACAATGGAACAAGCAGCATCATCAGTTCCACAATGGAACAAGCAGCATCATCAGTTCCACAATGGAACAAGCAGCATCATCAGTTCCACAATGGAACAAGCAGCATCATCAGTTCCACAATGGAACAAGCAGCATCATCAGTTCCACAATGGAACAAGCAGCATCATCAGTTCCACAATGGAACAAGCAGCATCATCAGTTCCACAATGGAACAAGCAGCATCATCAGTTCCACAATGGAACAAGCAGCATCATCAGTTCCACAATGGAACAAGCAGCATCATCAGTTCCACAATGGAACAAGCAGCATCATCAGTTCCACAATGGAACAAGCAGCATCATCAGTTCCACAATGGAACAAGCAGCATCATCAGTTCCACAATGGAACAAGCAGCATCATCAGTTCCACAATGGAACAAGCAGCATCATCAGTTCCACAATGGAACAAGCAGCATCATCAGTTCCACAATGGAACAAGCAGCATCATCAGTTCCACAATGGAACAAGCAGCATCATCAGTTCCACAATGGAACAAGCAGCATCATCAGTTCCACAATGGAACAAGCAGCATCATCAGTTCCACAATGGAACAAGCAGCNGGGGGGGGAGGGAGGGGGAGGTGTGGAATTTCAAATCCTTTTATTGCTGGAAGAAAAGTCGTGTTTCTCCCGAACCCACAAATCTCAGTTGTTTTTATTTCTTTATATTTTTTCAAGGCAAACATTATTAATGCGATATCGAGGGGTGGAAATAATGGGAAAAGGACGCGATTCTTTTTGTTTTAACGTGTCGGTGTTTGGGCACTTGGAACGTTTTTCAGCCGAAACACACTTGTGAGGAGACGGTGCGGACAACAAACGACGACGTAGGGAATATCTACCGACAATACTTTGCTCGCCGAGGGGAAACTTGGGTATGATAAACACGATAAGAGCAGCGAGGGGAAACACCTGGGTATCACACTGGAGAGATGATAAAAAACACATAAACAAATTGTAGAAAGCGACAATAGTGGACNCCTTGGGCGCCGCACCTCACTTCTAACAAAGTGATTTCCTTGGGCGCCGCACCTTACTTCTAACAAAGTGGTTCCCTTTGGTGCCTCTCAAAAAAGTTGGTTCGGGACTAACTTTTCTTGCGTCATATTATGGTAGCTTATAGATTATTCCGAAGCGCGTAGAACAAGCAGGCTCTGAACCCACCTTTCCACGGCTACCAGTGAGGTCCTTCCCATTAAATCGCTCGTCGACTGGGCTCGTCGCTCATTGAGTCTTTTCTGCTGGGACTTGCTGCATCGTCCGTATACCCACTAACTCGTCCGATCAAGGAAATCTTTCAAACCGTTCTGATTGTTCGCGCGTTTTTTCTTTTACTTTTTAGTACAGCGGTTGTCGAAGATGAATCAGTGTGGTGTTTATAGTAACAAGTGTTTAAGGATTATGGATAACTAAAATTTAAACGTTGCTGGTGACATTATAAAATAGTTGTGAAAACTTTAGGTCGCGGAATAACATTGGACACTCTCCTTTATTTTACTTTGCAGCCGACCATTTAAAACATGTTTGGCCAGCGTTCAAAAATAGTAACTAAAGGAATTGCAAGAAAATAAAAATTATCTTTGGCTTCCATCGGCGCTGGTACTTGAAAGGAAACCGAGAATCAGAATGACTTTGGTCCGGATACGCATCCCCTGGAAGCGTCTTGGTACGACCTGGAGTCCTACTACAGCTGCTCCGCTGGAAGAGTCTCAGTACGACCTGGAGTCCTACTACAGCTGCTCCGCTGGAAGCGTCTCAGTACGACCTGGAGTCCTACTACAGCTGCTCCGCTGGAAGCGTCTTAGTACGACCTGGAGTCCTACTACAGCTGCTCCGCTGGAAGAGTCTCAGTACGACCTGGAGTCCTATGATATGATAAACACGATAAGAGCAGCGAGGGGAAATACCTAGGTCCTCAACACGTTCTTTGCCTGCGCATCACGTGCCGATACGTCTTGTTCCTGTACGCTTCATCCCGTACTTGGTACACGTGTAATGCTAACAGTTTACAAACGTAAACTTTATTTAATTACTGATTGGCTGCGCACTCATGTATTTAGAATGTTCGGTGGAGTAACAATCATTACCTACTTAAGAAGAAGTTTGATTTGATGCAACATGACGTATAACTATAAACCCTTTATTTTCATATTTTACAAGTCATTGGAGGGCATTTTGAAAATAGTGACGTAATATGTTTAGTTTTATTCTCCATATGTAACATGTCATATAACCGTCGACTCACTCCTCCCCCCAATTTTAGCAGTGTATTTAAAATATTTACCTGGGTCCAAAAAAGTGGTTTTTAAGAATTGTCTGTCTGGCGTCTATGCCGACGCGTCGAGTCTAAACTACTGCTCAGCTGATTTTACGTGTTCAGAAAAATCATAACCCGAGGAGAAATTGAGAAATCAATGTTAGCTCCAAATTTAGGGGATAACACATGAAAAAAAAGAATAAAAAGTCCAGTCATGCACCATGACTTAATGAGCAAATTTTCAAAGAAATCTGCGTATTATTGGCTTATGATAATATAGAAAAAATTAGGTTTAGAATTTAGATGGGTGAAAAAAAAATGTTTGGGTACACACGGGTACGGGGTACAAAAGTCAAAATAGTATTTACCCTTTAAGATGCACATTGTTGGAAAGCTCTTTCAGAGTACAGAAATTGTTATTATGTACACTTTTATCATATTTTCATATAAAAGGGGGGTAAAATAGAAAATGCTATTTTCCATTAATTTTCCACGATTTAATGCTATTTTTGACCCTAAATTGTCAAAATGTGACCCCTAAATGAACTCCGAAAATTCTGGCCAACGAACTCATCCTTTCTTTTGATATAATTGACATTTTAAAATTTGTTTGAAATTTTTAAGTTCATCCTAAAGGGAGATATCGTCTGGAGTGACAAATATATACATACATACATACAAAAAAAGTGTTAAAATTTAGAGATCGACTCAGAATGGCCTGAAACGGATTTCCATGAAATTTTTTTTCAAAAAGTCGCATTACAAAAATTTTGAAGCCATTGCAATAGCTTAATTTTCTTCGAAAATTCGCTAAAACGAAACCATTTTGATTAAATAAATCTAAATCTAAAATGCAGTCCATTTAAACACGGATGTAACGATAGAAGCCGTCTTCCCGAGAAAAATGTAGTTTCCGAGGTATGATAGGGAAACCCAAAAATCCCCATAAAAAATAACCCATGCTTCTATTGCAAGGGGCCAACATTTTTTTTTTTAGAAGAATCTACTTCCTGTAGGAGGAACGGCCTGAGAATATAATACGGCTATACGTCGCATATTTTGCAAGAAATCATAAAAAGGTATAGATTCATAAAAAAAAAAAAAAAAGTTTATTTTTTCCGTGCCCAGTAAACAGTGAATTTTAAAAAAGTTTTCGCTTCTTTCTGATGTTTAAGAATAAAAAAAAAGGAGAATTTTCCGGAAAAATTCGAGGAGAGGGAATTAAAATCGATAGTAAGAAGGGGGGGGGGCAAGTTCGGAACTCAGTATAAATTACTAAGTCGTTAGCAAAAGAATGGAAACAGCCTCCAGGGGGTAACGTTGTCCTGAACCGCTGCAGCAGCAAACTTCCGCTGCCACACTTTACTGCCTTTCTTTCTTTTAAAGAATTATAATAAAATAAACCGTTCGGAATTTAGTGAATTGTTTGATAAAACTGGCTACATTTCTCTTTCAGAGCAAGTTAAATGTATATTTTATATTCTAAAACAGCATTTATTCAGTTAAAATTATATTTATATTACTCAATAATAATATATTTTAGAGGCTGAATAATAGAAAATAAGATTTAATACGGAGGGGGGGGGGGGTAACACGTCTACTCGACTAGAAACAAATATCACCTCAGTGGGACTCGAACCTGTAACCTCTCACCTTCACTCGATCCTTTTATCAAAAAATGTTAGAATAAAATACTGCAGTTTTTCATTACAGATTATTTAAAAAATGTTTGTAATTTGTAGAGTTTAGAGATAATTTATTTCATTTTCTCTCTGAGCTGAGTTTTACTTCTAAAAAGAGAAGTAACAGCGGGGGAGCGACAAATGTTGAACATGGAACAATTTATATTTGGTTATATTTACTAAGTAGACGAGGAGGGGAGGGGGTAACCTGGTTGGTATGGTGGAGGGGGGGGGAAGCAGTGCTGCCACCCCCGGGTACTCACCCCGAGCTTTATTAAGTAAAGCCTGACTGGAGGCGGTGGAGGCAGGCTAAAGCCTGACTGGAGGCGGTGGAGGCAGGCTAATGCCTTTTACGTGCTTCCCATTCATCCGTCATTGTTCAAAATACATTTTTCAACTTTTTTACCTTTTTTCTCGAGGAATTTTTTTTAACTTACAGTTTTACCAACTGACTTCTCTTTACTCTTCCCCCCCCCCCCACCCCTTCTCTACTCGCAGTGTTACCATCAGAACCTCTTTTAACTTTTTTTTTTTTATAAAAAGCCAAACTTTTCTCCAACTGGAATTCTCGTTTATATNGCTATATATTTAGGTAGTTTTACCGTTAGAGTTAAAAATATCGTTTTTTTTTAAAAGTTAAATATTTTCAAAGGACGCAGTTTATCTGAACTGAACCAGACTTCTAAAAATCATAATGCTGCGGTAAACATACCCACATACATAACGTGAGTTGAAATAACGTTGGAAAAATAAGTGCGGGACTTCTCATCTCTTCTTATTTTCATTATTTTGATTGTCATCTTCCTCTTTATCTTATTATACATAATACTATGTAACTATATTTATTTACGATATTTTTATTATAATGTTGCAATTAACTACGATTCGACCGATATAAGTGGTAACGTGGCTCGCACTTGATTGCGATATAAATATATTGGGGGGTAAATTGTAGAATGGCAGTTAATTCATCATGAAGTAAACAAGTTAAGGAACAAACTCTCTGCCCAGGTCAGTGTTGTATGCATGTGTCTGGCTCGTAGGGTTTCAACCTTATATCAATACCTAAACGGAATCAATATTCCAAAAAAATATCTCACTGAAAAATAGACCCAAAGGACCACCTTTAAAATGGAAAATAAATCAAAACGGACAAATGATAAAATAGCTTTAACAAACGACCGATATTAAATATTAATAAAATCGATGCCACGTGTAAGTTGGAAACCGGCAATTATTTTTACGTGTGTCATTTTTATTTGGCAAGTTGGCCGCAAACCTAGAAGTGAAGATCTGGCTCCTGTTTGCTCTCCCCTCCCCTTTCAGCCACGCTGTCAAAGTAAACACCGATTCTAAGACCGGTATAATTACCAATTATCTTCCATAATTAGACACGTGGGTGGTAGTGGCGTCTCTCACTGCGTTGTGGTGACGAATTATATGCTGCGGTGACTGCAGACGACCCGAGGGAGGGGATGGACTGGGGGGGCACGAGATGTAATTGAAGGAAGTTGACCGCAAGTCTAACCACTCTATTTGTATAACTAATTAAGCTGCTGTGATGATGTGAAAGCGAAGCGCTGATGTCATCTGCCGACCGCTTGATTTTCAACTGATTTTCTCTTGTCGGACTGGTCCGGGAGTTGATGCCGATTTACTCGTACAGTTACTTCTTCAGTATGAGCTTTCATAGAAATGTCTACTCGTTTGGAATCTGGAAAGGTTTTAGTAAGGGTGTAGTACAAAGATAATGAAGCGAGCTTAATGAAGATAACGGTACCGGAGTCACTGAACGAAGAGGCATTAGAGCGACTAATCGACGGACGTAATGGAATGAACTAGATGAAAGCTCTAACAGGGAGTCATTTCTTGTCAAAGGGTATTGAAAGGGACATAGAGCAGCCAAGCCGTGTAGCTCGAAACAAATTCTTGGAGAGAAGCAAGTTGACTCCTGGCCAAGAGTTCATTTCAACTTTGCATGGCTGATACAAGGGTATTCGTATTTTATTATTTCGGGAGTTTTAGTAGACACGTCGATGTAACTCCAAACCAAGATAACATACTGTTTTATTGAGCAGTTACGGCGACCATTTTAGTTTTCTCAGCCTATTAAAAAAAACGCGAAACAATTCATAAAAATCAGCTCCTTTTCATCCTTCGCCAAACTGGCAACCAGAAAGATTCGTCCAAACATTTCTAAGCCAAGGAAGAGAAGAATCTTGTCAGAAGATTAATTCAGGTGAGAAAAGCGCCTAACTCCACTGGTGGGTCGACTTACGGTGTTGAGTGGGAACATTTGAAAACGGTTAGATTTGACGACAGAAGATGAAATCTAAATGAACTCCTGCAGAACAAATGTCACAACAAGAAGGAAATTGTAAGAAGGGGTAAGGGTTAGTTTCTTAGAATAATCTATATATATAAAATCCAAATACCACTCACTGACTCACTGACTCACTGACACATCACGATATCTCTGAAACCACTGAACCTACGACCATGAAATTTTGTAGGTGTGTTCCTCTTAGCTCCTAGGTGCTCGCTAAGAAATATTTTAAAAATCCGCCTTCTTGATTCAAGATGGCGGCCATTTATATACAATTCGACAAGACGATATCTCCGGAACCAATTGTACTAGAACCTTGAAATTTAGATGTTAGCTTCCTTAGATCAAATTAGTAACTTTAGATGAATGGTTAACCAATCGGGCATTTTGATTTAAGATGGCGGCCATACATATATAAAAGTCAACATGTGTGCACGTTCTTTATACAAATCTACAGTTTTAGTCCGATCTCGATGAAACTTTGCACACTTGACCTTCAAAGCAAGGGGAAAATCACTGTCTACATGAATATTCAAAATTTCAATTTTGGTACACAGGGGTACGGGGTACAAATGTCAAAGTAATGAATA
>KZ651361.1:275572-289472 GCA_001010745.2 Gerris buenoi
CCCCCCCCCCCCCCCCCAGTTTCACTTGTTTGCTCTCATTGGTGGTTGAGTTTGTGCTTAGCCACTAGTTAAGTTCGAACAGGTTTATGCCGCTAAAAGAAGTAAATTAAATATAAGTAACTACATATCAGAAAATCTCGGTCGAAACTACAAATTTCGTTGTCAAAATCTGTATTGAAACAATTGAACGAACAAAGTAAGTAATTCTTCATTTCGGAGAATTGAGATTTTAAAAGCTTTTCTAATGATAACTGGAGTCTGGAGTAATAATTAACAGCTTTAAACTAAATTCGGCACAAAGGTGCATTTGCATTTGAGACAACTTTCTTCTTCCTTCAATTTTCTTGGAAATTTCACTCTTAATATTTTAAAAATGACAATACAGCTAATATGAAAGCAAAGTTTTTGAAAAACCTATTATGTCGCATAAAATTTTGAAACCCTTAATGAGAAGAGAAAGAAAATTTACTTATAATGATATTATTTTCAAAATGGACGCCACGAATGATCGAGATAACAAAAATGATGTGGTTTTAAGTCACTTGCCCCGTTTTGTAAATCAAATAAAAGGTGTTTTTGAGAATTTAATATTTATTGTTGCACGGTAAATCTTTAATACTCGAGTTCGGAATGCAAAACATCATCAGTAGTTGCGCAAGCGTGAGTTCTTCATGTCTAATATTTTCAATATGGCGGACGACTATAAGAGTATTTAGTCAGCAAGACCAGGACGTGTTATACAACGTTTTTAAGATCTTGATGAGTAGACAAAGAAAATACCATTATAGCGATATTGTTTACATCTTATTTTTGATGGGATTCACTAAATAGATTGCTGGAAAGCGTTCGGTGATTGCTGATGTGGATATAATGTTGTTTGGTTGCAGGACAAGACTCGGGTGGTGTGTCCCATCATAGACGTGATCAGTATGGACACGTTCCAGTACATAGGAGCCTCGGCCAACCTGCGGGGGGGTTTCGACTGGAACCTCGTGTTCAAGTGGGAATACCTCTCGGACAAAGAGAGGGAGACCAGGATCACCGACCCTACCGCTCCCATCAGGTCAGTACTGCAAATCCCTCACTGTTCTTCTATCTGTTGCAGCAAAACCTTTGTAATTATAGATAACGTGTGTTTATGATGTCCAGTTAAGGGTATCCTATGGCCATCTAGTTGGGGATCTCATATGGATGTTCTTAACGAGAGGTCCAGTTAGGGATATCCTATGGATGAGTTATAATTTTTAGAGCTTTTTGCTTTTATTAACAAATTTTAACACATCTCAAGTAGCACAGCTGATCCAACCTGGGATATCCTTATGTCCTGATTTGATCCTGTCCATAATTGTTTATCCATGGGTTTCCCCATGGTTATCCTGTTTTGGATGAATCATTGAGTCATCCTAAGGATGTCCTATGGATGTCCAGGTAAGAGTATCCTATGGACATCCAGTTCAGGGTATCTTATGGAAGATAATTTCTAAAGCTTTTTGCTTTTATTAAAAAATGTTAACAGATTTAATTAAGAATGGATTTCTTTACATTATACAAAGGATGATGTTTCAGTGAAAGCTATAATGAACAATCATCAAATTATTTGTAAAAGTTACATATTTATGGTGTGAGGTTTAAATTTGCACTTTGAGTTGTACCAAAATGACTCATATCTGAGTGGTTAGAGCATCAGACTGACATCCAGGAGGAGGTTCCTGGTTCACATCTCGAAGGGATAACTTAAAACTTCTAGCACTTAAAATTAAATCTTAGAATTTATACAAAGGGCTGTAACTGATAATCCATATGACTATTGACACAAAATTTCATTATTTGCAAAATTTTACGTTTTAAAGTATCCAGAATATGTCCAAAAACTGTCTATAGCATATCCCACTGGAAATTCTATGGAAGTCCCACGGAGGTTAGAAGTGTGGATATTGGGACAGCCGTAAGACATCCAGAAGCAAAAATTCGACCCTCCACAGGATGTGCCGATGGACTACAGTCTTTGCCAACTTAGAATTAGTGCATTGGCAGCGCGAGAAATTGAGTGACACACAGATTGGCCAACCTTTCTGGGGGAGAAAATAAAGCCACCAGGTCTGTGGTTAGGGGTGAGGCAGCGATTATCCAGAGGGCCTCTCACCTCCACTAGAGACGTTTACCTTTTGTCCGGGAAAATCTCAAGCTCTTATTGGCTCCTCACCCCATGTGCTAGTTTTTCTCGCGCTGTCAACACACTAATTCTAAGTTGGCGAAGACTGTAAGTGGCTGGTCCTGTGGATATCCTGGGGACAAACTTGTGCTACTTGGATGCAATTCGAACCGGGCGCTTGTTTGTATTGCTGCGGTTCGAACTCTAGGGGACCGCTGCTGGTTACAAGTGTTTCCTCTCTGTTTGGTCGAATCCTGTCGGAACTGTTTCATTTCTGGTTTGGTAACGGTCTGGCTGAAACTGTTCTATTTGTGTTACAAATACGTTCGTAATAGCGGTACGACTGTGTACCGCCTTGTGCCCTAACACAATAAGTGCAGGGCCCGTAACCAGGGGGAAAGGGACTTCACGGCCACCTTGTTACACAAAGGTCGGCCAAGACTTAATGATGCCCGAGCTATGTATGTAAAAAATATATGTATGAAATATGTAAACAATATCCACTGAATAGAGTCATGTAAACAGATATCAGCTGAAATCAGTAACTGTATTGAAGTATCACTCCTATATTGTTTTCAATAGACCATATAAACTTAGGTATTGTCAAATTTATTTGATTTTCTCCCTCCTTTTATTAAATCTGACAAAATTGTTTTGATTTGATCTACATATCGGGGACAAATAGAGGGAGTCTTGAGGTACAACTTTACTGTGACATTAGATATAGAGAATCAACTCCTTTACGATGAACTTTACTTTAACCACCTCATGTCATTGGTTTCAAACATGAAGTCATGAGCTTCCCCCAAAGATCTAGAATTATTTGACTCTGGAAACCTGCAGTATGAAGTGACTTCTTACTTGACTCATTATTATAATTATGTTTTATTTTTTTTTTCTTTCTATTTCCTTGTTGTCAAGTTATGTTTTGTTTCTGTTTGTGAGGACTCCTATGATAGCTGGAGGGCTGTTCTCTATAGACAAGGAATACTTTGATCATCTGGGTCGCTACGATATGGACATGGATATCTGGGGCGGAGAGAACCTCGGTAAACTTTACTTCTCTATTCATATACCTACTAAACCTGCCGTCCTTCCATACTCCCAAATCAAATTCAACATTAATTTTCAATGATTAAGTTATTTGTTTTGTTGGGTGTTGGACTACTTAGGTCATCTGTATTCATAGTATAAAGTGATATTTAATTTTCTATCATCTATCTTATGTGTTTACCCTAACAAGGATCCACCTACCTGCATGATGCTGATATTAATATTTAATTTATAAAGTGAATTTTACATAGACCAGACCAAAACAGAAATCTATTTTTTACAATTTACTTTTTTAGTTAAATATTTAAAAATAAAGAAAAAAAATTAAGAAAAAATTGTAGTTTTTTTTGGTCATACAAACAATTTATTACTACTATTTTTTAATAGTTTATTTAAACAATTGAAAAATCACCAGAGACTTTTAACGTTAATGTAGGAGTCAAAAGAAAGAAAAAAATTCTGTCAAATTCTACCTTGACTAATCAGGTTTTGAGGTGAACTGTGCTAGCAGACTGGACTGTACAGTAGGGTGGGCTGAAAAAAAAAATTTTTGACTTTGAAAAAGTCCAACCACGTAATACTTGTGTATGCATTAGAAACTATCATTCGAAGAATTTTGGACCGATCGAATGACACCTAGGTGGTGCACAATCGCTTCAAAGCTTTAAGAAAATATATTTTTAAGAAATTTTTTAAATATTTTTGTTATTTTTAGTCACTTATTAGCATCTATTTGCTCTTTGCTGACATATTATTTGATTGCACGAAGAAAAAATAAAAATAAAAATGTTAATTATAGGCTGAGATAAGTCGGTACATACATAATACATAATGCATATGTGTACCATTGAGTTATTCCAAGGATATTATAAGGAGCTGCATAACACTAATTTCTCTATCATCTGTACCTCTCAGCTGAATTGTTTTCAGCAGTAAGTATTGCTGCAAAGTATTTTATGGGAGGGCTCTTACCTATTTGCTGACAACAGAATATTGAGCGGTCCCTTTCTTGAAAATAAACAACATATTTACTCTTTTTATCTCTATATTTACTAAGAAAGGAGTTGCAATCATTTACCAGAATTGTCTGATATTTTAATGCGGACTGCAAAATTTACTATAATTTCGCTGTGAGGTGCAGATATATACAGGATTATCCCAGGAAGCTGTTTAAGATCTGACTTTGGACTTGGTCAAGCCGTATTAGTCTGTAATAGATCCTAATCTGTTCAATGGTTCTGTTTGTAGCCCAGTTCCGTCCTATTTTATCTTCTCATTCTCCCAACTCTTTGTTTTTCTGCATGTTACGGTTACTTTCTTCTGATTCTTGACACTTAAACTTTTTACGTTAGTAATTTGTTTGTGGTAAAGAAAGAATTATTTTGGTCTAATTTTTTAATTTATTTTTTTTTACGGCAGAGATATCATTCAGAGTGTGGCAGTGCGGCGGGAGCCTGGAGATAGTTCCTTGTTCACGTGTAGGACACGTGTTCAGGAAGAGACACCCGTACACGTTCCCAGGCGGCTCAGGAAACGTGTTTGCAAGGAATACTCGACGTGCTGCAGAGGTCTGGATGGACAACTACAAGCAGTTCTACTACCAGTCCGTTCCCTTTGCCAAGAGTGTTCCCTTCGGAGAGTAAGCCTCGTTTCACCCTCTAACTTCTTATTCACCATTAAATTAAAAAATTACCGAGTTTTAAGAGCACTAGGTCCGAAGATTCACAAAGTTGCATAACATTTCATTTATCTCAGACTGTATTGATGGAAATGCCATTTTGTCTTGAAGTTCATTAGGTGAGAGAAAATTTCTCTCTAATCTAATTTTAAACAAAATTCTATTATTTCTAAGTGATACCAATAATATGTAACACTTGTTTCCTCTCGAGAGAATGTTTACATTCATATTGTTTTAAAATAATGAATAATTCATTATGAGTGTAATAAACAATAAAGCTTTTAGAACAAACCAAAAGCAAATTACCGATGGAATCAGTAAATGGAAATCTTTTGTGTCTTTTCTCCTTTAATTCAGTTGTATCAATGGCATTTTATTATTTATAATCGTATTAGCAAAATGTTTTCATTTACAAACTTACAATACTAATAACTTACAATAACATACAACTTTGCATACAATTAAACTTTAGTAGGTACATTGATGACACCTGTTATATTAAATTAAACTGGTTTAAGTAGTTCAAAATACAATTGAAAAGTATTAGGTTTTCACTAAAGAGAACACTTGTTGATAGGTGTAGGTACCTAACGTTTTCTTCTCTACAGTGCAGAAGGTCAGCTTCAGAGAAATACTGAAGTTATTTGTACTCCTCAACATATCCCCAGCAGTGAGAGCAAAGTGGCTGGTTGTTCACACTTAGACGCTGGATCTTATTACAGTACTGTTGAAAGCTTTGTTACGATTACTTGTAAGTGTTGTAACTTTGTTGTTATCTGGAATGTATTACTTTGTTATCAGTATCAGTGAGAGAGTGGGCCTGAGAGAGAGACTGCAGTGTAAGCCGTTCTCCTGGTACCTGGACCACGTGTACCCGGAGCTCAAGATACCCGTCGGCACGTCTGCCGGCGGCTCCAGAATCAAACAGGACGTCTGGTGTCTGGATACCATGGGCAAGCTCACCGGCCACACCATAGGACTGTATCCGTGTCACTCCTCTCCAGGCAACCAGGTATAACTACTTACCTACTCAACGGTAAACCTACTGGCCCCCCAGCGGGGGAAATTTTTTTTTAAAAATGCAGAAGTAAGAAGCCTGATTTAGTTAGCCGTTTGTGGTAGCAAAATTATGAGGATCTTAATGATATTGGAAAAACTCCCAAATTGATAAGTTTATTGTCCAAGAAAAGATCATTTAGTTTTTATATAAAAAATAATATTTCAATTTAGAAATTGGTTTGTTTTTGATTGACTGACATTATCGTAGATGCATGGTTTGTGAAAGTACGGGTTTCTAGGTTGATTGGGTGATGAGGACCTCACAAACAACTAGAGTATTATAATAGTCTGTAAAGCAGCTAAATAAAAAGTCCTATTTGAATTGATGATGTAGGTTCTATAAGATGTGGTTTGATGTTTTAGGACTGGGTGCTGAATGATGATGGAATGTTGAGGCATCACAACCTGTGCCTGACTCTGACTGATGATACCCCCGGATCCCTTGTCATCATGAGGGACTGCATCAACTCTCTCCAGCAGGTAAGCTCTCCCGCACACACCTCCGTCATATTGAGATAACAAAGCTTCGTATTCAAGAAACATTATGAATAATCATATTGAACACTTACTTAAGCCTAGTCCACAGTAGTAGACACGTTGCGCAACGTGTCTATAGACGTGTTCTGAGACCGTCTACTGTCTTGGTCTAGCCTCCACACTAGTAGACACGTTGCGCAACGTGTCTATAGACGGTCTAATAGACAGTCTATAAACACGTTGCGCAACATGTCTATAGACGTGTTCTGAGACCGTCTACTGTCTTGGTCTAACCTCCACACTAGTAGACACGTTGCGCAACGTGTCTATAGACGTGTTCTGAGACCGTCTACTGTCTTGGTCTAACCTCCACACTAGTAGACACGTTGCGCAACGTGTCTATAGACGTGTTCTGAGACCGTCTACTGTCTTGGTCTAGCCTCCACACTAGTAGACATGTTGCGCAACGAGTCCACCTTTCCATCATGTTTACCATTTTGAATGGAAAACCATAGACAATTTTTGGTCTAGCAATGAGACTGTAGACGCATATTGTCTAGCTGATGTCTATAGACAAATCGCTAGACACCGTCTCTGAACCAAAAACTATTTAACTCACAGAAATAAGGTTTATATTGTTCGATTCACTAGATAAAATAGTTTTTTTCATTAAGTTTTGAAGATGACGTCATGAAGATGGCGGCCGTCAGCCGCGATAGATTTAGTGACGAGGCCCACTTCCACCTTTGTGAAACTGTTAATAAACAGAATTTTCTCACCAGATTTGAGTGCATGTGGTTTTATTCTTTGAGGTTACCTAAAGTAAAAAGTTTTTAAAGATCATTCACACACCCTGGAAGAGCTCAAGGAATGAATAAGAGAGGAATTTATGGCTATACCCATCTCAATGTGCCGTAGAGCAGTTGAAAACTTTCGAAATCGTCTTCAAGAATATATCGCGGCTGACGGGCGCCATCTTCATGACGTCATCTTCAAAACTTAATGTAAAAAACTATTTTATCTACTGAATCGAACAATATAAACCTTATTTCTGTAAGTTAAATAGTTTTTTTTCTACATCTCTTTGAAACCGATACATATCTTTTGCCCCACCCTGTACATAGATGTACAACATAAAGACATCTCGACTTAAGAAGTTTGACTTAATTTATTATTTATGTGTGCATGATCCTGGCTCGGGTATGAAACAAGTGCTAGCTGAGGGCTCTACTCCAGTCTGTACACTTTACCTAGTCTATAATATGTTTTAATGACACCAAACTGAGCTACTTGAACACGCTACCCGAGTTCTTGCACCACATCCAGATACGACACAATACAAATTGTAGTTAACGGCATCCTTAATAACCTATAGTGGTCAGGTAACCTCTGTATTAGGTGCTGCAGTGCTGCATCTACAGCTAAGCGAAATGCTTCAAACAGATTTTATTTTACTGTAAATTTACTTAAGATATGAAGTTGCTTGCTGTAAATGGTTTTCTTCGTGTTTTATTACTGAGAAAAATAAAAAAATAAAAAAGCGCTGTAGTATCTCGGTTCTATACAGCGAGAGGTGAGACAAGGTTCACAACCCAACTCTTCATCCAAATGAAGAGTTTGTTCAATGGAACCAACCAAGTTTCTGCGTCTTCGGCCCCGAGAAAAAAAAATAGGATATTCAGGTTTTAAGTTTTATGAATTGAGAATCATATTTTAGTCCAGTCAAATGGTAGTTTGAAGTGGAAAGTTTTGGTGTAATTGTTGTTTGTGGCTTATTTTATGTTTTTTGGTGTGCTGAACACGAATCTGAAGTTGTCCAACAAAATTTCCCTCGGCAAATATGATAAATCATCGAAAACTACAAAAAAAAAAGTTTTTTATTGGTTTTCAGCTTATAATTTGCAAAGCAATCTACTCACGCAAAAAGTAGTCTAGTAGTAAAATAAAAAGGAGAAAATAATCTACATTTTGTCTATAACTTTTATTTGTACGTCATATGGTTTTCACGCAAATGGGAGTTGAAATATTGGGAAGATGTGGCGGGTGGAGGGAACAGGATGAAGGGTAAACGGTTGGTGGAAAGACTGCGCTGGCAGTTAATTTTATGTTTTTGGGTGTGCTCAACACGAATCTAAAGTTGTCCAACAAAAAGTTTACACCCAAATATGAGAAATCATCATAAATTATTGATTTCCCGGTTATTTCAACCCCTCTTTTGCATATAAACCATTCGACTTACAAAAAAATGGTAAAAAAATAATTTGTAGGTTATTTTCTCCTCTTTATTTTACTACTCTTCCACTTTTTGCGTAAATAGCTTGCTTTGTAAGTTATAAGGCGAAATCCACTAAAAAAATAAAAGTAAAAAGTGGTTTTATGATGATTTCTTATATTTGGGTGTAAACTTTTTGTTGGACAACTTTAGATTCGTGTTCAGCACCCCAAAAAACATAAAATAAGCCACTAACAACAATTACACCAAAACTTTCCACTTTCAGCTCTTTTTATGCACCATTTGACTGGACTATTTGGCTTCAATAAAATGAAATACAATTGATTGTTATGAAGTTATTATTATATAGAAGGTTTATTTTGTTTGATGTTGTTGCAGCAATGGACGCAGGTATCCGAGGGAGGCCTGATTAAGAACACTCGGCTGCCTCTCTGCCTCGACTCTCGGGACGCCCAAGGCTCCGGCCTCACAGTCGAGCGCTGCGACTCCCGGACTCGCTCCCAACACTGGAATCTTGTCAAGTCCCACTGACCTCTCTCCCTCTTACAACTTAGACTGTTACGCTAAACTGACAAAACTGTTGAAATAAAACCCTGACAGCTGCCTCGAGCTCAAACTCACCAACTGGCCTTACTAGCCGCGATTATAAATTCTTTACAATTTATTTTAAATGTACAGATGAGCATTGTAAGAAGAGTACCGAGATCACCTACCTCAGGCAGGCCTGTAAAGTAATTCCCTGCATGTTCCTGCTGCATGTTCTCTTATAAATGCATTTTTTTATGTGATTGATTAGCAGTATTTTTTACGAGTTTGTTCTCCCTGGCGGTGCTCAAAACAGGGTTTTATTTTTACTGGATTTTCGCACAATAGTATCGGACATTTTTATAACTTGTTATCGATTCGACTTTTTTATAAAATTTTAATATTTATCTTTATTTGTGAATTTGTTATTGTTTGTTAATTTTTAAAAATAGTATTCTACTTGTAGTTTGTTATATCGAAGAATTTACTCGATATTTGACAACTCGTTGTCATCGTATGAATTGTAAAATATACGGGTCGTATGTTTCCTTCGATCTTCGATAACGAACTAGGATTAATTATTCCGATCGAGGATAATGAACGGTACTTACTCCAAGACTGCGATCTATCGGCTTAGAGAGTGATTATCGATATTGTCATTAGTATTATTTGCCGATTGCAATTATTTTCGTATCGGTAAAGCGAAAAATAAGTTTAGTATAAGTCTTAATTCTACTTGTCGGATATTACCCCCGTTATCCGATCGATAATATCCGTTGTCAAACTCGATAATATTGCGGCAAAGACGTTTTTGTTAAGAAATATTTTTTAAAAGACTTGTGATACTTAATTAAGATTGTGTTGTGGATACGGACTAACGTACAAGGCTCAATTTGCCCGATATTCGTCGTTTTATAATTGAAATCCATCCATTTTTAACATTCGAAAAATAATAAATATAATAATTCCTTTCGTCTATCGAGCTGATTTAATTCCGACAAAATCCGCCTCTTTCTTTCGTTATGATTTTGTGGCTTAAAAATTTATTTTGTTTTCTCACTTTTAAAATAATATATTAAAGGATCGTAGTGTTACTGTAAAGTAATTGTTTATGCCTCGAGAGAAGGCAAAGTATTAACTAGTTACATTTAATACCCTCGAGTCCTTAGACAGATTATAACAATCAAAATAGGAAAAAATAATATAATCTACTACTAATTTACACCATTAGTATTTTCCGAACAAAAATATTGTCTACTAACCCTAATTTATAGGTTTTACCTTCGTCAGTATTAATTCTACATAATAGTCCCGATTCGAACAAAAAGTATGGTATCAGTAAGTGATGTTTTGTGTGGTGATTTAAACTCTTGAATTTCAGAACAGAAAAATCTACGAGGCGAGATTTTGTCAGGATTGAACAGTTGAAATTTGATTCTGTTATTATTAATTATTAAAAAAGACCTAATTATAAGAAACATTGCCAATATATATAATAATAAAATAATAATGATAATTGCTTTGTTTTAAATTTAGGGTGAGAAAAATAAGGTTTCCTTGGTGTTGTTCTTGTCTTGTATATAACAGTATTATTGTTATTACTTCTACTACTACTACTATTGTTATTGTTATAAAACAACTATTTATCTGTGATTTCATTGATGATATTTTTTAATAAAAAGTTAAATAAATTAAAATAAACCCTTAGATTAAAATAAATAAGTAATAATTTTGTATTATTATTTTATTTTTTTAATATTATTTTTATTTTATTTTTTTAGTAAGTTTTTATGCAAAATTTTAAAAAACTTTATTTTATTTTTTTCTAAACTATTATTAATTGTTGTGTGACAGCTGGTAGGCAGTATGAGCCAGACACTTGTTGTTGCTATTTTACTTATTATTGTCTCACTTGTTTAGGATTTAATCCAGACACAGTTTGGGCTCAGGTTCTAAAATATTTTTGACCGTTCTGATGATTTCTAACAAAATTATTATAAAAACAATAAAAAATACTCTTTAAATGAGTAATTTTAAGATAATTTGACCGAATGTCGGCACCTTTAGAAGTAAGTTTTTCCTTAAATCGGTTGTAATTACTTCATTTTACTTACATTTTGTTAGTTAAAACATCTCAAACTATTCCTTTAGCAATTTTTTTTTCATTCCAAAGCATTAGGTTTAATTAAGAAAAAAAGTTGACCATACAATCTTTGATTACTTCTAGTCGCCCAGTGCTACAGTTTAAATGGAACATATGCTAATGGAACATAAGGAGTGGATTGCCGGCCCACCTTGTCGATGTGGCAGTGCCCTCTATTTACAGACTCCTATAACACCCTTTTCAACAAGAGATCAAGTAACAATAAAACTGCAATAACTTGTTTGTGTTATTATTAGAGCGGACTAGGGTGCCAACATTCGGCTAGTTTATCCTTTGTAACGTTTGTGAACTGTGCATTATATATTTTAAAGACATTGTTTATCTAATTTTCCACAAGTTGATTTGATGAACAACGTGTGAGTTNATAATAATATGCCCAAATATAATAATGGAATAATGATTTAATTGTAGTATATTAATATCCCTAATAACCTATGAAACCCTATAAAAACTACTTGGATGCAAGTACTTTCCTCTGATTATTAGGTTCTAAGTTGTAAGACAGAAGACAGGTTATAAACGGTGTTGTCTTTACATAGTTTTCTTATCTTTAAGTACTTATTCGACAACACTGTTTATAATTTATCTTAAAATTTAAAACCTAATTGTTTTTGTGGTTTCTTTTTTTCGTTTTTTAGCAATTTACCTGTGAAAAGTCAAGTAAGACTCAAAAGGCTTGGATATTTTTTGTTGTATTTTATTTTATTATTTTTTTAATGTTTCTAGTACAGATTCAGAGGTGTCAGCACTATTTTGTGTATTTTGATGATTATTGTTTTATTTTTCATATTTTA
Source organism: Gerris buenoi (assembly GCA_001010745.2). Lineage (NCBI taxonomy): Eukaryota > Metazoa > Arthropoda > Insecta > Hemiptera > Gerridae > Gerris > Gerris buenoi. The sequence goes on from KZ651361.1 coordinate 287,708, forward strand.
TTATTTTTAAGAATTTAGAGTGGCAGTGTTGAAATTTAAATCTTATCTGATTTAGATACTAAAGATAATATTTACTTCAATAGTCGACCCACTTAAAGATAATATTGTTATTCAGTCGAGCCGTCTTGACTTAACAACTAAAAATAATTAAATGAGATCGGTTGAGGCTGAGGCCCAACACTGCTGTTTTATTTTACCTTGTGTATTTAATTGTATTAAAGACTTGTCAGAATATGTTATTTGATTTTGAAAGTTGTCACTTTCTTCTATATCGCAATATTACTATTAAATATAATTTGTGCAATATTAGTATTAATTTAAAAAAAAAAAACATAATTAAATATTAAAAAGACAGATGAGATGAGAACGGATGGTGATACTGGTAGTATTGTTTACATTAGAGATGCACAACTGACCGCCTCTTCTTCTTGTATGTTTTACACCGAGTCAGTTTGTTTCCAATGCTTCAACATATTAGGTTTGTTCCAACCGCACTTCCAAACTGGTTTGGAACTGTCGACGCATGCGCATTATGAACAGGGCGTTCCAACGAAGCCNACATTTTAAAAAACTTTATTTTATTTTTTTCTAAACTATTATTAATTGTTGTGTGACAGCTGGTAGGCAGTATGAGCCAGACACTTGTTGTTGCTATTTTACTTATTATTGTCTCACTTGTTTAGGATTTAATCCAGACACAGTTTGGGCTCAGGTTCTAAAATATTTTTGACCGTTCTGATGATTTCTAACAAAATTATTATAAAAACAATAAAAAATACTCTTTAAATGAGTAATTTTAAGATAATTTGACCGAATGTCGGCACCTTTAGAAGTAAGTTTTTCCTTAAATCGGTTGTAATTACTTCATTTTACTTACATTTTGTTAGTTAAAACATCTCAAACTATTCCTTTAGCAATTTTTTTTTCATTCCAAAGCATTAGGTTTAATTAAGAAAAAAAGTTGACCATACAATCTTTGATTACTTCTAGTCGCCCAGTGCTACAGTTTAAATGGAACATATGCTAATGGAACATAAGGAGTGGATTGCCGGCCCACCTTGTCGATGTGGCAGTGCCCTCTATTTACAGACTCCTATAACACCCTTTTCAACAAGAGATCAAGTAACAATAAAACTGCAATAACTTGTTTGTGTTATTATTAGAGCGGACTAGGGTGCCAACATTCGGCTAGTTTATCCTTTGTAACGTTTGTGAACTGTGCATTATATATTTTAAAGACATTGTTTATCTAATTTTCCACAAGTTGATTTGATGAACAACGTGTGAGTTTTGACTTAGAGATCCTCTGCATCATTAGTCGTGCAAATATAAGCAACCAATTTTCAAAGTTATTATGAAACAATGCTCAATCTATGAAATCTTAATCTTATTTGTAAGAATTATAGTTGACAGATGACTGATGAAGCAGAGGTTGCTCTCGTGTAGAGGTTGATTTTGATATTTTAAGGTTTAATTTGTTACCCAACATAGTTACATCAAGTTCACTAAAGTCCTCTGAACATTGAGGCCACCTTGATGTCTTTGATGATGTTTTTATTATAATCATCACTCTTTTTAGAACTTTATTGCAACATATTATTATTTTTACTGAAACCACTAATTATTTTGCTTGCAACCCTTGATCTATGTTTAATGCCTCGGCTCATTATATTATTTTACTTATTATATTATTATTATTATTATTATATTATTTATTATTATTATATTATTCTTGAGAAATGTATTTTTTGTTAATAACTTGTTT
>KZ651361.1:291252-304744 GCA_001010745.2 Gerris buenoi
GTGTGAATATTTTTTTTTTATTATTAAAATTTCTATTTTATTTTAACATTTTTTCCTTTATTTTTTCTTCGATTATGAACTGTTCCTAAAAAAATTATTAAAAAGAAAAACAAACAAATGAAAATTGTATATTGTAAAATATGAATATATGAAATAAATATAAATACTGTTATTTGTATCATATTGTTAGTTTAAAAAAATTAAAGGTTTTTTTTAGATGAAATAAAGCAGGAATTTTTAAAAAAATGATAATCGTATAAGTATTTAGTTGGACTTTTATTCTTTTTCATGGATTTTTAAATTTCTATTTGAATTATTATCTTTACATGCTAATAATTAAATAAAGATTAATCCAAGCAATATTAAAATAAAATAAAATTGTGATTAATATGTACATTTATTTATTTTTATTTTTTCTTAAATAAATAATAAAATGTTATTATGAAATTAAAAGAAATTATTTAACATGCTAATGATGATTATTTAAAAATGCACATTACAACATTATGCCGTACGCCCATGGTTACTCACACCTTACTTTGGCACCATTACATTTTTTTTCAAAACAATTTTGTTTTACAACTGTGTACTTGTACATATCTGTTAATGGTTATGTGTTTTTAATGATTAAATATTTTCAGTAGAAATTAGATTTCTAATGCAATGTAAATTTTTGTTTTCAATTTTTTTTCTTTACCTTAATTGTCTGCACAAAACAAGATATATTAGATAATATGAAGAATTTAATAATAATAAAAAAAGCACATCTTAAACATTATATTAGTTCAAATGTTTGCGGGGTATTCTTAATTACTTTTAATTATAATATTTGTTATATTTAGATAATTATGTAAACAATTAACATTTATGGATTTTTTTTTTAATCCAATCACAGTTATTATAATAATTATACATATTATATTATAAAACAAAAAACAATCCATTCTACATACTCAAAAATATTAATTAGATTAATACTGGCGATTTTTACTACGTTTTTATTAACTTGGTTTCTTGTTTGTTTCTTTGTTTGTCCGGTTCAAATCTTACAATCGAATTTTAACTAACATCCCGAGTAGCTAGACATTTGAAACTTCAGAACTGCTCAGAACACGATGACAATGCATTATTTTAATACTTTTAGTCATTTTTCAGCAGAATTTAATTTGTTTTCAGCAAGTTTGCTGTATGGAAAGTTAGTTCAGAAAAAATCCGCAAGTTATTTTATTTGTTTTGTCACTTCCAATTATTTTGGCAATCTTCATTTTGACGGGTTTCAAATTTGTGTTTTTTATTAGAGGTAAACATTGAATGACAGCGAAAAAGGAGAAGTAAACAAATAAATTAATTAAGTGACGAGTGACAACCAGATTTAAATTCGGAACTATTTTTTTACTAACATTATATTATATATCAATGAAAAATATATATTAATCATTTCATATATGATTCAACAGAACATTTGAAAACGTAGTGTATAACAAATTATTTTTATCTTGAAATTATTTAACATTAATTTTAAAAAATATTTTCAAGCATAAAATGTACATTAATAGTGTTAGAGAGGAAATAACACTATATTTTTGTTTAGCAGTAAGTTTTAACAAGTTCTTTTAAGGTTGAAAACAAAAATTAGTTGTTTCAGAGTTTTTTAAAAAAAAGGAAAATTGAATATGTTAATGACCTGTTCAGGTTGCAGGGGCCCACCGAGGGCCCTTATCATTTCCTGCGTTTGTCTGACGTCAACACACTTGTGTATCTTGACGCACTGACAGCAGTTACTTCATTGTGTAATGAGACCCAAAAAATTAACCCTCAAAAACAAGCAGATGAGAAATACGTCACTCGAGGGTTTCAAATGAAAGAGAATTTCCCAGTTCTGGGAACAAATATATGTTTGGTAATGTTTTTGTACCAATCCATATTTGCGCTCCGTGTCCTTAAATTAATCATATAACATTCAATTGACTCTCACTATATTAAACTAGAATTTTGAGTACCAATTAATTTTTTGGCCCTACAAAGAATATGTGGTCGGCAAAGTTCGTCTGAAGGACATAGCTTGGCTACAAGCTAGTAAAAAAAACAGAGTGGTCGAGAGCGGCCCTGTCCTGCCCATTTTGGTAGACAATGTGATTTTTCATGATCCAGAATAAAAAAATTTGGTTAGTAGACCAAAAATCAAGCTGATGTTAGTGTGTCAATCATTTTGGTTTAGAGAAATATTTGACTAACTAACATAGCAGGCTTGGGTTAGTGAGACTTGTGTGCCAGATGACTGCCAGTTCGCCCTAAAGTTTGTTTTAAACTGTTTTTAGAGACAACCTGCCTCTAGTATTTTATTTCATTATGCCTCTATACCTTCTCTCTCTATTTGAAACATGGATTTATCTAAGAAACTTCCTGTTCTACATTTAACTGTGACATACTTTGCAAAAGGTGATTTGGGTCTTCCAAAGCAGTCTCTCGCTTCTGGGTACCGCTGAGTGATTACTTTCTTTTTCTTAGCCTTTCTATTATCTCTACAGCTTTCATTTCTTACTGTATCCGTGCTGTTGTGGTCTGTTCTATTTATTTCCATTTTTTCTTTATCTTGTGTTGTCTCCTTTCATCCTGTTTCTTTTTCATTTATCTGCTGTATCTTAATCTTCTGCCATTTCTTGTCTAAGAGGATCGAATCAGACATCAGAGAACATTTTTGGACTGGTGTCTCTGAGTCTACATTTTTTAAACTAACATAACTTAAAAACTACTCGACAAATTTGGATGGAAAGTCAGAATCAGCCCATTATTGGTCCTGTATTCATTTCAACTCTCTGCACCCCTTGGGTTCTCTTCCAAATGTTTTATAACACCTAGGTACATCTTCAAATGTTCTCATCTCATCAGCCCACAGATGATCAACTGTCTGTGCTCATTATATTTTTCTAAATTGATACTTTTATTGATGACAAAACAATTTAGACAAATTCAAAAAAAGAAATACTGGGAAGTACTTTTTAAGGTTTCGTAATTTTTTTTATTTCTCCATCCTGCTCTATATAAAAAATATGTATATAAACAAATTTAGGCGAACGGCCTCAAAAATTATAGAGTCCCTGGTTCGATCACCTGGGGGGTCACAATGTTATTCATCAGTAATGACAATATTTTTTTTTTTGGGGGGGGGGGGGAGAGGGTAAAATTGAAAAACTGTTTATATAGCGNATATTCAGGGTTTTGGGGGGTCGTTTTTGCCGTTTTTGATGGTCCCGAAGCCGTATCTTCATCCTAAATACAAGAAAACAGAGATTTTTAGTTAAGGTTTTTGTATTTAAGGACAATTTACTAAGCGAAATTGCCTTAAGTGACAAATCAGAAGGAAAAAGACCGTATCTGACGGTAGATACGGTAATTTCGCTTCTGAAATCACAGTCAACTTACACCACAGTTATGTTAAACCTGTTATATTCAGATAGAAAAACACCTTATCTACAGTTGTTTTCATAAATTTGATCCCCCCCAAAAATGTATTTATTTAACTTAGGTAAAACAAATGTGGCTCTAAAGAGAATAAAATTCTTAATTCATTAATATAAGATAATAAAAAATCGGACGAATAATAAGGGAGTAATATGCCTTTAAACTTTAAAGTCGATTATCTCAAAACTTTTTTGTCCAAAAAAACGGTAGATACGGTTTTTTGGCTAAGCACGGCAGTATAGGGTGGTTGAGATTTTTTTCAGGTATAATTTAACCCAAAAAACCAATAAGGAATGCAAAATTCTAAAAATATACGTATATATTTGTAACCTACTCTTCGGAAGCTTTCATTTGATACCCCACATGAAAAGTAAAAAAAAAAAATTATTAATTTACCACATAACAAATTACGCATGCCAATATTAGATTTAAATTCTCTCTATATTTTTCCTATGTGGGTCAAAAAGTTACATCCGAATTTCAAATTTTCAAAAAATTTGAATTTTGGTTTGGACATATGAACCAAAGAGTGACGGACAGAAACATCACCCTCGGCATGAGGGTTTGAGAAGGATTTGAAACCCTAAAAAGCAAAACATCACCCATCTTAGTGCAGGAAGAAATATAGTTGTGAACAACCGTAAAGAAGTGTTGTAACACATCTTATCAAGTTGTACCAACTATCATTAATCGATTGTTGTCCATGTTATCGACCAGTTGTTTTAAACATGCAGCTTATCACTAGTTGCATTGTTATATTATGTATCGTTATCTTTCTTTGAAACACTATCTTTCATTTTATTCTGAGATTTTAAATGTAAGTATAGAATTATAATTGTTTAAAAATTATATTTTTATAGATTTTATTTCTAAGATAATGCTGCGATAAATTATAATTACAATAGGCTTGTAAAATAAAACTTAATTTAGGATAGTCGACTGTAAAAAAATTGTTTTAAATAAAATAAAATAAAGAAATAATGGCGTTGTTACTTCTGCAGTGGAGGCAGCAACATTAATAATCGTTCTTATTAAACCTGTAATATTAATAACAACATGCATTCGTCCTCTAAGTAAATTTAAATCTGTCAGTTAGATGAAAAAAATAGAAACAATATCAGTTATTGGAATAACAATCGGTTTACGTCAATGTTAGCGTTACTATACAAGTGTTTTCTTCACTCTAAACTCCCCTCGCAGTTGCACTCTAATAAACATTAAAACTTCGATAAAACCTGTGAAATTTTACAACTATAACATAATACTACTAACTATAAAATAACTAAATTGTTTCAAAGATATCGCTAAAAAATTCCACATTATCCTTTTAGAAATTGTTTTTCTATTGCAAATAATAAATGCACTTGTTATTTTATACTAAGAAAACATAATGTGAATGATTTTTTTTGTTTTCTAAGTTTATATCTATACCTATTACTAAAGTAATAAAACCTAAAGTATTTTAAATTTAATTATTTAGACGTTAAGATTTTATATTGTATTGTACAGTTGTATAAATCAAATTATAAAAAAACTTATAAATATATATATAACATTTTTATAAATATGTAAATAAAACCGTTTCAGTTTTTTGTTGCCTTTGGAAGAAAAACATTATTTTGTTGTTTTTTTTAATAGAAAGTTTATATTACCCTGAATAATCCTAACTTTATGAAATACTGAGGGACTTGTGTCCAAGGCTTCCACACATGAGAGGCTCAAGGAGAATCAGCTCCGAATTCTGCTTCAGTTCTAGTAAAACATTCATCCTCACCATTAAGGCATTCACTGTGTGGGGTATTCGTCCATCTCTTTGTGCCGCTCATCAAGTCTGGACAGTTTCACTATCACCTCGTTCTTATCGTCCATCTATTTGTGCCGCTCATCAAGTCTGGACAGTTTCACTATCACCTCGTTCTTATCGTCCATCTATTTGTGCCGCTCATCAAGTCTGGACAGTTTCACTATCACCTCGTTCTTATCAAACAATCAAAAGTATTAATACTAGCCCATAAAAACTAAGTTTTTATTATAAATCCTTTATGTTAATGCATTTTGGTTATGTGAGGGGTAAATATCGGTATCAATTCATTTTAATTTAAGGAAAGAAATTAAAATTTAAAAAAATGAAGCTAATTTATTTTTAATTGTTGATGAATTCAACTACAGTGCAACCTCTCTTTACCGGCCACGGATCAACAGGCCTATTATATTATAAATGGGAGGTGATGTAAACTTTGTTTGACGGCATTTCCAGGTAAATAAAAGGGGAGTGACGATGTTGTGGTGGCAAAATAGGAGCGTGTTTGTTTCTATGACTAAATATTTCTAGCAATCAAATAACATCTCTGTTTCTTTTTTCTTCACCTGGAGCCTTTCTCTGAATTTCATTAGAGCAAGTTTCTTTTAGACGAGAGGCACAAATAAAAAGCCAGTTTATGAAATCGTCAACCAAGCTCTTTGGATGTGGTTCATACATGATAAAAATACGAAAATGGAGAAATCTTGGCTTTAAAAAAAATGTTTAAAGGTAAAAAACAGAAAATAATAACTTATTTTTTTAAACAATTATTCAGTGTGTATACCTATTAAGTTTTCAAAGTTTAAATGTTTCATTTTTTCGTGTTAGTTTATGTACGCATATTGCATATACAGTAATCACAAAATTTATTTGAAAACGCTTTGATGTGTTCAAACAACACCTCGATAAAATAACACGTTGGAAGGCAGGAACAAAACACTGGAGATTACCACCACAGGCCCAAAGAGAATCTACCGTTATAATGCAAACCAACAATCCATTGATTTTTTATCAATCCTTCATTGTAAAAAAAACAAAAAAACTTTATTTTATTATGTACTAAAAGATCAGAAAAACTCATTTTACTAGTGAGTTTAAAAGGACAAATAAAAAAACAATCCATATATCATACACAATCATAATTTTAATAAAATATTAACAACATAATATTACAATAATTATATTACAAAAACGAAAACCAAGTCAAGCAACAGAATTCATTATTCTAATCTGGTTTCACGAGGTCTACTCAAGTTTGTATGAGTTTTAACTTGTGACAGCACAGGAGAGTCGAATGCATGGGGTGGGGGGCCAATGAGAGATTGAGATTTTGAAGTCTAGAAGGTTGGCTGTCGACCTTTCCAGCTCATTTCCCACATTATTAAAATTTAAAACTCATCTTGTACAGCAGTGAACTTAAACGTTAGATCTAAAATCAATCTCACTCTAAATCACAGTAAGGATGGAAAATCAAACTTAAATCCATTTGTACACACATGCGTGTATAATCAACCACATAATGCAGCAGTTGCCATTAATTCAAGTGTTTTAATCATTTTCATTGATTCAGGTATGAATCAATGCAGACAGTGAAATTAAAAATAATAATTTACAGAATAGCAAAGAGCCACAGAGTGTAATCCGAGTTTTGAAAGTTTTAGTACAAGAAGAGAAGAGAGGCGACTCTAGTGAAATATTAACTCGGTCGGCTCACAAAGTTAGGAATTGTTTTTATTGAGTTTCTTAACTTTAGATTTGAGAGCGTCCAAGTCGACCCCGATGTGAGGCGCGCCTGGTTTCTTCTTCTTCTTCTTCTTGTTCTTGTTGGAGGCGCCGGGCTGGTCCTCGCGAGGCGGTACGAAGGCGAGAGCACGTTTATCTTCCCTGCGTACCTTAGCCTCGGCCCTCTTCTTCTCGATCTCCTGCATCTTCTTCTTCCTCTTGTCCTGCTCCGACATGAAGTACTCTCCGCTCTCGAGGAGCTTGTCTATGTTGCGCTCCTGCGGAGGCGGAGGGAACGGAGTGTATTCCTTCTTGGTTTTCTTGGGCTTCTTCTTGGGAGCCTTGTTAGAAGATTTGAACTGAGGGAGGAAGCGGGCCCAGTTCTCCTGCTTGAGCTCGGGGTTGCGGGCCAGCTCACGCTTGATCATCAGAGCCTTGATGTTGTAGATCGGATGGATGTTCTTCATCGTGTCTTCCACCACCCTCCTCACCTGAAAATAACAAACATTTTTATATTTCGATTAATAGATTAAGACGTACGAGTCTGTTGTTTCTCATACGGAACTTGTTCATAACAAATAAAAGTGAAACATCAAGTAACCAAGTATCGCTGCACTAAGCAGATGCAACCTCCTTTTCACTGATCACTGACTAAAGTGTGTCGACCCAGTCTTCAATATATTACTTGCAATTGTAGTTGTGACACAATAAACATCAAAATCATTTTATTTTAATTTTACAGTAAAGTCTCGATAATCCAAGTTGGAAATTACAGTATATTATAGTAAAATATTCTATAAAAAAAAAGAGAGAGAGAAAAAAAAGAGGATATTTTGAGAGCTAATTAGAATAGGTAAGGACCAGCAATAACTTGGATTATTGGAAATTTACACAAAAATTGAATTTGGAATTCTTCTTTGTAACTCTTTATTAAATATATTACATTTGTATTTTATTTTCATTATGTTTTTAAATAATTTCAAGCTAATCTGTTTCTAATGACCCACAGTTACACACCTGACTCCCGTGCAATTGTTTTCAGTGTTTCACCGTTATCTAACGCAACAACGTATCTATGTCCACAGCAGAAGCAAGTTCGGTATGTTTTCGTTTACTCGTTATAAAAATGTAATGCAATGCTTTCGGTTTGAGATTTTACTTAAAACTGAAGATGAAGAAATAATCGATTAGGGTTGCCTGAATTTGAATGTAAACACAGGAGCTGAGACAGGAAAGGAATTGCATGAAATCATACGGGTCCTTCTCGACTAACACTGCCCTGTCCTAATTGTGTTTAATTCAGGCAACCCACTCGGCTCCTTCTTTCCATCAACTCACTTTTGACTCAGATTATTGGAGGTCAGACTATCGAGACTCTGCTGTATTCGCAAGATATAATTGAAGACCACAAGGGGAAACATGGAACGTCACATTCAGGTAAAACTCAGCAACAAGCATATTAGCACAGCAACGGAGCACATTAAAGATTAATGGAAGCTTAAATAAGCATAATATTTCAGAGCCATCTTTCAACATTATAACATTATTTCCTAGCATTAAATTCTTCTTATTCAGTTGAACAATTTTAAACGTTTATCTTATTTTTGATAAAATTGTGACATTCCATTAGACTGAAAAGGATTTTTTTTTTTTTTTTTTTTTTTTTTACGATAATTTAAAAAATATGTCATATCTCAAAAACTGAATGAGAACTGAAACAACTATTTAGAATCTATAATTGATTTTCAAATAACAGCTTATACATATTATTTCTTAAAAATAACCCCAAAATACAGAGCCCTCTAGCCTTATAAATCAAAAACTAGTCCGATAATCTTAAACTTTAACTATACCATTCAAATACTAATGAAAAGCAATGTTTTTTCCAAATTTGGCACAAATCAAGCATTGCTCAATTAACACGCCAGTGGACCACGTTGTGGGAAAGTGCTGATGGTCAGGTCAATAGGGCCATGCTCTGCCAACTACCCTTCTATCTATTGTATAATACCCAGGGTCCACAGTTTAGATTGTATCTAAAACGTTAGCCCTGTAGAGCGCATCTCTACAGTTCAATGCAAACTTTTCATTATTTAAAGTTGATTTTTTTTGTTAATTCCCAGGCACAGCGTCATGCCAAGCTATTGTTTGTCCGCTGCAAACATGTTAAGAGGAGAGGACTCTGGAATTTCCGAGTCAAATTTTTAATTGTAACAGGCCTTAAAAGACAGTCCATTCGGAAATAGATTCGAAAAGGTTCTTTTATGCTCTTTAAAATTTTGCCTCAGCTCAATTTCTTTATCTCATTTAGTATTTGAGATACTAGCATTTTCATTAAATTATAGTAAAATATTCTAAAATAAAAAATTTAAAAAAAAAATTGATATTTTGAGAGCTAATGAGAATAGGTAATACGTGCCTGACATTTTTGTCGGATTTGAACTTTAGAACTTACCAGTTTATGCTATAACATTTTATCACGGATCATACTGTACATCTAATTCAAGTAATTAAAAGAGTTTTGAACTAGATTTCTAGCTTTAATAAATTGTATTATAATATAAAGTAACAGAATATAATTCAGTTTTCTCTCAATTCATCAAAATCAATTTAAAGGAAAAGTAAATCCTCAGTGTTTCAACACAATAACAGCCAACTTAAAATGAAAAGGCCCAAATTAGGATGAAACCTACCCCCTACAGCCCAACCTAATTAGTAAACAGTTACTCATACTAATAACTTAATAAGACTTTTAGTCTGTAATTCAATCACTAATGCCTTGGATCATGAGCAGCAGCTTCCCATAGACTTTGTATAACAGATTTGAGACTGAAAAATAGAACCGATTGAGGAATATTAAATATAAAACTGCCGCAGGAGTCTCAATGTCTTGGGGAGACAAACACACAAACTTTGAGACTTTTGTAGGGCGGAATATCGTTTAGAACCAAGAGAGCTGCTATAGTAAAAAAGTGCCGATCCCAGAAGACAGGATACTACACTATCAATATTTATATAGGTGAGTACAATACTAAGTCTTTAATATTAATGTTTTGAACTCACGCACATCAGGTTGTAAATGACCAACGTCACTAGTGTAACAGTTAATATTTTCTTTAAAGTGACCTCACGCCTTTTATTCACGACAGAAGTAAGAATGGATTGTGCAATGATAAAAAAAGGTAAAACTGCAGTTATCCAGCCACCTAAGAAAAGAGGTTAGAAAATTTGGAAGGGCGGTCAATCAAATTTACCTTTAGAAAAAGGGATATTATCCCTAAAATGTATTAATTATAGAGATATAATCTTTCAAATGTATAAATCTTAAAAATGAGCTCTTTTATCGAAGGGATATAAACTCTTAAGTGTATAAATCAAGCAAAATTGTGCTGCCAAGCGATTCTTGACTGTATGGATAACTGCAGATTAGCCGAGAAAAGGAATTGAGGGTGAGAAAAAAAGGGAGACTAAGACGAAGATGTGTCTACACTAAGGCATCGGAAGGGGCCAACCATAGCCCGTCACGTTGAGCTATATCACTATAGTCGTACTACAATTAGAGTTTACTCTGAGCTGAGCCGTCAGGACATGGGGAGGGAGAATATAGAGCTACTAGTCCCTCATCCTTAGGGCCACACTCCTCTACCAGACATGTTTGTTTGCTTAGTCGGCCCAACCTTCTAGAAGTCAAAATCTCTGTTTTCCATTTTCCCACATAGTCAGAGTAAACTCTACTTGTAAGACTAGGGTGGGAGGCAGTGCTTGGTCGGCTAGATTTACCCGAGACAGTGTGAGTAAAAGGAAGTGTGTGTGGGTGTGTTACCTGTAAGAGTCCTTTGTGAGGTCCGACGACAGCGACAGTCTGGCCCTGGACCTGGACTGTGCAGCTGGTGAGGAGTTCGAGAGACTTCTGAGTGCAGCCGCCGGGCCCGATCAGGCGCTTCCTCCGCTTGATGAACTTCTCCCTGTTCCGCACCAGAGAGCTGATCTTGATGATGTCGCAGCTCATCTCGTCTTCCAACACTTTCTTAGCCGTTTCGAAGGGCACGCAACGAGAGAGCAGTCTCACCAGGTCCCTCGCCTTTATGATGATGTAGGGGTCCCAGGTCTTCCTTGTAGTTTTGACCGTCATACATCCTTCGACCAGATCCAGTTCCGCTTTGATATGATGCGATTCCAGTGTTTTCTTGACCAAGGGCCAACACTCTTTGATGTAAGCCTCCCTGTACTTGGGAAACAGGATGCAAAACGAACTTTCTTCCAGTAGAGAATGTTTGATGTCTTCCTTCGTAAACTTCGGTATTTCCATAGCCCACGCGTTATCGACGGCTTCCGTTTCACCTCCTGCCATGCTTAAAATTAAAACCACCTACTGATAAAAAAATAAAATCGACTTCTTAAATAAAATCAGCCGTCACACATGTAAACAAACAATAACAAATCCATGCTGGTTCAGTCAGTCGAGTCAGGTTATCCTGCTTTTACTAATAAATGTAACCTTTATAGAGGTAACGGACAACTGTTTTCTGAAGGAATAAATTATGAAAAGCTCGGCACGAAATGTTTTGACTATATAAATGTACAGTATATTATTTAATCTTAAAGAGTTTTCTGAAAAGTCAAATTATGTGATTTTTATCTTTCAAACATTTGAAATCGTCTTAAGAAATGATCAGTTCCAGTGTTGCCATTATTACTTTTGAACCTCCCTCTCCCTCTACTTTTTTAAATATGAGTTGTTAATAGATTTAGATTTTTGTTTTCTGATACCATTTAGATTAACCATTATTAATTCTGCAAGTATCGTAAGATTAAAAAAAATATTCAGTGAAGTCAGTTTTCAGGATTTAGTCAGCCTTAAGAATTCAACGTATTTTATTTAGTTTTTAAATGACCATTTTATGTATAGACATGTTACCCAGAGGTGTTGCCATAGTGACAGTGTCGAAGTAACAAACTTTTGTGTATCCCTATAATAACAGTTTCCCTACACTACATTTCACATTTATAGTTAATTCAGTGCTCTTGCTTAGCGTAGATTATTATTTTAACGTTCTAGGTCCGTTTAAAACAGAATTATTTAAAATGTATGTTTCCATGTCATCATATTTGCAACAAGCCCACTTGTTGGAAGTTCATGAGATTTACTCCTGAAGTAAAAGTTGGTCTGCTGAAGTTGGGCTGTTGCCGAGCTAAACGTTAAGGAAGCTGAATAAGTGAAGTCGTCAATTGAGCTAAACCGTTTTCTAAAGTTAGTACATTTCTAGTTTAATTCAGCTACGTTATTATAGCAAGTATTTACTTAAATATAATCAATTATACTCTTGACTGTATATTATGTTGTGATAAATAACCACTTTAATTTAAAAAAGTGTTTGAATAGTGATTGCTTAGCCAGATTTTTCAGATGGTTAGATGGGTTGTATGAAATTTGTCAGGTAGTGATTAAGCCTTGCGATTTGTCGGTGCAATCTGAAGGAATGATAAAATGCATGATATATCGTTGCAACCTGGGAGCGTTTACACCTCACCGATTTCTTACCACGATCTCCGACCCGATCTTTCTTTTTATTTTAACTTACGTTAGGGGTTGGTCGGCATGTTGTACAACCTCCCTTTACATGCATCGACTTGTCGACCGATCCCACAGATTGAATAAGTTTTGATTCGATCAACAACCCAACCCCAACATCGTTATACAATTTCTATTTACACCTTACGATATATCGGTGCGATTTATCGTTCCCACCAGATTGCACCGACAAATCGCAAGGTGTAATGCCGGCTTTAGGTCGGTTGGCTAAATTGAAGGGGATGGTGCAATCGAGAATTGCTTGGCAGCACAATTATGCTTCTATAATTCATACACTTGAGAAATCATATGCCTTTGTCAAACAGTACATTCGTATGTTTTATACATTTGAGAGATTATATTTGAATAAAAAAATACATTGGAGTAAGGCCCTACCTTTTCACTAACAGCGCCGTTTTGTTTGTTTGTATAATATTTCCCAGGTGATTATTGCTAGTCCCAGGTCTAGTCACATATTGTAAACATGAAATCCCAAAACAAATCCCGGTAAATTGAGCTCTTGAAGTTTGTGTAAATCATGCATAATACAACCTCCACTCAAATACATATATCTGACCAAAAACCACTTGTGTGGTAAAAAAACACCCCGCCAAGTCTGTGGTCCAAAAAAGTTGTGAAATCAACTTTCTATCCCGCCAAGTGATGTTGGCACTTTCTCCTGACCCATCACTATCAACATAGATACTTTTCAGCTTCATCTCCTTGGCGGTGGGCCACGCGATTTCCTAAAACTGGAATTTTAATATTCTTCAAACACCAATACAATTTCTTGTTTCACCTTCACATTTGCCAAATGAGGTTTGTGTGGAAAGATGGTTGTGCGTGGAATACAACCAGTTAACATTAGGTAGTACTGCAGGCACACCGCCAAGGAGAAGAAGCTGAAAAGTATCTATGTTGATAGTGATGGGTCA
>KZ651361.1:306177-320324 GCA_001010745.2 Gerris buenoi
ATAAAACCTATATGGACATATGGCATCGAGTTATGGGGCTGTACCAAGCGTTCCAACTCCTACCGAATCCAATCCCTCCAGTCTAAAATCCTAAGAAGAATAACTAATGCTCCCTTCTTTGTTTCCAACCTGATCATTCATACCGACCTAAAAGTACCCTTTGTTTCTGACCTAGCCACCTCCAGATATCAATCCTTTCACGATTCCGTATCCCATCATCCTAATCCTTTAGTCCAAAACCTATCTTCAAATCACATTCCTGGAAATCCTCTCCGACGACTCAAAAGACAGTGGCCACGCGACTTGTTAAATATTTAAAATACTTAAAATAAAAAATTGACATTAGATAGCATGTTAAACCCATGTCATTAAGGTTGAGTTCTGTCACTGGACAGTATCTCACATCAAGAGTACCACGCCATGTAAAACTATATCTGTATTACTTATAACAATTAATTTTGTAGTTGTAATATACAAAAAAAAAAAAAAAAAGATAGGAAATATAATGTAGTTTGTGATAGTAAATATAATTTCTTTCTTATTTTGGAGTAATTGGTTGAGAATTAATAAAAAAGGCTTGTCCCTGCAATCGGTCACGATAGTTACCAAGAATATGGCTGTTTGACTGAGGGCGGGATTTAAGTGTTTTACAGTTAACAGAATCTTCCCTTTATAACCTAAAGTTCGTCTCTTCGTTTTCTGAAGTAAGCCTCGGTCACAAAAAAATTCTCTTCAAAAATCATAGGGCGTATGTTTATTAAAAGTCACAATAGTTACTATTGTTTTTAGTACTTAAGGTGAAAACACACGGTATAGAAAACTAGCGTATAGTTTGTACTATAGCTATAGTAAACTATGCTTGTTGCTGTATAGTTTTTTTTCCTTCTCGTGTGGCCCCTCTGTATAGTAATATTTCTGTATGTATAGCGTATAATACAACTATAGGATAGTAAACTATACAAATAGCCAACTAAAACTAGAACTCATGTCGGCATAAATGCTAGTTTACTATAGCTATAGTAAAAACTATACGCTAGTTTTCTATACAGTGTGTTTTCACCTTTAAAATTGCATTTAAAGCTTTTTAATATTTTTTGGGAATACCTCAGTAGTATACAGAAAACTTATGCTTTCCTTTGGTAGCACTAATATATTAGGGCGGCTTGGCCGCCATGTTTTAGTTTATAAGTCACGATAGTTACTTTTCACATACATATTCTTGTTGAATAGATGTTCAGCGTCAAAATAAAGCACTAGTTGGCTCAGAATTGTTAAAGTGTCACTTTTTTTAAATATGTCCCTTTAATTTTTTTAACATGATATTTGTCACGATAGTTACCTACCCAGGAACAAAATAGATGTCACATTAGTTACCCAGCGCACTCCGTGTCACGATAGTTACTATAAAAAATTATATTTAAATAGGTCATTTTTTAAAATAAAAAAACTTCGTCCTCTTCTGAGAGTTGTGTGTACAATGACTTATTTAAGAAATTAAAGCTAATCAGCTAACAAAAAATTTTATGACCAGGAAATTTAATTAATGGAACATGAACGGTAACTATCGTGACAAAATTATAATTAATTAATTTTTTGACAAATTTTAATTTAAATCAAATTATAATTTTTATTAACTACGGGAAACAGACAGAGAAAAACAAGCTCCTGCCCGGGTTCATACCCCGGCGCAGGAGCTTGTTTTTCTCTGTCTGTTTCCCGTAGTTAATAATAATTATAATTTGATTTAAATTAAAATTTAATCTTTCTGTAGTATAAATACTACCAAAGTCGTAAAAATGAATTTCTTTTTTGACAAATTAAAATCAATGTAAGAAATGTCATTAGTACGGTTTGAGTCTGAGTGATGATCTCCAGGTGGTAAATATCATTTTGCAAATCGGCAAGGTGAAGAAAAAATTCCGGTAACTATTTTGTCTAAAAAACTTGACTTTTTTAATTTAAAAATTGTTAAAAAATATTAAAACTTCAAAATCCCACGACCCACATACTTATTCTTGTTTTATAGATGTTCAGCTTCAAAATAAAGCACTAGCCGAATCAAAATCTGAAAAATAAATTTTGGGCATAAAGGTTTGCTCAGAATTGTCAAAGTGTCACTTTTTTTTTAAAATAACCCATTAGTTTGATTTAACCTTACATATTAATACAGATGTGTGTGTGTAGTTATAGAGGAGGATGTCGCACACTATAGAGACAGGGTCGACCATATCGACCGTGATGTCGACCCCACGGAGCCAACCTGGGGACGACGACCAGAACTACGCCCTGTTCATCATCATGGACGACCTGCTAGACAAACTCAAGATGCTCAACTACGAAGATGAATTCATCAAACATCTCAAGATGAGACCTCTGAACCGGTGAGACGAGTCTACTCTAAGTACTGGATGTTCTCTGAAGCTTCCTAGTAGAAGGGCCTCTAGTTTACTTGCCACGTCTCAATTATCTCTTATTCTAATTGACTATTAAGACAAAGTGGTGTTATCAGTTTTAAGAGTGATGTTGATCTGTCCCCGAGTTGTTCCGACTAAATATCTATTTGTGTTAATAGTTATTTCTCTGTTAGTGTATTATCTATTATAATAATAGGTAACACACTATTATTAGTGGTATAGTAAACAAATACCTCATTTAATTCTGCACTTTTAGGTGTCTCTAAGGTAAATCAAGTAAGGCGCGCTTCACCTAAGTACGTGAGGCGTTAATCGCCGGTTTCTGTACGATTAAGTTTAAATATTAAGTGTAATAGCTGCATATTCTTTTTCTACACTTCAAGACCTTCAAATTGATGTATAACATGCCATGGTGACAAAAAACTTTTTTTAGCCACCCGCCATATTGGCCGCCATCTTGAAAATATCAAGTGTAAAATTTGTATAGTTGCATATTCATTTTCTACACTTCAAGGCCTTTAAATTGATGTATAATATGCCATGGTTACTAAATTTTTGTTTTTAGTCATCCGCCATATTGGCCGCCATCTTGAAAATATTACGTGTGTTATTTTAATAGTTGCATATTCTTTTTCTAAACTTCAAGACCCTTAAATTGATGTATAACATGCCATGGTAGCTAAAAACTTTTTTTTGGTCACCCGCCATATTGGCAGGGCCGCCATCTTGGAAATATTAAGTTTAAAAACTCCAAAATTTGTCCAGTTGTCTAAAATGCCGGGATGTACCTGTGTGCCAAATTTCATGTTTCTAGCTATAGTAGTTTGTGAGTTGAAACAAGCCTACGGACAAACGGACAGACAGAGCCGTTATATAAGGTTTCTTTTTGTACTTTGTACAGAAACCTAAAAGTTAAAGGGAAGGGTCAAACTAAGATTAAATAAAGGTTTCAGTTCTAGCAAAAAATACAAAATACTGTCATTGTGAATAAGTGCTTGTATTACTTAGGACCAGCCGCCTCCTTGTACACATTTGTATTTGCTAATGGTTGACTTGGGCAGTAATACACTTGGCACCAGTAAAAATCACAGGGAAGTACTTAGTCCAAGTACTTTTAAGGGTTTTGTAGATGAGTAAGCATACCCATAATGTAAATTATGATTTCTTGTCTTCAATCTCAAGAGTCCCGGGTTCGATCCCCCGGGGGGTCACAATGTTTTTTATCAGTAATAAACCAAAAGGAACGCAAAATTTAAAAAAGCAAATATATATTTGAGTCCTACTCTTCAGCAGCTTTCATTTGATACCCAACTCAAAATTTTAAAAAAATAAAATTTTGGGCAAATTTTAAATTTTCGCGCCTAAAATTGGCAATTTTTAAAATTTTTCGATGCACTCCCGGAATTTACATCACCCCACAATAGGGTATTAGTATGAATTATTTTGAAATTTTACATCCAGCCGTTATATGGTAGTTGAGGGGGGGCAATTTTGGGTGTATTTTGATTTATTTGACCAATAAGGAAAGCGAAATTTAAAAATTTATTCATATATTCGTAATCTGCTATTCAGCAGCTTTCATTTGATACCCCACTCGAAAATTAAAAAAAATCTAAATTTTTGACTTTACCGCATTTTTTCGAATTGCGCATGCGCATATTAAATTTTTAACTTTTGTGTATATGTCCTGTGTTTGGGCCCGGAAGTTACGCCAGTGTTTCAAATTTCAGCATTTTAGCTTAAATGGTTCGGGCGCTGTGAGCCAAAGAGCGACGGACAGACGGACACATCACCCTCGGCATAAGGGTTTTGAGAAGTATCTACAAAACCCTAAAAACCAACTTTTTTATAAGTGACATAAACCCTTTTGCTGCAGTGTGATTATTAAAACTTTATTTATTGAGGGCAGGGTAGTAGTTAGGGGTTGAAGTATAATTTGTATCTGGTATTTAGTAAAAAGAAAGTGACGGGTACTATGAGGGTAAACTAAGCTGCGTCTCGAGGTGGGTTCAAAACATTGCCAACTCGAGGTGCAGAGTGGTAAAGTCTCGGAGGTGCCATCTAGCAGGCAGCTCAACAACTTATTAATACCATAAAGTACCACTATAGTAATGTTTAAATAATTACAAGATAAAAACAACTTTTTATATACCACGTTTTTAAATTTTCTGTCATAAATCATAAATTTGAAACCTGTCAAAATGATGATTGTAAATATGGGACGTGCCAAAACAAATAAAATAAGTTGCGGATTTTTTCTGAACTAACTTTCCACTCAGCACAATTTGATGAAAACCAATTAAATTTTGATGAAAGATAGATAAAAGTATTTTAAAAAATGCATTGTCATTGTGTTCTGAGCTATTCTAAAAGTTTCAAATGTCTAGCTAATCGGGAAGTTAGTTAAAAATTGATTGCAAGATTTGTACCGGACAAACGAACGAACACACGAGAAAGCTAGCTAATAAAAACGTAGTAAAATACCCCTGACACTCACCCATTCAAAATACAAAAAATATCATGCTGGCTAAAATCGGCATCTGCTATGGTGGCACCTGTTTCTCATGCCGGCATCAGCAGCGAGAGAGTTAAATACGGCAGACTTAAAAACGACAAGTTTTTAGTTTTTCTAGGTATTTGTTTATCGTAGTGTGATTGAATTAATGAAACAATGTTGGTGTGTGTGCAGTCATTACTTTGCGGTGGGAGGTAACCCGGGAGAACAGTTCTACTTGTGGAGCGGTCTGAGCTGGTGGCTGCTGACCAGACTGGGTCGACACATGACTCGACCTCAGGAACACGACGACCCCAACTCCACTATAGCCACCATCTTGGAGCTCCTCAGGAGCCTCGTACGTTTGTATCCACTTTGCCTTCTCTTCCGTAAAATAACAATGATAAACTCGTGTCCCGTTAAACAACCTTACACAGACTTGTTATAGGACTTTAGAGGAGGCACTTACAATGTTTCCTCCTGTAGATCTAGATTTATTTGACAGAGAGTAAGTTTGTTTGTGCAGGAGGTATCGACGGACTTCTCACCCAACAAGTTGAAGAAAGGGTGGGGACTCCAAGTGATCCAGACGCTGTCCAGCCTCGTAGACAAGGTCTTCACTAAGGAGCACATCACTTACAAAAAGTAATATTGTATTCTGTTACCTGTACTTGTAAAACACAAAAATGAAAATACTCATCACAATATATCTGGAACCGCCTAGGTCTAGTCATATTGCTATCTCTATCATACATGGTGGCGGCCAAGATATTGTGGTAGAACACATATTCAGATAAATTATATTAAAATATAGGCTAATATAATAGTTTAAGATAAGGAAAATTTAGATTATAAATGCATTTTTTTAAGAATCATTTCTTTTGCAGTCAGGTTTGCTTGACTAGAGAAAGAACCAAGAGTCTAGGTTTAGTTTGACAAATAATTTTCGAGTTGATAAAATTTCGTATGACGCCATTCCTAAGTTGGTAGGACTGGTGAAGTCAGGCCCTTCACCTAAGGGTCGGGAAACGCCGTCTTTGGAATTTCATTGGTGCCTGGATCCTCGAATCGAGATGGTCATATTTATCGCCATTCCATCTTAGGATGTTAAAGTACAAGCAATATGCTTGTTTCATTTTTTTTAAAAAAAGAAAAGTTTACGTAGTTTTTAAGTAAATTTTTTTTTNCTTGACTCGGTTATCAAAATTGCAAAATGTTTACACAAAACATTAAGATTAAATTTTGATGAATTAATGTAAATGTTAGATGTATCTGTGCATGTGGTAATATTTCTATCGATAATGTTAAAATAAATAATAGAAATTAGTTATTTATGTAACTAGGCATAAATGCAATTTTGCTGACAAGTTTTTAAGTTTTAGTTCCGAGCCAAAGGCGAGGATAGGCTTAACAAATTTACTGCAGAGGCGAAGCCGAGGTTGCCTTATACAAATTTACTGCAGAGGCGAAGCCGAGGTTGCCTTATCAAAAGGTTGGATGAATCCATGTTTGCCTAGATTTTAGATCTAAAATTTTGAATTTTCATTAATAAGTTTTCCTAACTACCTTAATTTTTTTTATTTACGGGCAACGAGGGGAACACCTCAATATATATATATATATTGCCAATATATCAATATCATACATGGCGATATCTCTGGATCCATTTGCACTAGAACCTTGAAATGCTTAGTATGTCCTGGTTATTAATCTTTGACTAATATAAGCTTTTATAAGTGTATAAGGGTGTGTGTATAAGCTTATATAAGTGTTTTCAGGCTCATCAGAAGCCGACCTTAATGAGTTTAACCTGTGACACCTGATATGTGACAGATGTGTGTTTAGTAGTCAATGTATGTTTGTGGGTTTTTGTCCAGTACACCGGCACCAGTACCGATCTTTCTTATCTCAAGGATGTCTAGTAAAGTTTCAGCTATCTTTTCCCCAACATTAGAAAAATATTTATCAAAAATAGCACATTTTTATTAGCTCTTTACTTACTTTCTTTATTTATTTATTATTATTATTATTNTGCCAGTGTAGTCCCAAAAAACTACACCGTAAGTTAACTTTATTTTATGACAAAGTATTAAAATCAAATTTCACCTTAGAGATGCATAAAAACACTGTTTTAGGAGGTCCTAATTTCAAAATTTTCCGGGGGAGGACCCCCCTCTTTCATTGTGTCCCCCTCCAATATTTTTTTTTTTTTTCAGTTTTTGTATAATATTATAGTTTAATCTACTTCCTACGACCACGCCTACAGTTTCCCAAACTTTTTTTTATTATTATTTCTCGACTGTTGAATTATGTAATTGTTATTTGTTATGAGGCCTGTGATAGCTGCGGAGGAGGAAGAGGAACTCTATGAAATCGTAGACGAAGAAGTTGAACTGGTTCTCGATAAAATAGAGGAAGAGGTTGTTTTCCGTTTTATTATATTTACCTTTCTATTTCATTTAATAAACTATTAGGCATCGCATCACTTTATTATTGATGCGAGTGTAATCCAATAAATATTGAGTACCAAGAAAACGGTTAATCCTGATGGGTTGATCGTCGAAGAGGGTGATTGGGATTTTTTGGGAAGTTAAACATACCAGTGTTAATTGTAGTTTAGGCACTGTGTATGAAATTTGATAAAAATCAATTAAATTATAGTTTTATTAAAATGGATTGGTTAGAATGTTGACATAGTTGAAAACTTTTTCTCTTTTTAAGTGGTTTAGAGCACAATTGAAGGATTTAGAAATCTGTATCGTATATTTAAATAAGTATTTGGAAAAAGGTTGCTTGGCCGCGCCCATCAGATGAAAGAACAATCTTTTTGTCTCCTAAAATTCAAATGTTAAGTAGAGAAGTTGTTTCCTTGTATTGTTTAAATTAGTTGATTTTTGGTCTGAAGAAAAAAATAAAACATTTGGGATATTTCAACCCCTCCTTGAGTCATTATCAACCTGAGTGTGATAAAACAAATAGTGTAATGGACAGTGGATGAAGTATTAAGTAAAATAGATGATAGTAATATATTAGAAATAGGTATAATAGAAATTTTTACACAGTATCTCTAAGTGAAATAAATATTATCGAATTTCAGACAGTTTGACGAGAATCACACGATTCGTTAGAGAGTGATAAAATGTTTTCAATTTGACGTAAAAAAAAAATCTATGTAGGGTAATGTTCTAGTCAGTCAGCTTGAGAATGACCCAAGGAGGGGTCCAAATATCGCAAATGGGAACGTTTTATTTTTTCCTTTAGACCAAAAATCAACTGATTCAAAATTTAACTTTGAAGCTCACATTTGGCCGTTGCTTAGAAGCTCGACAGCAGCTCAATTTTTACCCGATTCGATCTCTCGATTTCTCTAAAGTGGGTATTTATTTACTGGTAGGTGGAGGACGGAGGTAGCGACGGAGAAGAGGAAGATCTAGGTCTGAGTGTAGACGAGCTGGGAGCTGTCGGCCCCGACATGCCGACCATGGAGTTAGAGACGATGGAGTACGGAGAGAGTCTGACGGAGTGGAGAGAAGAAGTGGAGCGAGTGACTCCGGCACTCAGGGTCTCCGTTCTACCACCACACGAGCACTGGAGGTCACATCTACACTCCATACACCAGCACAGGTATCTAACCCTCCCGTTAGAACCACTTGTCCTTCTTCTCTAACATCTGCTGCAATATCCATCGAGACCCCAGTCTGCTTTGGGCAAGTACATGTGTATTTGCACTCGGTCAAATTATTTGTATAATATTTTATATGCTCAAGGCTACAAGAGATGCATCTCGGGCCTGACAGTTTGCTTCTGTCTAACAGAGAACATGCAAGCCGCATATGATTTGTTTTCTTCTCAAAAGTCCTTTACTAGTTTTACAGCTCATAAAGAGCTCATACACAAGAATTTGCATTTTGCTCGTATGTCTATGTCAGCCACATTTATTTTCAATACGGCAGTGGAAAAGAGCTTTCGACACCCTCATTTCAGTCGTAAACTGTGTCGTGTTTTTAAAATCAGTTGAAAAATGAAAATTTAGTAATAGTTATTTATGTAACTAGGCAGCAAAATTAAATTTTGCTGACAAGTTTTTAAGTTTTAGTTCCGAGCCAAAGGCGAGGATAAGCTTAACAAATTTACTGCAGAGGCGAAGCCGAGGTTGCCTTATCAAAAGGTTGGATGAATCCATGTTTGCCTAGATTTTAGATCTAAAATTTTGAATTTTTATTTAGAATTTAAGGCAACCTAATTCGGTTGGATTGGGGATAAAATTAGCTTTCATTTGATATATAACTCGATATAATGACTGATGAGGGTATATTAATTACGTTACTCACCTGTTTATACCTGGCAACTCCATAGTTGTCCAGAGAGGAAAGTAGGCAACCCTTATTTTTTGAATTCCTTGGGTTCGATTTTCTCAGTTAATGTTCGATTTTCATGAATAACACATCGGGGAAGTTGAAGTAAGAGGAAGGTTATAAACAGTTTATTATTTAACATCATCGGTACGCGATTTCGCTAGACAACCTATTTGCGATGTATCATTCTACACATTCTCTATCATATATTATTTATTCCAATTAAATAACAGATGAGGGTATATATTCCTTATACTGGATCTTAGACTATTATACTTTATTTAAATTTTAAAATAACTCTAAATTTATATATCAGACAACTCAATAAACTGTTATTAATCTATAGGATTTTTTATAAAAATATCCCCAGAATAAAGTGTGTACTTACAGTATTAGAAGTAGAAATAATCTCATTTAGGCAGCTCCAGTATTCTCCTGATCGCACCTTCTGTGATTTTCTTCTCTTCAAGTAGATTCCAAGGATTTAAAATTTGTTAAACAATTTAATTACTTTTAAAATATTTTCTTAATAAAACGGCTAGTTAATCATTAAAATGAACGGTATCGATATGCACTCTAAGCTGCTAGCCGTCCTACCGACTGCGCCAGTTAACTTGTGATTATACGAATTTAAATTTTTTAAAAAAGAATTTATTTTAAGTTTACAATTATAAGTATTATAACATTGAACAATAACTTACAAATACAAATATTGGTTTTACAACGGAGTTGGAGTCGATGGGAAGACTAAGTGCGCGCGGCGTAACACCGTGCCTAAATATGGTAAAAGTGCTGAGGTTACGTCTGATTGAGTCAGGAGAATTTCCATTGTTAACTTATAAATACCAATCATGCTCCTGATATTGAGCTGCTAATTATGAAATAAATTGTGCTAATACCTTATCGTAAGGTGATGAAAATAACAGGGGAAAATCCCAATGTTTATAAATTGCAAATTTTGCATGAACACATGCAAAAACAAAAGAAACATTTTCTGTTGCATTTAAAAGTCAAAATATACCCCCAAAAAATTCCCCTCCTAACCACTCTATAATGGGTTGTCCAGTTTCAGCTGGATTGGATGACTGGAAGAGTGTTAATTACCCCTGTAATGACAGACACACTGGCTGATGGTGTGGCCAGATGATACGCTGGTAACAGTCTACCAGGATGTTGAAGTGTTTCTAGTTGTATGTTTGTTTGACAGGGACACACTGAGGCTGATGGTGTGGCCCGATGTTAGGATGTTACCCGTGGGATGTTGTTCTAGTTGTATGTTTGTTTGACAGGGACACACTAAGGACAGTGATACCGAGTGTGATGAGTACCCTGGGGAAGCTGACAGGAGACATGGACTCAGCGCTAGACAAGGCAGCTAAGAGAGAGAGACTCCTCAACTCTCACCTCCACCAAGCCATCTCTAACTACTCCGCTGCACAGGTACACTATAGTCTTCACTCGCTACATCTTATATCTCTTGTTACTTTTCATTCATACTTTTAGTTAAGCCGAGGCCACACATTGGCCGACATTTGCCAAATACCTTCAAAGGTTCCAAATGTGGCCGCTTTACTATTGGCAAATGTCGTCAAATGTTTGAGTTTGAAAGGTATTGGAAGGTTGGTCGAAGAGAACGACCAACCTTCCAATATCCAATACCGATACAAAGGAGCCGCCTACCTTTCCCCACCCCAACATCGAATACGTCTGGCCACACATTGTTCCAATGTTCTACAACATCACGCATATAATATATAATATGAAAGTATCATCGTATATATCATTAAATAAATGTATAAAATACATTATTATATAATAAATGTATTCAATAATTATATAATAATTAAATTATTTATGCAATTATAATTAATCACACAATTAAAAGTAATCATGATTTTAATTCAATTATGCTTGTTTTTAAATAAATTCTTAGTGATATTATATCGAGTTACTTTCTATCGAAAACTTTTAGATGCTGATTGGAAACCCCCTTTTGGATTTTCTTTTTATATTATTAAAAGGAAACTAACTTCCAAGTTTGAATACTTAAGAGTAGGCCAATAAGTTGTGCAGGTTTCGTTATGACTTATCAGTGCTATTAACTTTTATTTTTAATTTATTACCCGCGGGCTGCATCCAGCAAAACAAACTGATATAGATAATACAGGGTGTGGCAAAAGTTGGGCAACGGCTCATTATCTCCGTTAATATTTAACATATCAATCTAGGGTTTGTTGCAATCTTCATCATGCATAAAAATCTACTTTTTATGGTGGGTACCCATTTTCCCGCCATTTTGGTTGCCACCATATTGGATTCAACTTTAAAATTTCACTATTCTGTCTATAGTGATCCCTTTTTTTAAATTGTGAGTAAATTTAGTTTTTAAAACTTTTAAAAACTAAATTTACTCACATTTTAAAATTTCAAATTGGAACCCCTATATTGTGATACATATTTGGAAAGGTCTTGAAAAAATAAAACATGTGCCGCAAACCAGAGCTTTTTATCTTTCACCGTTTCAAAATGGCGGCCAGTTAAAATTACAAAATTTACGGCCAAAGTAAAGGTTTTAGGGAAAAAATTCAAGACTAAATTTGTCTCATTTTAGGGTAAAAAATTAAAGTTCAACGTTATTTTTTCCAGATTTTTATTTTTGTTTGGTTGCTATAGCAATGTACGTAGTCGATTTAGTTTCACAACAGAAAATTTAAAAAGATATTTTTTTTAAACCAATTTTGAATTTTTGAGTTTAAATTAGGATCATTTAACTCCTAATTTTTTTTCTCTTAAAGCCTTATTTTAGCAGCAATCAAGCGTTGAAAAGGGCAATTTTGAAATTTTCATTAACTACCATTTTAATGTTGCAAATGAAATGCTTTTGACTGATCAACAAAGGATTGCTCTACTTATGATGAAAGGATATGGAGGTAGAGTAAGAAGTTGCTTCTTTATTAATTTAAATGAAGGGTTGCTAGTTGCTATAGCAGCCAAATAATAATAAACATAAGACTGTGGAAAAAATAGCGTTGAACTTTAATTTTTTACCCTAAAATAAGATAAATTTACTCTTGCATTTTTTCCCTAAAACCTTTACTTTGGCCGTAATTAATCGTCAAAAATGTAAATTTTGTAATTTAAACTGGCCGCCATTTTGAAACGGTGAAAGATAAAAAGCACTGGTTTGCGGCAAATGTGGAAAAATGGTGGGAAAATGGGTACCTACCTTAAAAAGTAGATTTTTATGCATGATGAAGATTGCAAAAAACCCGTTTGATATCTCAACTATTAACGGAGATAATGAGCCGTTGCTGAACTTTTGCCTCACTCTGTACATATAAGTGAACTGATGAGAGTGTTAAAATACCCACAACAATATTTATTTGTACTGTCACGGCACGGGAGAAACCACGTAGCGTGTATTGGAATCAAATATTGGCCAAGGAACATTGGGCTAATGTGTGGCCAGACCAGTCGCTGGTGCGTCATTGCAGCAGGGGAAGACAAATGTTGGAATCAAATATTTGTGAATGGGTCTATTGCCAAAGGTCGTCCAAGTGTGGCCCAGGCCTTAGGTTTTCTAGTGCATGGATTTCTAGTTGTTACTAATACATGATTCAGCTGTCGATAAGATTTAGCACCGGGGTTCTCAACCGGTGGGTCGCGACCCCCTGGGGGGTCGCGGGACATGTCTGAGGGGGTCGCAAAATCCGGGGCGAAAAAAATAAAAAAAAACAATTTTTTTTAAAAAAAAATTAATTTTTCAATTATTTACATCTTAAGTTTTGGTTAACCGCAAAAGCATAGCTTGAGTGTGGCCTTCAGTGATCTTAATATATTATTATTTTTTCACCTCCATTTATTAGAACTTAGCCAAATATTAATAAAGTCTTTAAATAATCTAACTAGCATATCTAATGAAATCCTACATAAATACTATAAAATAGAAAAAGATTATCCAAACAAAATAATATTTATATAAAAAAAGAAAATATAAGGGACTCATTTGTTCAAAGCTGTACTGCTTTTAGCCTATTCAAATCGTCTATGGTGTAACTTAATAATTAATAAATTCTATATAATATAATATGAACAAATATAATCACATATAAATACAACAGGATAAACTATAAAGAAAAAAACGAAAATTTAAAGTTTAAAAATTAATGTGATAGAAAACAATGTTAAATCGAATTATAACTACTATTTACACCGGGAGACAGACCGAGAAAAATAGGCTTTAGCACCGGGATTCGAACCAATATTTCCAAATTTTCTCCTATATTACCAATACAGACAATCTAGCCAACTAACCTACACTGAAGAATAAATTCCTCTATTGATAATGATACCTAGTCCCGAATTAAGCTTCCAAATTTGTCCACAAGTCTAGAAGTCAACCTTTATGACAATAGAACTGAACCGAGAAATAACGCTTGTAATTATAATTCGGGACAAGGTATCGTTATCGACAGAGGAAATTATTCTTCAGTGAAGCTTAGTTGGCTAGCGGGTCTGTGCTGGAAATATAGGAGACCCGTGGTTCGAATCTTGGCGCTGAATTCTATTTTTCTCTGTCCCAGGTGAATAGTAATTATAATTTGATTTAAAATTTAAATTTAAACTGTCCGTAGTATGAATACTACCAAAAACTTAAAATTTGAATTTCTAATCGATTGTACTAGGTACAGGTACTAATTGGTTACTTTATAATTACAAGCGTTATTTCTCGGTCTAGTTCTATTGTCGTTATTGTCGTTAATGTTGAATTCTAGACTTGTGGAAAAATTAATAATAAAGGAACTAGGTATCGTTATCGACAGAGGATTTTTTTTTTTTTTTTTTTTTTTTTTTTTTTTTTTTTTTTTTTTTTTTTTTTTTTTT
>KZ651361.1:330732-341043 GCA_001010745.2 Gerris buenoi
TTTTTTTTTTTTTTTTTTTTTTTTTTTTTTTTTTTTTTTTTTTTTTTTTTTTTTTTATTGAAGATACTAAGGAAAATATTAAAGTACATATTAAATTACTTCAAATCGTATTAGTCCAAATTTAAGTGGCACTTTATATTAACATTTTTAGTACACAAAATTAGGGTACCGCTTAAATCCGAAACATATATCTGTAATAACCTTTATTCCACTTATAAAGTGTTAAAACCTAAGTAGGGCTTAAATTCAAGTATTAGGGTGATAAGAGAGTTGTTTCAAGTGAAATTTAATTTGGTTGAAAGTAGAAGTGTTCGGTACCTCTAGTTGCTTCTGTCTGAACTGTTGGTTGAAGAGCTGCAGACAAGCCTGGTTGGCCTGCGAGTCCACGTTGGCTTCTCTCTTCCTCAGCAGTCGGTCGTTTCTCTCCTGCTGACGCTTCAGCAGACTCTCCGGCACGCCCAGGCACCCCCCTGTCTCCTCCACACCTTCCTCTACTGACGACATCTTCAATCTCTCTTCCTGCAACATCCATCCACCTCTCAACTTGATAAATTAACAAAACAGATCAAGTTTAGGCCCTCTGCACTCGGGTCGACTGATTAGCAACTCAAGTTGGAAACTAGTTGAGCACGCAACTGTTCTGTGACACGCCACATGTAGAAGGTAGGGGTCTGCACACAGGTCAACCAAAATCAGACCAGTTTGAAATCAGTTTGCAACTGGTTGTGTGAGACCGTCCTTCCCCATTGCAAGGTGGTTGCAGATATAAGTTCGAAGAAAAATACCGACAATAATGAATGATAAACTAGCTCCGTTTACTCACTGTGTGAAAAGAGGTCACTGACTAATCTAAAATCAGTTGTACTCGTGTGTGGACCTGGGTTTTATTCTGGTTGCAAACTGGCTNCAGATATAAGTTCAAAGAAAAATGCCGACAAGAATAAATGATAAACTAGGTATGTATACACACCGTGTGAAAAGAGGTCACCGACTAATCTAAAATCAGTTGTACTCGTGTGTGGACCTGGGTTTTATTCTGGTTGCAAACCGGTTGCACATGTGACTATTTTGCAACTAGTTTCCAACTCGAGTTGCAACAGTCAACCCATGTGCGGAGGGCCTTAGAGGCTCAGACACTAAACACCCAAAACACCGACATATAAACCTTGACATTTTCTTTTCAGTTAAAAATTATTTTTAGCTATAAATCCAATGAATAGTTTGTCTCCCAATTCTTAACGTTCAAACATCCTGTATTAATAAACAATCTAAACAAGCCCCTTACTTCTCTATGGGTTTGAGAAAGCAATGTACAAAAGATAAAAAGAAACTGGTCTTTCTCCTTTAATCAGACTCTCAACATATTTCTAGATGAAGGCAAGTGAATCCCTCGACGGCAGGATCAACTGCTTGTACAACCGGAGCGTCCGTCTCACTCCACAAACTCAATATTCAATCTATTTCATAATTACAAATAAGATTTGTTGATTTCTCAGTCGGTTAAAACAAAGTCGAAGATAAAGTAGAATTACCCTTGAGCGTCAGACCCGTAAGCAGCAGCTTTCATAGCAGCGACGAACTTCTCCCTGTTCTTCCTGTCAGCACTGCTCTCTTTATTTAAACCTGTCTTATCAACCTGAAACATCAACCCAACACACATAGACATATAAATACTCGACATGTAATCAAATTATAGTTAACTTTGTTAGACGTTACAGCAAATTTTGTCACAGGATAAAAGTTAAAGGATTTTTTGTTTAGTTAAGTTGTGCTGGGTCTCACCTGGTTACTCTACACGTTCTATTCACAACACAATGTTATGTTATTCATGATAGATAACAGGTGAGTGTGTGTGTGTTCTTCATATGGGCTCTTGCTTTCTTCCAGGTATTCTAACCAAATTTGGCTCATGTATTTGTATCATCTTCCTGGTAAAAGTGGCAAAATATACTTTCACCCCTACTATTCACTTGCTTTCAAGATGGCGGTCATTTATGTTACTTTTGAGGCCGAATTCTAATTCAAGTATTAATCAACAAATCAGATTTCTTCACACAAATTACTTCACAGGAACTGCTAAACTTTAAATTGCAAAGTTTGCCTTATTTTTTTGTTATCTTTCTTCATTTTGTTTTGAGCACTTGACTTTACCTTAACTCTGGAAATTAAATTTCTAGTGTAGTCACAGTTGCGATTTTTTTTTTTTTTAAATATTCAAGACTTTTACTATAAAATATCAATCTTCATAAAAACATGATTACCCTCCACCGACGTAATCCCTTCCAAAATAAAAAGTCAAGTTTTGAGTTGAACAAAGTGTAATATTGAGTGATGCCTCGATACTCGTAGAAATCACCCCTGTTTCTCCAACACACTTGAGCAGCGGTCGGGGGATCTTTCCACGACAATTCAGTCGTATATTTTACTCTGAATAATCAAACAGCAGATATTGAGAAATTACAGTGAATAAAATAAGCCTCAAATTGAAATATCAGTTTTAAACTCTTCAACTAGTCATTGCCACACAAAATGTTATAATTTAGAAAAGGAAGAAGACGAGGTTACCTTGAGGTTATCGGGGGTAGCCTGAGGTAGGAAGTAGAGAAGAGCTATACCCGTACCTATGACGAGGGTACATTGAACTATTACCTTGCCCGGTGTTAACATAACCCTCCGTAGGGAGCTCAGATCCTTCCAGCAGACCTCCACGTAGCGAGGTCCTGTTCCCTTAGAGACCTGTCTGAGGAGATCGTCTCCCCTACCTTGTAGTAACCTTAACATCACAAACATACAGGCGCTTCGTTACTCCCACCCATTCATTTCTTCTAAAACCTTCAGTCTGCTATAGGTATTTTCTCTTTATCAATTTTATTGTTAAACCAATTTTTTTAGCCTAAGCAATTGAATTTAGTTGCTAAACAAAGCTAAAACCATAATGCTTCATTAAATAATATTAAACAAAAGTAAAATTCCAATTTTACTAAATTTAAAAAAAGAGGTTTTAAAAATAATATTTGTTTACTGAGACGAGGTAATGACACAGGCAGGCAGCGCTGTATAGCTGCCAGGACCTGGCTTTGCTGCAGTGCTGCTGCATCTGCTACATCAAGCAGTGAAACTAATAGCTTAATACAAACCAACACTTGTAATCCCCGTTTTCTTTTAACTCACTTGTGTCTATTTACTCCTGTGCTCTAATCATAATGTTTTTGTGTTTTCTACTGCTCTGGAAATGACTTCTTGTAAAGTATTAGGCTTCTCCAGCAAAGAACCTTTGGAGAAATGCTTTCCCTGGCCTTTATTAATTCCTCACCCGAATGTACTATTTTTATAAAAAGGATATAATCTCTAAAATTTATAATTCATACAAATGCAATCTTCCAAATCTATAAATTAAACAAATGTACTGTTTTAGTAATCAAGTAATAATTACTGAAAGTTAAAAGTTATACTACTATCGAATTCGGTTTCTCAAGGAGCCGGGATTTGAATACGTTAATTCGGAAGCCGAACGTTGGAGAGCATATAAAACAAGATACATAAACATGAAAACCATCGATAAAATTATTTTCAAAAGTGAAAAGAAGTGTTTACTAAGGAAGATGCTTAACCGTCGGGTCCTAAACATGGCTTTAATTAAATATCTCAGGAAACATAACCGAATAAATTTAGAATAGATATCTTCGTCATATAGAGAGTTGTATAAAGAGGCGTCTTCAGCAAGCAATGCCAAGTCTTAATTTACCACGAACTATTTTGTAAATATATTTCTTTAAATGTTTATATTGAAAATTATGATAAATCGAGGAATTTGAGAAAAACCCCATGAGAGAAGATTACAATCTCATTCAACAGGTACCTAGGTTATTATAGATACCTATAACATCAGTTTTATTGTTATACTATTATATAGTTGTAACTCAATATATCATGTAATGTTAGCGGAGTAAGAAATAATTACTCACTTTCTAGAGCCCACTGATGATTCTCGTACAGATAAAACCTGAAATCTAAAATACAAAACAAATTAAAGGCACTGATTCACTTACAGATAAATCCCACACATTAAAAACCATGTTAATGTTACAATTCCAGATCAATGCTTGTTTCTTCTGTTAGGTTCTTTCTTATTCCACAATGGGTTGAACTGAAAGAGACGGCACAGCTTTGCTTAATTTATACACTTGAGGCATTATATTCCTTTGTCAAACAACATTTGTTTGATTTAAACATTTGACAAATTATATATGTATGATTTGTTGGCACTTCTTTAGATGATTACTCCCCTTATTAAGAAAACAAAGGGGAGTAACCATCTAAAGAAGGTATACGGAGTATTCTTCTTTAGATTGTTACTCCCCTAATAAAAACATAAGTGTGATATTCCTTTGTCCCAAAGTACATTGAACTAAGCATCCCTTTGTCTTAACCTTCTGCTGGGCGCACCATCTAGAGTCTCAATACCGGGCGCGCGCGGTACTCAGTTCTGACTTTCTTTAAACCAGTATAGTTTTTTATTTAGAGGTAAAATAACAATAACTTACAACCAATTACACTTCTTTAATACAAAAATGATACTTCTTTAATATAAAAATTAAAATTTAAGACATTTACATAATTTAAAAATAAAAAATAATTTAAATTTAAGACATTTACATTATTTAAAAAAAAAAATAAATAAATAAGACATTTACATTATTTAAAAATTTAAGTCATTGCTATTTAAAAATTAAAAAAAAAAAAAATTAAAAATTCTGATCCAATTTTCAGGATTAGTGTATTTTTCTCTTGACCCCTAGAAGATACATTTTGAATGAAAAATGTTATAACTAAATAATAAACCCCTATCCCCTAGGTACCCTCTCCCTTATACAAGGGGGGGGGGGTCTAAATATTAATGTAAACTAATATTAAATCTACACTTATATAAGAAAATTGCAAATAATTGTTGGTCTATAGGAATAAAAAATATTTACATTTCTGGGCGCAAACGGCACTGAGTTCCGCTATGTAGAGGTAGGACAAATTAATTCACGATATCACAATAAAAATCTCTGATAAAAACCTGCCAGCTATCTCACTCCCCCTAGAAGGGTTTAACAAAGGAATACTGATAAGCCTCCTCGACCTTGAACCTACCAGTTGTGTTTTATATTTAAAAATCTATGTTGGCGGCACGGAGTGCCGTCGCGCGCCCGGCAGAAGGTTAATAGTTATTTAGTCAAAGTTATTTATATTCTAAAAAACACAGGGGAGTAACCATCTAAAGAAGTACCAATTTTTTCATAGGAGAGTTTAAATCCCTTCGTCAAAAAAAAACCGTCCCTTTTTCTATAAACCTCCTCATATTCTCTAGTTTTACCCCAATAAATGATATTATTTATTATAATGACTTTTTGTGACAAAAAGTTGATTAGATAAAATGATAACTTCACTCAGACCAACATTGCACAACAATAGCAAATCTTGCAACAAAAGTCAATATATTTTATGTATAACCTTTGTGTAACCATTCTCTCTTGTAGACAGTTTTAATCATATATTTATATTCCAAAAATATTGATAACTTCGAGGCAGTTATCTCTCCGACTCGACAAGCACTTCAAGCTTTAGTCACTCTCGTGTTTCATCCAAAATAAATTGGTGTTTCAAGACGTTTAGAAACCTGCCTGACAAAATACAGTATTAACATGTAGTAGAGCCTCTACCCACGCATTTCAACACTCGTCTACAACTGTAACTCTAAGATAGTAAAAAAATAAGCATTTAACAATATCTTCAGTGAAAATTATAACAAAATCGACGGACCATGATTTCATCGTCCAAGTATGCACGACTGCAACTTTTCAGCTAAATGTCGATCTTCAAACACCGACAGAGCAAATAATAAATCGACCGACGTCTAATTTGAAAACACGGGAAATTATAAGCCACATTAATGTCGATTACAATGAAATTGTCAACTGTTAAATAAAAGGTAATAGAACAGATGGTGCAATGCAGATGGTCGACAGTCGACACCCCTCGCGAGCCCACCACCTCCGCTCCACTTTACCCAATATTCGACTCAACAGAATATTCGTACAATCTTAATGTTGAAGTATTTCGTTTCTGAAAAAGTAACGCGACCGGCGCAAACGTACTAAATAGGTACCTTGATTCCTGTTGATATGTCTCCAGGCGAGGTAAGTGCCGAGAAAACTGGCGATTTCAGCGGCGATCAGAATTTTGCCTCCACGAAACAAGAGTCTCTTCAAATTTGACTTGGGACTGACTTTTAACATAATAAAATCCACAGATAAATTTCGTTTAACATCTATATCGGATTTTAAAACGGAAAAAATAAAAAATATCGCGAATCGCGACTTCTACGATCACCCGAATTTCTTTTTAAATAACACAATGGACGATTCTTCTTGTTCTTCCGATTTCTTCCATTATATTTTAGGGTATTTAACTCGAAACGGTAAAATTTTTTTGTGATTAAAGGTTGGTACTTCGATCTCGATCTCGGTTCAGCTGATTTTCACTAAAATTTTCTCGAGTTTACTCCTGAAGGTAAAGGGTTATAGATTTAGATTATAACAATTTCTAACCGGACTAGATCACTATATATTTATAATAATAATGGCTGCTATGCTCAGAGGTATGTTTAGTTTACAAATCATTACTTATCGTTTGATTTTTCTGTCGATAGAATATAAGATGAAGGCGTACTGGAGTAACTGGACGGATGTGGTTGTGTTTCAGGTATCGTAGAGGCGGCTAAGCCCAACTTGGCCACCTTCGTGAGATACGCCAAGGTGGAGCTGGTGCCTCCCACTCCGGGGGAGATCGGACAAGTGACCCGGGGCATCAGCGGCCTTATCAACAGTGCCAAGTCTGGCAAGTGGAAGACACTCACCGTCAAGGTAAAACTCCCCTTTTTAAGTTTACATAATTAGGATGTTAGGGTGGAATTGCTACGATCTTGCTCGAAATGTTCATCAGACCTAGGGGCAACTCATAATACTCTAGTATTAGAACCGTGTATATTTAGTGTTTAACCTGCCACCTGCAACCTTCATCCAGTTTACCCCAGACGATCCATTACCTTTAATTTTCACATTTCAAACCGAACTTATATTTATTAAAGCCAGGCTAGTGCAAGTAGACGGACAGTAACTGTTTGAATGTTGGGCTAGGTAAATAGTTAAATGGGTGATGCACACCAGAACAACTCTTGATGGCACGTTGACATGCTCAGTCGGACAGACAGTGTGGTTCACAGAGTAAGGTCAATATTAACAGGCTGATGAATGTGATGGCAGGATTTCTAGTTATTTTGAAGTGCACGGCTCAGTGACGGATGTTGTAGGACTATTATCAATCTGATTGACGGTGTTATCACTATTTCTTGGGTACTGTGCGTGTCTAAGAAATAGAGGACTCTTACCAGCCTAGGTCTGCCGATGCCGGTCACAATACTCAATAAGTGTTAATAATATCCCTACCAACCTAGGGGGAACAAGTTAAACTTGTTTTACTTAAATTGCAGATCAAAAAGATAACATTCTTTTCATAATAGATATATCGGCTAATTCGGATTGTACGTGCCCCAGAAATTTTTTTGAGTTTTACCTCTACCTGGTTTATATACAGGAGGGTTGTTTTTATTCAGAAAATGAGCGGAGTGCCACGAAGCAGTGCGGAGCGGCTATGGAAAATTCAAGGGTACACAAAATTAAGGTTATTAATTTAATATGCAGGATTTTATCATCTTACCACAAAGTGGGGCACGTACAATCTGAATTTACTGATATATCTTATGTTATCGTGTACTTGTACTCACACATACTATTGTATAAGTCTTTGTAGGATTTAGCGAGTGAAATATCTATTGGTAGCCAACAGATGACCAGAAATTAGGTGCATTATGTATTATCAGTTTTTTTTTTTTTTTTTTTAAATCACTCAAGATTTCTTAAGCCTAGTAAACTTACACATAGTAAAGGAATAACACAAACATTCTCTCCATGGGAATTAAAAAAATGCTTATGTCATTGTTTTTTTCAATTTACGTGGTCAGACTGTTTGTGTTAAGATAAGGTCCATTGACTCTGGCAGATCGAGCCTACACATAGTAGCAGGCGTGGATGTGTGACAATGTATAGCGACTGCCCCTGTACAATGTAGTGGGACTCGGTCGCTAGGTCTGCACTAGACTCTAGATGACAGGAGTCGGTCTCTGCTTTTCAAATGAGAACCACCGAGTTTTGTGATCTGTTATCACTAACTTGTAGTTGAATTTGCCGACAAATAATTGTTTTCTATTAAAGTAAGCAGGTAGAAATAAATATCTGTCAGACAAAACTCACAGTCATAGCTAATCTAAGTACCTGATTATTTTATTTAGTACTAAAAATTTCATAAAACTATGTGACCCCACTGGGAATGGAAGAGGCCCCTTATTCACTCTGGATTTCCAGCCACATAGTCTGAAGTTAACATTATCTTGTTCAAAAATAAGATTAATAAAACTCAATGGCATTGGGTTTTTTTTTTAATAGAGACCAACTCTTATCATTGGTTTTAGACAATTAAGTTTTACACTTTTAATATTTTATTGTATGTGAGTTGCACAGAATTTTGGTAAACTCTGTGACTTAGGTCTGTAAACACAGTTTTTTTTGTTGTTTTTTTTCGGTGCCGAATCATAGTTGTGATGGTAAAAATAAATTTCTAAATACATTTATATCTACAGTGAAGACGTTATGAGTTGTGACTTTGACAGCGTGTGAAAATTAGAGGAATCAGGACGGGGAGCCAATGAGAGGACAGCATTTCAAATTCTAGGTCGGGCCAACTAGGCAAACAAAGATGTCACTGGCCCCACTCCTCCCACAGGCCTAGTGCCTTTATTTTCTCCTTCATTCAGTTGGCGGTACATATGCATTTCTGATATCGGTGTTTTTTCTATTTTTAATTATAAAATAAAAAAATTCAAAACATTTTTTTTTATTAAAAAAATTGTATCATTAATAACCCCTCAACAACTTAAAATAAATTATTCGTTTTTTTTTTTTTTTTTTTTTTTTTTTAGTCGAATGGACACTAAGTTGATTTTTTTTTAAAAATGGCAACTGTAGAAAAATGCCATTTAGTAGCGAGCCAAAGAACCAATGTGATTTAGAGCCCGGAATCACAGCGTATTAACTAGTTTTGTTGTTTGTTACAGGAGGCTTGGTTGAACACACTCATCGCTGCCGAGATCTGTTGTTGGTTCTACGTGGGAGAGTGTATCGGCAAGAGAAGCCTAGTGGGCTACAAAGTAGAAGTTTAGCATAGACAACCCTCCCAACTCATTGTATAGTTTTATTGTTATATTCCGTCACCCTCACTTTATACAAACATTCTGTTTTTGTACAATCTGTCTTAAATTTAATAGATGTTATCAAATTAAATCCTAGTCCAGGTTTATTTTCAATGTGTTTTTATACCTCGACCATTTTAACTTTAATTATAGTTGTCGGGAAAATGTTTTTAATTCGATTATCAAAAGAGCTGTAGAGAGAAGTATGAAAAGAGTTGTAGAGAGAAGTATCAAAAGAGTTGTACAAACTCTGCCGATAACTGTTTTTTTTCTGTTGAAGAATGTGATTATTGCTTTAGTACGTTGCTTGGAGAAAGACGAGACAGTCGAACTGAGCACGGAAGGGAAAAGTGTTGCATTAGAAACATTGTAGACACAGAAGAGGAATTGAAATGTTTGCTCAAGATGTAAGTACAGTTTAGTTGTCAAATCTTGAGTTGTCTCATAACTGATCCGGAACTCAGAGCTGTATCCCTACGTGGATACGGTGACTACAGCTGTCCCAGGCACTTTCCTAGCAGATGTTATTGTTATACAACTACTGGAGTTTCTATCAAGTGAATTTTGAACTATCCAAACCTTATTATTTTAGCTAATTAGGTAATTATTTTAGTAGTTTACCCTAGTTTCTTGTAAGTAGGTAAATTCAATGCTAATATTGAAGCTAATATCTAAATGGAAGACAAGGAAGGAATCGATGTTTAATTAATGTAAAGTTGAAACTTGCTCTGTATATTGTGTCTCGCTTGCTGAGGTGTAAGAGCAGAGAAACACTTGTTTCCACTAAAGTAAGTTTATTTCACAATGAATCGTACAAGAGACTTTTGAAGTTTATTTCTCTTGAGCATTCCAACTTGTCTCAGAGGAACTCAAGCTTTGTATCTCTTTATTATTAATCAAGGGGTAGATGTATATATGGAATACTACTCCCGAGTATGCCAGGTAGTCTCCACCCCCCC
>KZ651361.1:366603-413586 GCA_001010745.2 Gerris buenoi
TAGCTAAAAATACGAAAGTTAAGTTTTTCTGCAAAATCTCTAAATTAATCATAAAGTTAAAATTGCTTTAACATTTGAACGGATAGAGATAAAATAGTAAAATTATACATATTCTTGAAGGAAATTTAATGCTTTATAACTTTTTTCCTCATAAATATTTTGTTGGATGAAGGGCCGTAGAGTTAGCTAGTCAAATAAGGAAACAAACCTGAGGCAAAAATGATTTATTTAAAAATTGGCGACAATTGAGCTAGGATATCTCAAAAACTATGTGAGTTAGCGAAAAAATTAATATAATCAATCTTGTGGCAAATTTTGTCAGCTTTAATTTTATATAGAATAGTCTTATGGCTAGGTCGCATAGTTCCCGAGATATATGTGAAAAACCGAAAGTAGGGACCTTCTACGTTCCCCCCCCCCCCCCCCTACTGGAAGTTCATTTTCTGCTCTTTCTGCCTCCTGGGTATTAATATTTAAACTCTCTCTTGACCCTGAACTAACAAATTGTTAAAGACAACAGAAAATAAATAAATAAAATAAAGCAGTTAAGTAACTGTAAACTACGGCAATGATATAACTATAAGTAATATTCTACGAGACAAGAACACTTACGTATTCCTGCTATATTTCCATCGTGTAAATAGATAAAACAAAACAGAGTACAAACACAAACTAGTCAAAAAAATCAAACATTTGTAACAATTACACACAAAACAATATCAATCAACTCAATATAAATAAATAATAATACTTATCAATACCGTATCATTCTCAAATTAATAAAACATTTGTTGTTTAAAATATATGTGTTGAAATAATATATTATTTTAAATACATGTATTAATATATATTTAAATAATAAGCTGAAGTAATACATATAGAGATAAGTTAAAGTGGTAAGGAATTATTTAATACGGAATTTACTTCAAGATAGTTTTATACAGTTGGTAGGATGCAAACAAGTTTGAAAATATAAATATATCAGAGAATTAGTTCCTAATGTAAATATATCAGAGAATTAGTCAGTCCCAATGTAAATAAATCAGTGAATTAGTCAAGGTACAATTGATCCGTAACGTTTGCGATTTTGCGAGAATAGATTGGTGTCCAGGCTACCTACCCTGGTTATTCGTGGCGTACATCTATACAAAATAAAATTGTACCTTGCAGGTCTGACAGATGTATTCAAAGAGTCGGAGTAGTAAACCTGAATGGACGTAAGCAAACCTGATAGGGAATATTTTATAGTGCGACAACACAACACTTAATAAACAGCTTGGTTTTCCGGTGCAATCTGCGTCACGATTTGCTTCCACTGCTGGGAGCATCTTCACGGGTGAGGTNGTTTTTTTGTGAAAATCAATGAGTGATTTAAGTGATTATGAAGAATATGAGGAGAATAATACGCCTTCCGAAATAATTAATTCGGCACAAAATACAACTAACGAATTGATGTCATCTTTATCAAAAGAGAAATACGAGCTTACATACAGGAAGTTTATTATTTTTTTCTGCATTTATTATTAAAATCTAACAATCGTAGATAAAGTACGGTACACAACTCGTGCGAAAATGGCATTTTGCATTGCTCGTGTGGTTTTACTACCCTCACTGTCGCTCGGATGTAAACTCCACACTCGCATGCAAAATGCTACTTTCCACACTCGACCCGTAATGTACTATTCCAGAGACTATTGTAACACGTCACTTTGGAACTAGAGGTAGACGTGAACGGCTCGGTAGTTTTATGAATTAAAATAAGAGTTTCAAGAAAAACCTCCACATCTGGAGAGCGGGCATTTCTCCCCCTTCAACAAAGCGGTGGGAAATAAACTGCAAGAGAGGTCGACCGAGAAGTACTGGCACTTGAAATATAGAAGTCTAACATAACTTTATTAAAAAACAAAAAGAAGAAAAAAGAAATTGTTTTTCCAATCTAAATAACTGCATTTGCTACACAAGTTCAAGTGACATTGTGTTTTATCAGTGTTTAAATTAAGCAATGAGCAGATACATGACGACGTGCAGATGACGTCCCCACAAGGTCTGTTTACATTCAAAGAGAGCAAGTGTTAGGTTTTATAACCTGCACCCGGCAAACAATCCTCACATTGTATTCTATATCGTTACAACACAATGTCAATTTTATTACATACTGATTCTATGACATGAAACCAGCACACTAGGGCTCTCCTAAGATAGACATCACTTCTTGGTTCGACCTTTCCCTAACATTACATGTCTCCCTCTACAAGCAACTGGTGTGAGAAAAAAATGACTGGCATAATATTAAACAATGTTCTAAACCGAGCAAAACAATTCTCGCTTCTCATGGTTTTCTTATCTATTCCCTCGGCGATCGGTGCTAACAAGGAAAACGGTAACTTGCAAACTCAGAAGTGGAGTGCTCTGCGATAATCGCCGGGCTACTAACGGAGAGTGTCCATCTCCGGAGTTGTGTCTAGGAAAACGTACCTCAAGGCTCCAATCACACTATAGATCCCGGAATCAGATTCGCAAATGGAAAGATTCAAACGAAACAAAGATGCAAGTAGCACTGTTCAGACTGACATTGCGGTACCTGATACGTACGATCCAGCTGCTGGGGAGGGTCGGGCACCTCGTTTCTAAAGAGAATAAAACGGCTACATTTTACTATAGAGGCTTACTCATACTACAGAGTGACAACGGTACAAGGGAAGGGGGGGGGGGAGTCACCGAGCGGCTCCATCTTCTTAATTTTTTGAATCTCAGACACGAATGACATCAGAGAATCCCATTCCAGAATCTTAGTGCGAGCCTTAGTCGAGGTTTGCATCCCATGTCATCAAGTTAAATTAACGATGGAATTCTTAAATGAATTATCCTACATTAGTAATAATTGTATTTGAAGTAGGGTTAGAGGAAAGTGTTAGTTGGGTTGAAGTCGATGTAATTACTGACCTGTCGATTAACTTGCGCATTTCCTCGGTGGACATGCCATCCTTGGAGTTTGCGCGCGAAGTAACTGCAAAAAAATAAAATTATATAAAAAATAATAACAATAAAAATGAAACTTTTCTCCTTCCCAAAAACAAAAAAAAATTAAACTTGAAATCTTTCCACCGAACATAAGAGCTTCAAGAAACGATAAATAATAATTTAAAAAAATAAATAAATAAATGATACAGTAATAAGAGAAAAGAGGTAAGAAAATGAAATGAAATGATTTAATGAATGGATTTAATTAAATAAAAAGAGTGAAATAAAGGTTTTTGTGAGCCGCCATCCCTCTAGAAAAACAGGGTCTGTACCTAGGTTCAAACAACAGGGTCTGTACCTAGGTTCAAACAACAGGGTCTGTACCTAGGTTCAAACAACAGGGTCTGTACCTAGGTTCAAACAACAGGGTCTGTACCTAGGTTCAAACAACAGGGTCTGTACCTAGGTTCAAACAACAGGGTCTGTACCTAGGTTCAAACAACAGGGTCTGTACCTAGGTTCAAACAACAGGGTCTGTACCTAGGTTCAAACAACAGGGTCTGTACCTAGGTTCAAACAACAGGGTCTGTACCTAGGTTCAAACAACAGGGTCTGTACCTAGGTTCAAACAACAGGGTCTGTACCTAGGTTCAAACAACAGGGTCTGTACCTAGGTTCAAACAACAGGGTCTGTACCTAGGTTCAAACAACAGGGTCTGTACCTAGGTTCAAACAACAGGGTCTGTACCTAGGTTCAAACAACAGGGTCTGTACCTAGGTTCAAACAACAGGGTCTGTACCTAGGTTCAAACAACAGGGTCTGTACCTAGGTTCAAACAACAGGGTCTGTACCTAGGTTCAAACAACAGGGTCTGTACCTAGGTTCAAACAACAGGGTCTGTACCTAGGTTCAAACAAC
Organism: Gerris buenoi; assembly: GCA_001010745.2. NCBI lineage: Eukaryota > Metazoa > Arthropoda > Insecta > Hemiptera > Gerridae > Gerris > Gerris buenoi. The sequence continues at coordinate 370,484 of KZ651361.1, forward strand.
AGGGTCTGTACCTAGGTTCAAACAACAGGGTCTGTACCTAGGTTCAAACAACAGGGTCTGTACCTAGGTTCAAACAACAGGGTCTGTACCTAGGTTCAAACAACAGGGTCTGTACCTAGGTTCAAACAACAGGGTCTGTACCTAGGTTCAAACAACAGGGTCTGTACCTAGGTTCAAACAACAGGGTCTGTACCTAGGTTCAAACAACAGGGTCTGTACCTAGGTTCAAACAACAGGGTCTGTACCTAGGTTCAAACAACAGGGTCTGTACCTAGGTTCAAACAACAGGGTCTGTACCTAGGTTCAAACAACAGGGTCTGTACCTAGGTTCAAACAACTGTGCCTATAGCTAAGTTTAAACAATTGTGCCTATACCAAGGTTCAAACAACTGTGTAAAATATACTAGTCAATCTAAACTTAGAAGCAATTGACAAATAAAATAACAAAAGGGTCCATAACAAGTCAACTTACAACTCCTTGAGATTTGTGTCGGGCACACATTTACAGTCAAAATTACTAAACATTTACTTACTGTTAAAGAGGTAGCGTCTCTAAAAGTCACTAACACCAAGCTAGAATCTTGTGTATGAGGACATATTTTTGAGTTCTCGTAGAATAAGCGTTTGTCAAGAATAATGGGCTGTTACAAAAAACAGCCCAGTGATGAAGAAGGCCATGTCCCACCTATTTTTGCGTACAATATGATTTTCTTGATCCTGAGTAAAAAAATTGTAAGTAGACCAAAAATCAAGTTGATGTTAATTTGAACTTACTTTTCTAAGTCAAATATAACTGAAAATCAAATGACAGTCAGTGTAATGAACCGTACTTCTATTGTAGCCCCTATTAGTCTGCTTTAACGAGGGTTCTACCGTATTTCTTTTCAAAGTATTTTGAGAATAATACTGCTTTCAACAATATGGCTGACAGTGAAATGAGTAATTGGTCTAATTTAACAAAATACGGAGAATGGTGAAATATGAAAAGAAAAGAAGTTTAACTAATGTAAGCAGTTGTGATGACATCACAACTGCTTTTCCAGTTGAGTAGGAAGTTTTGTTTAATTTCCATTTTACTTTAAGAACGGTGCAAGAAAACAAGTTGTGCATGAAACAACTCGGCCAGAGCATTGATACAAACAAACGTGTCTCACCTACAAGTCCCTCGGTGCTCTAACCGGAGCCCGATGATGTGAGATGATGATGTGACAGGTAGTGCGTGTGCACGTGTGTATGTAACAGTGACGGAAGACCGATTTACACATATTAAGTTTTTAAGTGATTAACTAAATTTTAAGTGACTTAATTTTTAGAAAGCGTTTACACGTATTCACACTTAATATTTAGTTGAGCTGTTTAGTTCACTAATAATGGACATTGAACAACGTGTTCAAGTCATAACTACTGTCTTAAAAATTATTTTAAATGAGATTTTGGACGAAATTAAGTATGTATTTGTAAATAATATATCATTTTTGTCAAATAAAACAACTATCTGCAAATCTATCAGCAAGGCTCCGCCAAACTTGTGCATTTAACTAAATCGCGCATGTCCAGTGATTAGCCACGCCCACCTACTAAACAGAAAAATAGATCAAATTCTATTCTACTTGTTTAGTTGCACGCTAAATTTTAACTTGCAACTTATTACTAAATTCACTGTTTACATGCAATAAGTCACTTAAAATTTAGTTAATCACTTAACAACTTAATACGTAAAATTATTATACGTAAAATATTAATACGTGTAAATCAACCTTTAGTTACAAGGTTCTTAGAGTCATTGTGACTCGAGTTACAGTATAGTTTGGTTTGTGCTTCGTAGAATGTTATTGTGTTTGAAAATGTCCCAGATGAGGAATGAAGTATCATCAATGTAATAGTGTTTCATTTTTTATAAAAAATACAAGTACAATTTAAGAGGGAAAGCTGTCTGATGTAGAAGTGTTTGTTTTGAAATCAATGCTCCAGCAAGTGAGAATAGAACCCTACAACTCACTTTTATCATAAACTATTAAGTTGCAACATTCTTGTGAACCATCGCTTACAAATAAAAAAGGTGTTTAAAAAAAACAGGACAAAATTCACTGGGAAATCTAAACAAACATACTAATAGGTTCCGAACAAAATAAGTGCAAATAAAGTAACCTGTGAAAATATCAACTCCCAGATAATATTGTTTAATTGATACGTGAACCTACTCTAGTTTATCGACAGTGTGGATTCAAAATAAACGCCCTTCCGACAACATTATAGTATGGACCCTTCGGATAATAAATAATTATAAAAATTAAAAAAAAAAAATTAAAAGGAAATATAATTGAAAATAAAATCATTTTCTTTTTTCAGAATTAAAAAAAAAAAAAAAAAAAAAAAAACTGTAGGGGTTTACCTTTGTATTTCTAAAGTTAGACTGTGATACCCCTACCACTCAGTCCCAGATAGCCTGATAACAACAAACAACAACAACTCTACACTCTGGTGCTAACACATCACACCTCGTCTCCTAAACATGCACATGCAGGACAAGTACCCACCCACTTTCACTTACATTCTACTATTTAATTAAACAAATAATTCTTAAAAAAACAACACTTAAATGGACAGTGGATAGTGATATATATATTTTTTAAATTTTAATCCAATCAACATTCTAGTGAAAGTGTAAGTGGTGATATCGGATTCAAATTCGTTTTCTCCGGCTAGAGTCGAGTGGGAGTGGCGACCTAGTCCCTTCGTTTTAAATGTATTTTTTTCAAACAATTAAAAGATAAAACAAATGTTAACGGGTTTATAAAGTTTTATGGCAAATCGATGCTTCAATTTCGGGGGCAAAGTCGGGCATTTCACATCCTTCAAGATGTCGTCTTCATCAGGGAACCTGACAGCTGTCATCTAGATTTGTTTGCAGTTACAGTGGAGAAGCACGGGGCTTTAAATACTTTAAAATAACAGGTTCCTCGGGGAAAACTAGGTGGTTAAGTTTACCAAATTATGTTTAGATTTAAGCAGTTGTGTTGGTTCCACAATAAAACCCTTCTTTCCTTTGTGTTGGGTCAGGACAAATCAGCATTGACGACTATTTCATAGAATATGAATTTGGGTACATTTGGCCCCGTGTGGGATATCTTGAGGCCTGCACACGTGCTTGTGTTCAACCCTTTCTAACACAAGGAACACACCACTACTAACATAAAACTATTCAAGTTAATAGTTAAACGAATAATTAGAGTTTAAAAACACGGCATTATTAGAGGGTAGTCATTATATAAGGTAACTGTATTTTTAGGGTTTATTAGATCCTTTCTCCACAAAACCCTTCGGAGGGTGATGTTGTCTATCTGTTGCTCTTTGGTTCGTAGCGCCCGAACTGATATTTAAAAACCGACAATTTAAACCTTTCATCTAAAATGTATTAAAACTGGTCGCATTAGAATTTATTTTATTTTGTATTAATTTTTTGAAAAAACACATTGTTTTAAACGTTTAATTTTTTGTCCTATTCTAGGATTCAAAATGTTGTAAATGGAAAAGATGCAATATAAATGAAGGGGGGTGTTGCAACACTTGGTGTTATTCTTGTGCATGAAACATGTTCAGGTTAATTCATCTTCAATCACATTTAGAAAACTACAAACTTGTCTTCGTAGAAGATGCGTCTTGGAAATCCATTAGAAACTTTTTTTTGTGTGCCCTTTAATTTTTAGCTCTTTCTATAATACATAGAATAGTCCAGGAGATAGCGTGCAAAAAAAATGTCTGACTAACATCAAGCTAGAATTTTGTATACAAGTCAATCTTTTAGCGCCTTTTAAGAATAAGTGGTCGGCTAAGTTCGTCTGCGGGACATAGCTTGGCAATAGGTATTTGGAAAAAACAAACTGGTGGAGAGCGGCCATGTACCGCCAATTATGGTGGACAATGTGATTTTCATGATCCTGAGTACAGAATTAGTTAGTAGACCGAAAATCAAGTCAATGTTATTTTCACACTTGATAGGTTAGCTATTCAAATAATACTAAAAATCAACGTTGTCCCCTGTCAAGGGATAAACTAACATCAACTTGATTTAAAGTCTACTAACTAATTCTGTACTCAGGATCATGAAAATCACATTGTCCACCATCCTTGGTGAGACATGGTCGCTCTCCGCCGGTTTGTTTTTTTCAAACGCCTACTGCCAAGCTATGTCCCGCAGACGAACTTGGCCGACCACGTATTCTTAAAAGGCGCTAAAAGATTGACTTGTATACAAAATTCTAGCTTGATGTTAGTCAGACATTTTTTTGCACGCTATCTCCTGGACTAGAAGGGCCAACTTTATATTCTCAAAAATTGCCCTTTAGATTCCAAAAAAGGTTATTATTATTAAAGTTTGTCAGTTCCAGTTTTCAATAATTCCAGAACCTTACTCACATATTATTAGCATTTATGTCTGATATTATTTTCCACAAAGCAGCATATTTTTAATTTACTGAAATACTCAGGATATCAAACTACTTGCTGTCTAACTTCAGCCCCTTGAATCATCAAATTGTTCAGTTAATAATATTTTAAATGTGCGATAGGAATCAACATTTGTACATAAAGCAATACGGTTAAGTCGGCTGAATTTAAAATAATTTTTCTTGTATTTCGATTAACACTGGGTCGATGAGATTAACACTGGGTCGATGAGATTAACACTGGGTCGATGAGATTAACACTGGGTCGATGAGATTAACACTGGGTCGATGAGATTAACACTGGGTCGATGAGATTAACACTGGGTCGATGAGATTAACACTGGGTCGATGAGATTAACACTGGGTCGATGAGATTAACACTGGGTCGATGAGATTAACACTGGGTCGATGAGATTAACACTGGGTCGATGAGATTAACACTGGGTCGATGAGATTAACACTGGGTCGATGAGATTAACACTGGGTCGATGAGATTAACACTGGGTCGATGAGATTAACACTGGGTCGATGAGATTAACACTGGGTCGATGAGATTAACACTGGGTCGATGAGATTAACACTGGGTCGATGAGATTAACACTGGGTCGATGAGATTAACACTGGGTCGATGAGATTAACACTGGGTCGATGAGATTAACACTGGGTCGATGAGATTAACACTGGGTCGATGAGATTAACACTGGGTCGATGAGATTAACACTGGGTCGATGAGATTAACACTGGGTCGATGAGATTAACACTGGGTCGATGAGATTAACACTGGGTCGATGAGATTAACACTGGGTCGATGAGATTAACACTGGGTCGATGAGATTAACACTGGGTCGATGAGATTAACACTGGGTCGATGAGATTGATTCATTACGTTAAACTTTCCATAAAACTAGTCAAAATATTTATTAGCAAATCCAAGACACATCTTATACAAATATTTATTTCCTTAAAATATCAATATCATGTAGATTAAGTAAATTTAATATTTACAATTTATGTTTTATTTCAATAGTGAAGACTATTATTGTTCAAATATATATATATTTTTAATTGTGAAAATCAAATTCAATTAATTATTCTTGTTTTAATTAAAAGGGGGATTTATGGAGCAAGAAAAGCTTTTATCAAATAAAAACAACAAACCGTAACACTGACACCATGCAAACAAATAAAACAATTTTAAGAAAAAAAAGTACAACACAGAAACAAAATATTTAAAATGAAACGATAATAAACACCTTTCGTGCAGAAAAAACAAAAACAAAAAAAGAAACACTCAAGTCCATGCATTTGGAAAAAGAAAAGAGGAAAAATGTTTCAAATAAATTCTAAAACAAAATAAGATGATGGATGATGGACGGTGATGAATGAAATGAATGAGATGATGAACAGAATGAAACACCGAGAAAATAACAAAACAACAGATAAATTAAAAGACAAATAAATAAATGAAATAGAAACGTATAATACATTAACATAAGTAACAACAACAAATAAATACATCAAATAATAGTCAAACTGCAAACAAATAAAAATATGCTTTTATTTTATTTGTGGTATTATGTTATGTGTATACAATTATTATTATTATTTGTTTAATTAAATAATTTCAAATAGGAAACTAAAAATACAGAATTGAAAAGATCACATTGATTGTTCATTATTTTAATGTAACAATAATTATGTACAAAAAAGCCTTTATTAAACTAAAATCAGGAAATAAAATAAATAAATAATACTGGATGAGCTATGAAAGGAAAGGGTAGGATTACAATCCCAAGGATTGCTTTATACAGAGTGTTTAAAGTGTGTGTCTGGATCGACACATCAATTGGTGAAAAACACTATATTTTTTTTAATTGAAATTTCATCTTCTGGGGTTCAGCCTGCTTGAATGCAAATAATATGTGTCATAATTTTAGTCCCAAAATCAAATGTCTTGGAAATTCACAAAATAGTTATTTTGCTCACTAGTAAACTTTTCCTCCAGAAGATATGACAAACAGGACAATGTCTATAGGCGCTGTCTACAGACACTGTTTACAGGCGCTGTCTACAGACACTGTATACAGGCTCTGTCTACAGACACTGTCTACAGGTGCTGTCTACAGACACTGTATAAAGGCTCTGTCTACAGACACTGTATAAAGGCTCTGTCTACAGACACTGTTTACAGGCGCTGCGCTGTCTACAGACACTGTTTACAGGCGCTGTCTACAGACACTGTCTACAGGTGCTGTCTACAGACACTATATAAAGGCTCTGTCTACAGACACTGTTTACAGGCGCTGTCTACAGACACTGTTTACAGGCGCTGTCTACAGACACTATATAAAGGCTCTGTCTACAGACACTGTTTACAGGCGCTGTCTACAGACACTGTTTACAGGCGCTGTCTACAGACACTGTTTACAGGCGCTGTCTACAGACACTGTATACAGGCTCTGTCTACAGACACTGCCTACAGGCGCTGTCTACAGAGGCTGTCTACAGGCACTGTCTACAGAGGCTGTCTACAGGCACTGGCAGTCTATAGACACTTTCAAAAGACACTGTCAACAGGCACTGTCTACAGAGGCTGTCTAGGCACTGGCTGTCTACAGACACTGTCTACAGACACTTGGTTTCTTTATTTTTGGTTTTACCACCCAAACCCTAAAAAATGGTTAGTAGGAAATGAAACACAAAATTATTTAGAAACTAAACAAAGCTGGAAAATGTACAAAATGATAATAAAATTATGCTTCTGGTTAATATTATTATTTGGTTAAAAAAAAAGATGTTAATTGAACAAAAACAAAAAAAAATTCAAGCGGCAGAAAGCAAGTTATAAGGGATTTGTTTTGGTTATTTTAAAGTCCACCAAACATTTATATGGACTAAACTTGATTTAATGGTTAGCTTATTTATTAATCGTAGTTTTTGTAGAAATGTTTTAAATTTGTTTGTTGAAAACACAGAGAAAGAGATGATTATTTTACCTTGTTTGAGGGCTTGATCACATTCGGCTTCAGATATTTCGTTACTTTCCTTGCTGTCGTTGGCCGACGTGTTGGGCGTCTCCTGGTTCCTGGGTGGGGGTGGTGGGGGCTCGGGGCTGCTAGACGTCGGCAGGTTCCTTGCCGATCCTACTACAAACAGAATATGAAACATTACCAAGTCACCAGTACAGTACTAGTTCTTTAAGTCAAACAGCTGTTCACTTGGTTTTACCAGCAGCTCAGGTCGAATCCATTTATAGTGCTAAATATAAACCACTAAAACTGTGGACGGCTGAACAAACCATCAGCCATGCACGATCTCCAAATTAAGAGAAGAATGGAACCACATTGGTCCGGGATGTCAGACTCAGATGAGATTGGACGCCTCGAAAGATCCGGACGGTCAGGGCTTGTTCAGCTCATTCTGTCTAAAGTCCCTGGAGGCCGATTCTGTAACTTTTTTATATATATCCACTTTGACATTATTAATGAAACATCGCTATACATCAAAGTGTTGTTATATAAGGTAGCAAAGCCTGTAAAGTGATGCCAGCGCTGTATGTGGCCGTATACTGAACTTCGGATTGACAGAGTCCTTTTTATTGGCCATTTTATAGTTATTTCAGTCAGAAAACAAGAAAAGTGAATGAAAACATCAATAATGCGTCACTTTGTTTTAGTTTTTAGCATTTGATATATAACAACATAACCTGACGAATTATATCAACAACAATTTTGAGTGGATATATATATCAAACCTTATATATCAATTTCTCCTTATATAACAACAGACAAAGTTACAGATTCACGTTGACAGGTTGCGTGCGCATCTTCATAACAACAATTTGATATATAACAACATGAAAAAGGGAGGTTTCAAAGTTACAGAATCAGCCCCCTGATCCGCCTCAACCACCGCTCCATTTTGTTATTTCATTTTCTTCGTTCTTTCGATAATTTGTTGTATAAATATATTTTCTTTTACGTTCCTCAGGTGTTTTTATCACTTCTCTAAAATTTGACCATTTTACGAGTGATGGATGAATGGCGTTGACAATATACTGAAACGTCCCTCCCACTCACAGAACTTTATCTTAACTTGCTGAAGCTTTACAGAGCTGAAACTCTCCCAGTCCACTCCTTGCAGTAAATATCTGCTGCAGCCAATACTGCTACCTTTCTCTTCAGTCTGATAATAGGGGAAATCATCACCTCTACATGGAATAAATACATTCCAACAAGAAAATCATACTGAAAAAGTACCGACAAGAACCGGAGTGCACTGTGTCCAGCTTTCCAACAATCAAATGGTGATTCACAATATATTCATAAGGGAGGGATCTGTCTGAAAGCATCGTGGATGACAATCATATTTCACCTGTGTTGGGACGGTGGTTATCCGTGAGTCAATTTGTTAGCTACATTCATCAACTTATTATCAATTTAATAATAAAAAACAAAAAACATAATAATAATGGTCAAAGTTAGATTACACCACGACTAGAAAAGAATAAATATAAATGTTTGTGTTGCATACCTATGTACTCTCCGATACTCCTTCTTCCCAGTGAGTTGCGGGAGCTGTAGTGATCGTAGGGCGCTCCGTACGGAGTGTACTGAGATCCGTACGGGTCGTCTTCAGTACAGTTAGCTGGGTCGTCGTACTCGGGACTGAACGTAGAGTTGGCATCGACCCTCGAGTAACGACCGTTCCCTCGGGGCTACACACACACATACAACTCATTAACTTCAATACTTTCACCTTACAAATAAAAACAATCATTTCTTTATCCTACTGATAACATCCCCCCCTCCACCATTTAAAACCCAGATTTTTTGAAAAATTACTAATAATGGCAATAAAATTCATTTGTTTATTACCCGAGGACTTTTAACTGTAAATAGAAATAGTGAAGTAATAACAGTAAATTCTATTCACAAAATATTGAGCCTTTTTTCCAGCCATTTTGTTGTGCATTTCATTTTGCTTTAACACAATTATATAAATACATTTTGATTCTTATAATGACCAAAAGAGGAAGAAGTATAAAAAAAAAGACTACATGTACTTGCTGGAGATCAATCAGTTAGGAATGTTAAAGATATTTTATGACGATGTTAAAGCATCAATGAAGGCTCTAGTAGGAGAGCTAAGCAGTAACTAATATTTTAACAAAGCCAAACAATTGATGCAAATTATTTATTTATTTAAGAAAAACAGGAAAGGGAGTAAGAATGTAGTTGCTGGAGGGAATCTTGAGATGCCGGCTTCAATTCCTCCCAACTGCCTCAATACGACGAGGCCGACTTTCATTTACTTTCACAGTTAGTTAATTATTGTGGTTAGATTACAGTTACAATTAAAGAAAAAATCTTTCCCACTCTTTCTCATTCTATCTAACATACATTATTAAATAAAAAATAGATACAAAAAAATAACAATATTTGAAAAAAGGTAGAATCGCATGTTGTCGGTGGGGAAACTTATATATTCCTCACGAAACGTACCAAAACATTTTGAATTTACCTTGAATCGATGTATTTATAATTATTTTACTAGAGAAGGTATGAACAATCTTTAAAGCAAGTTTGCAATTAAAATGATATAAGAACTGTAAAAGCATAATATAGCAGTTTACTCGGCCTTAAAACATTTCTAATGTATTTATATTTACGAATTCATTCTGCTTACATTTTACTGTACGCATGCAGAAGGAAGCTACATACCGTAGAGTAATATTTTAACACACACACACTTGTAGTAATTTACACGGGATCTTAATACTCTTAAGGGCGATCTCTGTCGATGCTCTAATTCCCAAAATTCGATAAATAAAATTTTCCTATAAATAACTAGTTTCAAAAGGACAAGACGCCAGTAATTTGACTCCTACTATCGGAAGCTTTAACAAAAAGTGACGGGTATTGAGAAGTTGAAAAGAAAACGTAACACTACTACGTTGTTTGCTACCGTGCAAGCTGAATCTTGGATTTAATATCATTTGAGAGGCTGTCGTCGTTGCACAACCTATATCGCTGTGACCGGGGCTTCTAGAATTTCAAGGTACCAATTTAAACTCAAAGTCGGGACACCTAAGTATTAAATTAACTTCAAATATCCAGTTTTAAGAAAATCACACATTAAGCTAATAGTGAAGTGAGTTGAAGCCGGTGTTATTATTATATTGGTACAAAATTTTAGCGGAGTTAGGCATCGAGATAGAAATAACCCACACAAACTTTGCAAAGTTTTAATTAATTTTGTCGTTAATTTTGACTCCGAGACAGTTGTCACTCCTTAAGATACCAGTCAAAAATTATACCTTTCGGTTACGTTTAAAATTATTGATAATTCTTAGATTGAAAGGTCACTTTTTAAAAAAGGATAAAATACAATTTAAAAAATTAAATCACCTGATAAAAAACAAAGACAACTTTATAATCAAATTACCGTTACGAGTAAATAAATCGAGGTAAGGCAAAGCCTTTGTATTTAAAGTCGTTCCTGACTTAATTACAAAACGACACGTTATCCAAGTTATTATTAGCTTCCTTTTCTTATAAATATAATTATTCTCGACTACTTGATATTCAAAATAATTTTTAAAGAAAGTTTATAAAAATACCTTGTGATTTATATTATCAAATAGAAATTACAAATATCGATTTCCACTACAAAAAGCTTAAAGTTAAAATAAAACACAAAAGCATTTTATTATCAACGTCAACACGAGACGCCCGATACAATCAAAACAACTAATAAAGTTCCATTTGTACAAATATAAATGTTTTACATTCTCAGTATGATTCTTTATAGATTTGAATAATTTGAGTATGAAGCTAGCTCGGCTTGTTAACTTGGTAAAGACATTTATTTACAAAGTTCGATACGGAAATGAGTTAAAGCTTTCATTGCACTCAGTGAGCGGCGTAAGACTGATTCAATAAAAAAATTACTAAAAAAAAACCACTACAATTAGAAGGAAGGGGCCACAACAGGTGTATTCGAGCGCCCACTCGGCACTTTGCATTCATCAGAGGGGGTTTGACAAGTAAAAACCACCACTTTATTATCGTACCACGATAAAAAATCAAATGTCAATTAATTTTGAGGTGAATTTGTCTTAAAAGTTCGGTGGTGACCATGTGTTAGTAGACCGGTGGCGACCGTGTCTAGGTAGTTTGGTGGTGACCGCGTCTTAGTGGCTGTAGGTCCTCACATTTTGTCTACGGTGCCGGGAGGATATTGAGGGATGTACGTCACCCTCGTCGAATGTAACATGATCCTTCCAGCTCCCCAAGAATAAACATCAGGGACCTCCCTGACTAGGACTCAGTTATCACCCTCCCTGACTAGGACTCAGTTATCACCCTCCCTGACTAGGACTCAGTTATCACCCTCCCTGACTAGGACTCAGTTATCACCCTCCCTGACTAGGACTCAGTTATCACCCTCCCTGACTAGGACTCAGTTATCACTCAAAATTTGGGGCTGCCTTACGACATTCACCCCAAGCCTAACCCCAACTCAAGTGCCAATATTAAAAATTAAGACCGGTTTGTAAAACTTCAAATTGAAAAAGAAAGTCTGAATTCAAACATTATTCATAGAAGTTTTCCGCTAAACAGATATTGTTTATCGGCAAATTCATTTACTGACTGCCAAATGTCTATCTCCATTCAGTAATAGACCGACAATGATGTACAGTAATTTAATAAAACTATACTGTGCTGTAATTTACGTCATAAAAAAGGATGAAAAGAAAAAAAAAAAATCAGAAACAATCCCCCCAAGTGAAGACAAAATATAAGAAATTGGATAACTCCAATTAAATAAAGTAGTTAGTTTGTATTCTAACGAATACAAACTAACTTTTGAGTAGCTCTATTTGGTTTCAGAGATATTGAGTAAAATTTAAACCTTCGTGTGACCCCTTCTTTTTAAAAATAGAAAACAAATCAAAAGAAAAAAAAAAAAATGTACATTATATTCGTTAAATAAATTTAAAAAAAAAATCTCTGTGAATAAGGTTTGTAGAATGAATAGGAAAAGAAAATAATGAATATTAATTATGAATAAATAAATAAAATATATAAATAGGATATATAAGTATGCGAATAAACAAAAAGGATGAATGATGATGATGATGGACACTGTTCTATGTAATTATTTGATTGGCAGCATTCATAATTAATTATGCGAACATAGAAAAACAAATGAAACAAGTGATTAGATATGAATAATTGTACCAAAGTTGGAGTTCCGTCATAGCCGTTCGGCAGCTGGAAAATACAGACAGGCAAGTCATGTACAACACATAGATATTACATCCACAAACACAACTCATACAAACACACTACTTTTATTTCATGTTTAATATCATCTTCTCTTTCCACAGTTTTTAGTCGATACACATTAAAATAATTTTTACAGATCAATTTTTAAAAGTTATTTATTTATATTCAGTCGGTTTATTATGTTATAACTTTGTCCTATTTAAAAAAAATACATAAATCTAACACATATTTTTTATTTTTATTTTTATTTAGGTAAAAAATATATAATTTTCTCTTCGCATACATAATTGTAAAAAAACAAACACCGAAATGCCTAGAAAATTTGTGTAAAGTAATTACAATTTGCTTGACTTGCTCTCACAAAATAAGCGGTAAATTTAAAATTTGAATAGGAAAACAACCACAAACCGATTCCTAAACCTCAGTGGGAAATCAAACGATGAAAAGTTAATAGAAGTCGCATTAAGAAGTGACTTTTAGTTTTGAGCACTCACAGTCGACAGAGAAACATTGAGGACCCTCAACGAAACTATCAAATGTTAGTGACTCAGAGCTAACTTCATAATAAATTCACTAAAGTCCATGTATCGGCTCTCATTTACTCAGTTACCCACCCAGAATAAGAATAAGAATTATATGGACGGCCTTATATTAATTTTGGACGTTACCTAAAAGATTAGATAATTTTTTAATTAATATATTCTCGCTGACCTAACATACAAATATTTGAGCTACAAGTTGATTTACGTTATAATACTCTGTCCTAAAAGTTCATAAAAAAAAAAATTAATATTTTTATTTTTATTTTACATTTAATCATTTAAAACAACTTTGTCTCCCTTAAAGTACTCCCCCCCTGATATAACGCACTTGGCCCAACGCCGTTTCCATAATTGGAAATAGCTTTAAAAGTCCTCTACTTTAAGGCTTTTTTGCTGCCTCGTCGTCGCTGCTTTTATTTTAGCCCCGAAGCAAAATTTTGCACTTTGGAAACAAAAAAAGGTCACTTGAAGCCAAATCGGGTGAATACGGGGGGGGTGTANTCATTTAAAACGACTTTGTCTCCATTAAAGTACTCCTCCCCTGATATAAATCACATGGCTCAACGCCGTTTCCATTATTGGAAACATCTTTCAAAGTCCTCTACTTTAAAGCTCTTTAGCTGCCTCGTCGTCGCTGCTTTTATGCCATTCAGGCCCCCCAAAATGGAGCCCGAAGCAAAATTGAGCACTTTGGAAACAAAAAAAGGTCACTTGATGCCAAATTGGGTGAATATGGTGGGTGGTCAGTGACGATAATGGAGCTTTGTGCCAAAAACTCACGCACAACCAAAGCCGTGTGTTTTTCATTGTTCTTTTTTTGTTGTGTTTTTTGTTTTCCACGCCGACGTGACACTTAGAAAGGGGTTGGTTTAACAGTCTGTAGAGAATGAGTGACGACACCTGCGGTGTCCTTCACCTAGCTCAGGCTTGCTTAGGTTGTTGGGGGGAGGGGAGCTCACTGTCTAGTCTTCTAACTTCCTACATAAGTCTCTATAATTATTTTATACAAATTTATGGGACAGAGTAGTATAGAATTAAGTGTTTTTGGAGCAGAGCTTGTGGATCTGGTCTACCATTACAAGAGCAGAGTAACTCGAGGTGTCTCTCTCTCTCCAGGGTGTTAATGCAAAGTCAGGTCGGTTCTACAAAATCTTCTTTACAAATTAAAACAAACCTGATATCTGTGAGGTCAAGTCGAGTGTGTACAAGTTGGACTACAAGGTGCCGCAAGTCAAGCAAACTATCATTTATTTATTTATTTGTATAAATTTAAATTTAAAACAATAAAATGTTGAGTTTATTAAATGTATTTTTTTGAGCATTCGAATTTGTTATTGCAGACAATTTTTTGTTTTGTTTTAAAAGTAACTGACTAAAAGAAAATTTGTTGTCGGGTGGTTTTGTTGTGCAACTCTCCTCCTACCGGTATAGAACTTGAAAACACAAACGTACTATTTAATAATATTTATCGGTGCCAAATTATTTTATTTAATAGTTAAAAAGGTGGCTTTGGACTGTTAAACTTTTAGACTAATTTTACTACAAATAAACAATTTCATTAAGATACGAAGAGGTTTGTATAAATTATTGTTACCTCTAATGCAATGGTTCTTAACCTTTTGGTAATCACAGCCCCCTTAAAATCTCCAAGTATAATATATGGTATATATGGTACCTAACTACCTTTCGAGGCCCCCCCCCCGGTAAGAACCACTGCTCTAATGGACTTTCAAACCAGTTTAAACAGAAGTCAGACTACATTTTTTTGGAACAGAATAAAAGTAATCTCTTAACCGATTTAAATTTTTTAAAATTATAAAATAGATAAATACAAATCTAAAGAGAGTTGAAACATTATCGGGCGGAAGAGAGCGCAACAAAATGACCTGTTCCTAGTTTTAGTTTGAAACATCACAGCAGAGAACTACACAACCGTTTAACAACAAATAGAAATATCTGTATCAAATAAACCCAAATACAAAGTTACAACGAGGGGGAGCCAACATTCTAAAATAATTACCCTGTCGGCCAGCATCTTACATTATTTTTATTTTTACATACATTTATTTATTTTAAAATTACTATCGTAACATAAAAAATAATTCATTTGGAAATATAAAAATACTTTCTACATACACATCAACGGGTTAGTAAAGATAGGGGGATACAAGAAGGACGTGCAAAAGGTTTGACGGGTAACCGAGTTTCTCAGGTGAGGAAAAAATACTTTATAAAAAAACTACCGAGTTTTCAGTCGTATTTAAAATGTCGGGTGACTAATTGAACAAAGTATTTATCCCGGACAGAGTAAACGACATAAAAGGGAGAGACTCGGGTCTGTTTACTGACCATGGAGTGAGAGCCGCTGCGGTGATGAGTAGCGTTGACCTGGGGGGGTCCTAGGGTGCCACAGTGGCCGTTCTGATGAGGGAACGTCTGGAACTGCATTGCCTTGGACGGATCCATCTCCTCCCTGAAGCCTAGCAGGTGGAACGTTGCGTACGGGCAGATATCCTCGTCCATACCTCCACAAAGTACAAAACATATTACAAACGTACATCACTTGTCGACATCTAAAAATAACTACTCCGGCAGTCCTTTCATTAAGAGAACAAGTATGAAACAGAAAATAAACCGCTCGAGTTCTCTACCACATAGAATAAGTTAAAACATCAGCTGATGAAATAAAATCAGAACAATTAACTAAAACAAACTTGTGTTGATATCCTTTAACCACTTCATTTTATATTATTATCTCTGTAAAAAAGATCAAATCTAATCTAACCAAAACCGAATCTAAACCAAGCCGTCGATATGTAGGGGATGGAGAGAGAAGAAAAATGAGTCCAAAAGCAAGGGGGGGGGGTTAAAGTTTGTGCTCTTCTTTTCAAGTGCTGTGGGCGCTTGGTGCCGTGGGGTCCCCGGTTAATTTAATAAAAAGAGCAAAACAAATTAAAAAGTAACTAAAAAAAAAAAGATAAAAAAGGGCTCTTAGAAAATTATTTATCAAGTTAAGCAGAAAATAAACATGGAATATGTGTTAATAACTAGTTCATGGCATAGGGGTTTATTATCATCGTAGGGTTTTATTTTAATTATAAAACTGAATACTATGATAACATGTAACTTAATTAACAATAAAAAATGCTATGAACAATTATTGTAACACTCTTTCAAAGAATTAAAAAAATAATACAAGTGACTCTTGAAAAATGTTTGAGATAAAAAAAGGACAATCAGAGTCAAAAGAAATGTTGAAAAATAAAGGATGTCTAAGAAATGGTGTGTGGCGTTGAGAATACCAAGCAACGGATCAACAGTAGGGATCTCTTTGAGAGCTTCAACAGTAGGGATCTCCTTGAGAGCTTCAACAGTAGGGATCTCCTTCAGAGCTTCAACAGTAGGGATCTCCTTCAGAGCTTCAACAGTAGGGATCTCCTTCAGAGCTTCAACAGTAGAACTAATCCCTCGACATTACATAACGATTCATTTTACTGTTTATTTTCTTACTTGTCTCTTAATGAAATAACTCTTTAATATTCATGCATCCGGTTCCAAATTACTTAAGGCAAATTCACTTTCTTAGAAACAATTTCTTATACGAATAAATATAATTATGTTAATTAATCTTCTATTTTCACCGTAAACATAATTAAATTTCCTCTCAATATTGTGACGATTTAAAAAGCCTTTTAACGAGGCAGGTCCGAGAAAAAAGATTTTCTTAGGGGATTCTAAGAGTGTAGAAGAAAATATAAAATGAGAATTTATGTAAATGTTCTTTTACGATTTCCAGTTATTTAAGAACTTGTCAGTTTGAATAACTGTTGGATTACGCAGTAATAATCAACATTAAAATAAGAAACGGAGGCGGTTTTGCAATGGATTTGAAGTAGATATTCTTCCCGACAAGAAAACAAACACCCGAGTCAAATAGCAGTAGAAACTCATTGCAATGCACTGTTAACGGCTCAAGATTGTCTGTTTTAATGAAAGTTTGGGTTTATAACAAATAATTCTATCAAATAATAATTAAATAGGGTGTACAGTACAACTGTTTTTCTTCAATAAAGGACAGTAGAATAGCTGTAAAACAGTGTTTATTAAACGTCAGATTAAAAATCATCCTCACACTTAGGTTTAACTGAAAAATACACGAACGTAAACACTGCACTGAACTACAACTCAGCAAGCTCCTGCTTCATGTTCATACCTTGCTTTCATCGGCTTGAACATATCATTTATTCATGGTGGTTTGTGTGCTTATTATTTCTTCAGTTGATAACTGATGGAGGTGACGTTACGAGTGAGATATAACCAAGCTCTTTATCATAATGTGTATTAGAAAGATTGAACCCGTCCGTTACAAACGACGTCCGTTAAAATGAGTTTCTACTGTAGTTCAAAATACTCAACTTTTACTGTTGGTTTAAGATGTAGAAGTTTATAGAAATTAATTAAAATAATATTAAGTAACGAAGTGAAATGCCAAATCTTAAGTAATCATTTAGAAAAAAAAAAATCTAGACTATGTTAATTAAAAAAGAATAAAATGTGGAATGAAGTCTACAACATCACAACATATCAATGCTCTCATGCATGACTGCAACATGTAAGACCAAAGTCTCTCAACACCGTAAGATGAAACTAAGTAGTGGAAAGTGGTCGACTGCAGCATGCAATAACAATCCAAACATGCACTTAGAGTAATACTTACCCAATCATTAGATTTTATAATATTATATCGAGTCGACAAATTAAAAT
Organism: Gerris buenoi; assembly: GCA_001010745.2. Lineage (NCBI taxonomy): Eukaryota > Metazoa > Arthropoda > Insecta > Hemiptera > Gerridae > Gerris > Gerris buenoi. Next base: position 388,529 of record KZ651361.1, read on the forward strand.
ATATAATTATTCCTCTTGACGGAACCTTAAAACAAATTCAAAAGTAGAAAATACTTTATTTCTTCAATTCTAAATTCATCTGCGTACGGTAATGAATTCAGCTTTCACAAACTAAAAGTAAGAAGATTATAAGATACATTTAATTCCAATTTAGTCGGAGGTTTGAGGGCCAGACAGCGATGACAAGATATTAGATCGTATTCATCCCATTTGTCCTAAAATTTGTTAAAATTATTTACATTTTACCCACTAAACCTTCTAATATTATTAATTAATTATTTATTTTTTACGATTTTGGTAGTACTCATACTACGGAAAGATTAAATTTTAATTTAAATCAAATTATAATTATTATTAACTACGGGAAACAATCAGAGAAAAACAAGCTCCAGCGCCGGGGTNCATTTCTTAAAAATTGAGGTTTTTGCATGTCTTCAACCAAAACAATACTTTTTTTCAACCTGTTGAACTTTTCGTGGGCGTGACCTTTTACAACGACTTGGATAGAACACGATAACAGTTAGTTGTGTTTCAGATGCCGTTTTAGCGAATTACTCTTGTTCAAGAAGAGAGAATTATAACATCGAGTTGGAGAGGGGGATGCGCTAAGTGGTCGGGAAATTGTCAGGGCTTTTAGTGGGTAGTCGAATGGAATTGGATGAACTCCCTGAACTAATGAATCTGTGATGAGACTCGAGAACAAGGAAGGGGGGAGGCTTCCTAGTCTAGATAGGATTGAAACAGTGAACTTTCTAATCTGTTCGGTTTTCCATTTGAATGGGAAAGGATGACTTGAACCGATGTCAGACTATATTGAAGGACGTCGGATAGAGGCTCTGCAAAGATTTAAGTACCTTAGATGGTTTGAAGTTAGACAAAGAGAAAATTTTCCAAGAGTTTGTGGAAACTTGATTTTTCAAGAGCTTTTTTTTTTTTTTAAAAAAAAAAAGAGAGTTTATAAATGCGGAGAAAAAACTCTTGATGAGTTTATACGGAAATAAAAAGTATCTCTTCGTGACACTAGGAGTTACTGTACTTCACAATGGGGTATGTATGATGTACGACACCGTTAGGAGAACGAAGTCGCATGAACGCTAATGATCACGTTGTTTAAAACGACTCTATGCAGTTTATCAAGTCTTTGTCAAGTTAACTTCCCATCTGTCTATGAAATCAAGCCCCAGTTACTCTTGCCTAGAAAGATTAGTTCCCTGAAAATTATATTTATAATTTAGGTCACTCAAGAGGAAATTATATATGCAATCAAATCTCAAAGACTTGTAAATAACTCAATGAGCTCTGTATTAAATGTCTTTTACTCATAAATTATTAATTTCTCAATGATGTCCACGCAATGATAATTATCTCCATAATGATCTCATCGATACATTGGTTCGAGTTCTATCCATATCTCGATATCACATATTCCAAGAAACTTTATTAGATCATCCTAATCCTCTAGTTTAGTTCTAGTTCGACTCCTTTCTTCCCAATATATACCCAACAAACCTTCTCGACGCCTACACAGACAGTGGCCTAGGGCTTAGGGTCTTATTAAATATACACATATGGAATCTGTAATTATCCTTCTATCTACTATGTATCTCATTTATACAATTATTTACTTATTAAATTTTTACGTTTTTGATAGTATTTATACTACGGATCATTTAAATCAACTTATAATTATTATTAACTACGGGAAACAATCAGAGAAAAACAAGCTCCAGCGCCGGGATCTTGTTTTTCTCTGATTGTTTCCCGTAGTTAATAATAATTATAATTTGATTTAAATTAAAATTTAATTATTTATTAAATTTTGCTTACATAATTTTTAAAGTGGAAAGCTTCATTAAAAATTTGTATCTTTTACGATTTAAAAATGCAAAATTATACGAGTAGTAAAATTCCCGACAATTCATAAGAAATATCTAAAACAAACTAAATTTACACACACACACATACTAACACTCAGTCACACAAAAAAACTAAAAATAAACAACAAAAACTTGGCACTAATGAAAAAAAATAAATAAAGAAATAATAACAGGAGATAAAACCCAAAACCATCTAAATTTGAATCCTAATTAATGCTTCCACAATGGCTTTCTCAAGGATCGTTCAAATGTTTTAATTTATTTGTTAGTAAGTGAAAAAGAAACAAATATAAAACATTATAATATTTTAGAAACAGAAAAATTAAAGTGGTTAATTTGGCACATCGAGTCACAATCATACAATTATTTTGCAAAATACAAGTCAATTAACAAAGTGAAAATAAATGCCAACCATGTAAAATTTTGAGTTTTATAAAGAGAAAACTAAATATAGCAACAAATGCTACAGAACAACTATTATTAAACTTGTAGAGTAGCTACAGTGTTAACACAGCAACCTGGGTTCGGTATCACTGAGACAGCAACCTAGGTTTGGTGTCACTGAGACAGCAACTTAGGTTTGGTAGACAGCAACTTAGGTTTGGTGTCACTGAGACAGCAACCTAGGTTTGGTGTCACTGAGACAACAACTTAGGTTTGGTGTCACTGAGACAGCAACCTAGGTTTGGTATCACTGAGACAGCAACTTAGGTTTGGTGTCACTGAGACAGCAACTTAGGTTTGGTGTCACTAAGACAGCAACCTAGGTTTGGTATCACTGAGACAGCAACTTAGGTTTGGTGTCACTGAGACAGTAACCTAGGTTAGGTGTCATTGAGACAGCAACCTAGGTTTGGTGTCAATGAGACAGCAACCTGGGTTGGGTGTCTCTGAGACAGCAACCTGGGTACGGTTTGACTCATAAATAAAAATGCTTACAGTTTTTAATTATCTTATTTAAAATGGAAAGTTGACTGGTGAGAAGTCAAAATAATTAAAACAAAGTTAAATTTAACATTTATTCAGCGGTAGTTAAGTTTAAAGATTTCTCATCGAGTTAATTTGGCATGAGTAAACAAGGGAATCATTTCTTATCAAAATAACGTTACATTTTTATTGGAGAGATAAGCCATAGTATAAAGGTAAGACAGGCCACAGTACCAGATAGAGTCTATACGTTAGTAGATAAGCACAGAGTGCCGACAGTGAAGATGTTTACCTGCCCGGTGGTACATAGTTTCGTCGGAGCCGGGACACCTAGGCAAGCGTCGGCAGGGAGAGTGGTTGCTCAGCTCTTCGTATACGTTCCTCCTGGGGTTCCACGTAGAGTGACCGCTACACAAACCTGATCTACCTGTGTAGTCCACCAACCAACATTACTTCCTCCCTTCACTCTCTTACAATAATATCCAACACACCAATACAAACAAAACCAAATAAAACAAGTTGACCCACTAAGTCGTGACCGCTAGTCACAACCTTGCCCTGACTGTCCTCTCAGTAGAGTTGCACTCGACACATCATACCTCCGTACGATGTACCGAAGAAGCGAGTACAGTGTACTCATTAGTGAGCCGGTGAATCAGAGTATCACGGAGTGGGATTGAACCCACGGTCTCATGCTACTCTCCGTTCAACGATACCTGAGCAGGCGTGACGAGTGGCCACACTGCCCGATGAAATAAATTAGTCGGTTGCACCAGGTACAAATAAATCTCGATTTTGTTTTTCCTTAAAAAAAGCTCAAAACAAGGGCGAGTCTGCTACTAACTGAGTACTCAAGTTCACTAAAGTATAAATACAGTAAAGAAACTATTTGTTTTTGTAACCTATATTTCATTATTTTAATTATACAAGTTTGACAGGACGAGGCTAACACAGGTAAACTAATAAAGCCTTTAGGACAGACTGGTTCCCCCTCCACTAACTAACAGTGTGGCGAGGAGATACCAGTAAAACAATTAGCAGATTAAAAGATACATTTCAATAAGAGTACAAACAGTGAACAAATGTCAGCAAACTTGGCAAAACCCCCACTTGAACAATTTCAGCTTTTGAGGTAAACAAATTAAGAGGAATGTTTATAGTAAAACTTTATATATTTATTTGAAATCTCATGGAAAAGTCAACTTCGGACTTTTAATCAAAACTTTATAATTGGTTTTGACTATCGGTAACTTGGAATAAATAAATCAAAATTGTTGCAATAAGTTAAAAGTACGATACCTAAGTTTTACTTTCAGGACTGACAAGTCCTTCTTTTAGCAAACAAGCATTTTAAACATAATATTATGTACTTGAAACAGTAAAAGAATTCAGAAAATTTTAAACATTTTAAAAATCCGATTTTATATGGGATACATATATATATTACTACAGGCAAGCCTAGTTTGTCATGAAGGTCGCAGTTGCAAAACCCAAAATATCGGATAAGTAAGCTAAATGTTTACCTGTTTAGAAGTACTTTTAGAGTTTTTCACTGATGACAGATGAAAAATATCAACTAAATATAAATTTATTTTGTTTTACAAATATTTATATATAAATATAAATAAAATAAATGAATATATAAAAATTGGTACTAGCAGCCTTAATTTTAANCGACCATCGACTGGTTGTACACAATGTCATCTGTACAAACACACAAACATCATCACACGACCATCGACTGGTTGTACACAATAAATAATAAAAATAAAATAAATAAATAAAAGAAGTAAACACATAAAGCTAAAGCCAACATAACATTAAGATTGTTACACATTCAAACAGGTGTTGCAAATAAAATGTATAAACGAACAATATATAAATGATACAAAGCAAGACACATAATCTCACTTAAACAAAAACAATTGCTCTAAATTCAACAACAATGTTGGAGTTTTGCAATTTAATTGCCGGCGCTTAGAGTCATGTTGCTCTTTCACTGTGGTCGTGTGTAGACTCACTCAAACAGCACTGTAGCTTCCATCTTGTAAAACTATTACCTCCAGAGTACAGTTTTGAGGGTAACAGGGACATGGTAAAGCACGTGAGGTCTAAAGTATAGCTGGGTAAAATGCTAAACCGCTAAACAATTGTGCATTGCCAACCAAAGAAACATTATTATTATTATTATTATTATTTATCCTAGAAGAAATAATTTTTTTTTCAAACTAAAACATGGAAACTTATTTATTTATATATTTATTATTATTTTGTTTTAAAATTAGTTATTGCTAAGAAGAACTTGTAAATTTTATCTAAGTGGGGAATGTCAGTAGATGTTAATATTTGAATAGGGGATTCGATCTGGTAAACTTCTGGTATGTATTTTTCTCAAATATTGTAAAGTGCTGGACATATGAACAAGAGGTGATGTACCAAGTCTTGTGGACTCAATCCACAGAGTTTGCACATATCAGGATAGAAAATGGAGCTGAGATCATTGCAAGATATTTTTAGGTGAAATTTACTGGAAAGTCTAATCTGGGCCATTATGCGGGAAGTGTTAATAGGAATATTGAGTAGGAGGTATGGTTGTGGGCCTGGTGTTATGGGGATATATTTGAAGATATTTGAAAAGTTAGATTCTTTTTGACTGTTTTTTATCAATGTTTAACAGGTATTCAGAATAACTATGAAGGAGAGTAGACTTATTGCTTATCAAAGAGTTATAGTCCATACTATTCCAAAGTTCCAGCATATTGCATTTTGAGAAAAACGGTTTAATATGAGCTATCCAGTTGGGTTGGGGATTAGAGTTTTTAGAAAGGGTGTGTAGCCTATTGAAGCATACCAGGGGGTAACGATTATTTTCCATGCTTAAAATTTTGAGCAAACAGTTTAAAATGGCTTTAAAGATTTTATGAGACATGTGTTGGGCTCCTGTTTCTAGTCTGACTGCGAAATTCGGTGTAGTTCTAAGCAGAGCGAGAACACCGAACCCTGTCCCAAGAATTGTCGAGCAAAGGACACCTCGATTCTGACCAGAAGCTTAAGAACCCTGAAGTCACCTGATTTACCCGTTAAATTCAGCTTCAATACATTTAAAACATTTAATTTGTAGCCAATTGTTTTGCCTGCGATGCATTGTTATGCGGTTTAGCATTTCACTATTGACTACACATGTGGCCCCAAAGTGCTCACGTCTCGGTGTTTCTGTTTAAACACAATTTACTAATAATTTTCTTTCTATGATAATTATATTTTTAACGAGTGAGTGAATCGTTTAAAAAATAAATAAATAACAGAACGATAAAGAACGGTGAAAATAAGCAAGCGTGGCAATTAAATATGAGCAAACACACAACATATAAACAAAATATAAAATAAAAAAAAGAATTCTAAAATAAAAAGATGCTTTAGGGTATAAGTATAAAAAAGGTAATGAAGTATCGATTCAAAAGGGAATTATAAAAAAGTGATTCTATTTGACAACGAATACCAATAATGAGAGGGTTCTAAACTTTACTAATAGGTAAATACATAATGTATATACTTTACTAACAGATAAATACATGATGTAAAAAATAAGTAAATAAAGTAAAGAGACGGTGGTGAATAGAACCCGAGGATTGTTTGTATACAGACTGATGAGTGTAACAAGCTTATGAGATGGCCTGGATGATGAGTGCTTACTTATGGCTGTACCTCGCTTAATCCTGTCGCAAGTATTGTAATTAGAACCGGGTACCGGGGGCAGCTTGCGGTTCGGGGGCGGGATGTAGCCCAGCTCGTCGTGAAGTTCGGGGCGGCGCTTGTCTATCGTGTTGCCTCCGACCATCGACTGGTTGTACACAATGTCATCTGTACAAACACACAAACATCATCACACGACCATCGACTGGTTGTACACAATGTCATCTGTACAAACACACAAACATCATCACACGATCATCGACTGGTTGTACACAATGTCATCTGTACTGTACAAACACACAAACATCATCACATGACCATCGACTGGTTGTACACAATGTCATCTGTACAAACACAGTACAAACACACAAACATCATCACACGACCATTGTTGTACAACTACTTTGTAAAAACAAAGTAAAATTAAACCGTTGTAAAATAAACACAGCGTTCTCTCTTACAACAATATGTTGTTTGTGGCTCATAACTAGAAATAAGCATCAGTACGAGAGACGAGAGAAACAAGGAAGACAGGAGAGTTAGACGTCAACTTGACTGCCTGTCAGTTAACTTCAATACCCAAGACGTTGAGTTGTACCAGTAAGCCAGCAATAGTTTTTAGTTATTAGCATTCATCACAATTAGAACACAAGGTTTTATTTTATAACAATTAAAAATATTCATCATATTTACATACATGTAAAGATATAACATGGTTATATTATTAAAATTATAAAGATCATCGACTGTGTTTTAAAAATCGACTGTGTTTAAAAAATCGACTGTGTTTTTAAAATTATAAATACTATTAGTATTTCACTAATATAACATTGTACTTTAGTAATATAGTATTATACTTTAGTACAGTCTATAAGATTAGAGTTGGCACAATCGAAGGCGGGAAACTAAAAACATGGAGGTAGTTTTGGGGTTATAAAATGGGAAAATCGGTTTTGCCATGTTATATTTTTTTTGTGGAACAGGGGTAGAGTTGAGCATTTTTTTTCTGAAGTTGCATTCAACATGGGGGACCAATAAAATCGTTTCCCTCAAAATTGTCCCACCTGTTGATTGTGCCAACTCTAATCTTATAGACTGTTGTAAAGTATTACATTTGATCGAATACAAAATAATTTAAATTTCAAAGAATTACACTTTCTTGTGGGCATTAGTCAACTGATTGCATTGTGTGGGCTTCTGCCATCTACAAAAGAAATCACTCTTGGGCCCATTTGTCAGTCAGATTTTCAAATTGGAAAATCTAACTTTTATATTTGGGTAAGCTTGAATCCGGTGAGTGAACATGTCTTTGTCGCACTCGATCTCAAAATAAAAAGCCTTTGAAATAAAAAACAAAAAAAAAAAACCTCTGAGGCGCATCTGATGTGGCCCACGCTTGCGACCGAGAGCGACGCAAATAACAATAACACCGACAAACAGAACGATTATAGTTGCGACCATCGGCACTACGATGTTGAGATCCAACCAGCGAGGGATCCACGGGAAGTACTGGTGCACGTCCGTGATGACTCCTCCCGTACCCGCCTTAGGTGGCGATACGGTACCTGATACGCAAACAGAAACACACAGAACAACTGACGTGAAAAACAAGTTTAAATACCTTTCTGGTGCGAACGACTGCCCCTTAGGAAGCAAACCACGATAATGGCCACTACGATTACAATGAGGGCGCAAATGACCGGCACTACAAGGTTCAAATTAGCCAATAGGATGGCGTACGGAGACTCTCTGTTATCCTTGGAGTCTGGCACAGCGCTAGCCGGCGCAATAGTCCCTGAAACATCACCCACTCACTGTTAATTCCCTCCTCTTTACCTACCTCTCAGTTCAGCCCAAATCATTTATTTCATCTTTAATAACAGTGCAAATTTTTTTAAATGTCAATTCCTTTTTTTTTTTTATTTTTTTTTAACAGTGCAAATTTATTCAAATGTCAATTCCTTTTATTTATTTATTTATTTATTTTTTTATGATAGTCTACAACAATTTTTTTTTTTTTTTTTTTTTTTAATGAAAAAATAATAATTGCATACAAGGATTAAAATATACTACGCTTGGATATCGAGTAGGTTATTAATTATCACTTTTTATTATTAATAATAGGGTTAATTTTGTCTCTCTAAGGAAAATATTTGTATTTCAGTCTATTATCAATGATGGATGTGGAAGAAACAGAGTTACACTTAAAATAATTATAAAAAGGTGAATTTATTTTATACAAGTACTATAGAGTCAGTATCTGTTCCACACTGGTAGATAACTTGAGAAACCGATGTCACACACCAGTTTTACTTCGGTCTATTACATTATGTAAACTAGTCACTTTACAATTCTAATGATTATGTAACTCTATTCTTACAATTTCTGGCACTGATAGTGAACCGTAGGGGAGTTCAAAATAAGGTTTGGAAAACAAATAATATTATACATGGAATGGAATGTTTTGGACTCTGTTAACACATTTATACATTAGACAGCTAATTTATAAATGACTGGGATATTTTAGAAAGAAAAAGCCAAACTCTGGCAAATCAATCCGGCCCAGATTTACTGCGGTGAACTCGATCGACTTTAATTCTTTCTTAATATTCAAGTCAGTATTAATTTAGAAATATTAAGACTAGACAAAAGTCGACAAGTGGTGGGAGTAGTGAAAGGGAGATGAAATTAGTCTCGATTGAACTTGATTTAACTTGTTACTTACACTGTGAGAAACTAAATTCTACATTTTATAATAACTAACATTTAATAACTCCTGTTTATGTGAGTTTTTTTTTTTTTATTTTCAGTGAAGCATTCCGAACAAGAACAATATGAAACTGTTTTCTTAAAACAAATTTAAACTAGTAAGACATGCGATTAGTCCAAGTCAAAGCACAAATCTTACGATATTTAATCGTACGATATTTAGTACCCGCTTGAAAAACTTGACACGATTTACGAAAAGCCTAAGATTAAACTACCCTCATGTTTATTTTTAGAATTATTTTTTCATTATTTTTAGCCGTAAGTAGGTGTTGTTTCAGGGACTTTATAGCTTATTTTTTCTGTTATAGTAAGCAGTAAGTAAAAATCATTAAATAGTAAGCAGTAAGTAGCATTACACAGAATATCAAAGTATTTTAAGCCGACAACACAGAAGCATTAGGACAATTCGATATCCAATGTTCCGACACAGACATGATTACTCCGTGAGAAAGTGAAACATGGAAATACAGACTGATGATGAAATATTAAACGGAATGTTTTCACAAGGTGTGCTTCCGATGAGGGTCCATGCACCATACAAACCACAATATTTGTTAATATACAAATAAAAATAATAAACTATAAATGACAAATAAGACAATAACAGAATGTGGATAATGAAGTTTCAGCTATTAAAATATCCCTCCGAGCCAACAAAACAAATCCCATCTCAATAATACAGCAGACAAAATGCATCGGCTAGACGTTGAAAAAGTGCTTAGAGAGAACTACACGGGGCCAAATACCTCGACATGGCTCTCATGGACTGAAACGTTTAATTCTTACGGCCTTCGACATCTCCTGCACATTCTTAGTAATGTAGCTTCTTAAAAATTCTTAATACTACAATGCTCACTCTGACCTCGTGAGTGTAGAAATCACGATAGCATCCAATGCTGATATATTAGATTCCACATATAACACTTATTGGGCATCGTGTAAAATAGACATTAAAGTCTCAAAGAACAAAGCAGTGAGTAAAGCAACATGTAGAGTGGATGACAATGACATCAAATCCATATTCGAACCCAATCATTTGTATATTGCCTTAATAAAACTTTTGACAAAAATAGTTTGCTGGAAAAATTTTGTTCTCAATACTTAAACTTTAAATCGATAACAAACGTTAAACATAGTACGATATTTAAATAAAATTATTAATTTTTTAGAAAAACGAAGTAAATAACAAACGTGGGATACATGTTAATGCCAGTAGGTTTGATTTTTCTTCACCGATTACGTTCTCCCACGATACCGTTAATAATTTGAATTTTAGTTTAAATAAGATATTGTATGTAACTAATCGGCCTTCACTTTATTACACACAAAATATATAAATTAACATCTGTAATAATTTGTATTTGGCATTTTTTTTTTTTTTTTTTTTTTTTTTTTTTTTTTTTTTTTTATTTATTTTTTTTTTTTAATAACTATGAAAACACGATGGCTTCATGTCTTCAATTATCCACACTTTAAGTTATCGTACTTAAGATATGAACACATCGAATACAAGATAGAATAAGAGTAAATAACATCGGATCAAACAAAGCTGACATGTTTGTCTGTGTGCAGTGTCTTCAGAGAGTGGGGCTTTGCAGAAGCAAAACTTGACATATATAAACAACGTATAAATCATGGTGTGTAGGCTTCCGCGGGTAGACTCGGAACAAACAGCTTGGTTTTCTGGTGGAATTTGCGTCACAAAGGAGTTGAAGTCCTTGGTTTCGCTTCCACTACTGGAAGCATCTTCAGGGGTGTGGTGCATCGTGATGTTTACTCGAAGCAATCACAAAATGTACTCAAGATGCTTCCAGCAGTGGAAGCGAAACGTCGGACTTAAACCCCTTCATGACGCAGATTTCACCGGTAAACCAAGCTGTTTATTACGTATAAATCAATCTAAATCTAGAGATTTCAAGTCATACCCCTCAAAGATACTTCGTCCACACAGTAGACTTGGATGAGAAACACATCACTATGTAAGCCTTAACTCTAGTGATAGCTGTGGACAGACATACCTCCGGTGACGGTGAGCGTTGCGAATTCATATTCTGCTACAGCAAAGCCAGCATTGTTATGAGCGGTGACCCTGAGCTTGTACCAGGTAGCGGGGTCCAGGTCCAGCACTACAAAGTTACCTCCTGGCTTCACGTTGTTAGACACCTGGTTCCAGTCTGGGTTAGCTCTGATCAGATAAAACAGCACATTTTACTATCATGCAAAAAGAAATAACAGGGCTTGTAACAGATTTTCCTCAAAATTAAGTCTTTAGAGACTATTTTTTTAAAAATAAGTGACTTTTAAGTGACCTGATTTCCCTAAATAAATACTTTAAGTGACTTAATTTTAAGTTAAAAAAATTTTTTTAGTTACTTCTTGTTTTTTAGCACTGTTAAACAAATGCAATTATACAAGTTTTAGAACGGTTTTTTGTTAATTTGATTTTGTGTACCGCAACTGTACGAAAAAAAATAAAATAATAATAACAATCAGGAGGAGTTAAGAAAACGTTTGTCACCATCTACAATTCTGTCGGCTTTCTTACAAATCTTAAAGCCTATTTTGATAATAATATGGCAACTGCAGAGCTCTAGGGCTGTACAAACTGTGTACTTACTTCTTCTTGTGTTCGACCACGAAGTACATCATGGGACATCCTCCGTCCGACCAGGCACTGAGGTGCAGCGTGATGCTGTTGGTCGACACCTCGATGAACCTGCTGGCCTCGGGGATGATCGGTTTCGAGCCCTTCGTTCTCGTGTTCAGCAGGTCTGACTCGTCTCCCATACCGATGCTGAAAACAAACAAACCATCAATATCCTCCGTAATGTAAAGCACACAACTCTTTTAACAACACTTACTGGCAGCTCTCGTAAAACAGTGTCTAACATAATCTTAATTAGGTATAAATAAGCATTTTGAGGTGGGGGGGGGGGGAAGAGATAGACAAATTTTTATTAATAATTTAATAATCAATCAATATAATTTATTGTAATAAATGTCTGTCGACATCATTTCAGAGCTAAATAACCGAAAAAGAATTTACACCGGCCTTCGACATAAAGACTAGAACACCCTTGTCATAACAATGATGCCTTTGAGTACATTTTTTCGTCCTAATTTCGTTCTACATCGTCCTTTTTTTCGTCCTACATTTTTCGTCCTAATTTTTTATCTGTATAACATTGTTAACTTAAATTATTAAGTTTACTGCTTTTTAACTTATTTGTTAACTTTGTATTTCGTCCTAATTTTTTATCTGTATAACATTGTTAACGTAAATTATTAACTTTACTGCTTTTTAACTTATTTGTTAACTTTGTATTTCGTCCTAATTTTTTATCTGTATTATTTGTGTTAAAGTTATAAACTTTGTAAACGAAGTTTTAGTGTTTAAAAATGTGTTAATTTTTTTTTTGGATTTTTGACTTTTTTACACCTACTAAAGATAGGTCTCCACAAATAAAATTTAAAATAAATAAATTTTGATTACAGAAGCGGTTCTAATGGAAACAATGAGTGTGTTGAGAATGTTACCTGTTGTAGGCGGTGACGGAGATCATGTACCTAGACCCGCACCAGAGGTTCTCCAGCGTGTACTTCTGTACCATGGGTCCCAGCTGAAGAGTCTCCCAGTCTCCGAACTCAGGCTTGTACTTGACGGTGTATCCGTGGATGGGTTCCGTGTCTGAGGGGTTCCGTTTCAGTTTCATCGTGATGGAGTTGGTCGTGGTGGACTGGACCGTCACTTGGGGTACGTGAGGGGGAGCTGGAAAACAACATCATGATCACAACAGCCCAAATATAATACACAAAGAATCTACACTATACTGCAGAATTCTAGGTAGCGTTTTGTGTCAGAAATCAAAGTGATAGTCACTCAATTTTTTATACAATTTAGTTGTTTAGTTTTTTTTTTAAGTTTTATATATTTTCTGTAAAATTTAATTTCATTGTCTACCACATTTTTTTAAAATTTATTACAAATCAGACCGGTTCCAGCCTCTAAATTATTCTTTTAAATAACTTTAATAAAAGTACGACGGCTATCTTCAGTGGCATATTTCTAGACTTCTGTGGTAGACCGATAAACTTATTATATTTTTTAATTTTACAGTGTTTTATTTCTTTAAACATGTGATTATTTTTTATTTTGTTCGATTACCACAAAATCTCAGAAAATACTAATAAAATACACAGTTTTTAAAATGACCCAAATGAGGGATTTTTAAAATATCACCGATGAAGTTATAAATTAAAAATGCCTAAAGATTCTCTGGAACAAAAAAATATCTAAAGTGAAACTTTGGTTTACCAACTAAAGCTGTTTGTTTTTAATAATCCAAGATATTAGTAAATAGTAAATCTAATGTAAAACTAATAACATTTGATTTAAATCTGTTCAAGAAAATGGCCCTTTATCATCTTCATTTTCTAATTCTTGTTCGATACACTGTAAGCTATGCAAGCCCAAACTCCGTTTGCAAATAGAAGCATTTTTCGCCAGGATTTTTGTTTGTGTTTGTACACCGAAATTATTTGTAAACAAAGGTTTTGTTGTACGACTTATAGCACAAATAGGATTAGTCAAGTAAAGGAGAAAGACCCATCAGATACCCATAATAATGACAATATCCAAAAACAATAATGCTTGCCTAAAAAAATAACACTCAAAACTAAAAAAGGAAGAGACAAAATTAGTTTACTCCCTGGAATTTTTCAGCTCATCGTGGGTAAAAGATCAAGAGTCAAAGTTACCAAGGATGACGAGAGTGTGTGTAACAGAGTCCTTTCCGAAGGCGTTTTCCACAAAGCAGGAGTATTCTCCGGCGTCGGAACGAGTCACAGACTTGATGAGGAGGGAGCCCTCTGGCAGCTGACGCAGTCTCTCCCCGGCTTCGAATGTGTTTCCCTTGACTTTCCACGTGACGTCGGGGGCCGGCATTCCTACGGCCAGGCAAGGCAGCTTCACGTCTTCCCTGTACGTAGCCGTGTAGCGACTGTCAAATGAAGCGATCTTAGCAGCAACTGAAAACCCATAGAAAAACATTTTTGAATAAAAATCAGTAAAAGCACGAAGCAACCGTATTTGTGGTAAAACTAGGACAAACTGTGTTAAGGTTAACTAATAAGGTGTGGAAATGAAGTTGTGTACCTTTGCTGTTGGGTGAGAGAGTGACGGAGTCCGAGGGCTGTCCCTCTCCGATGTTAGTTGAGGCAGTGACCCAGAACTCGTACTTTCCGTCGTTCCTCAGTCCCGTAGCCTCGTAACTCATCTGAGACGGGGGCATCTTCTGGCTCTGAGGATCCTCCTACGTCAACATTTAGCCATTGTTTCACTACATCTAATACTAGGCTTTGCATAACTATATAAATAAAATTTGAGATGAAATATTTTAATCACTTATTATTAAATAACGTTCGGATACAGGTATTAAGTATTAGTCAAGTTATATGTCATTTAACGGAGTCAAAAGTGTGAATTGTAAATTTATTTAAGGGGTCGAATAAATGAAACTACATGATACAGATATATTAAAAGTAATACTTGAAGCCAAGAGTAATCATAAGAAAGTCACAATTTGAATGTGTTGTACACGTCGACAAATTCCCTGTAAAATAATAAATATATGTCCGTTGTTGAATAAATGTTTGGCCTGTACGGTGTGTGTGATTACATGTTGATTTGTTACTTACGAATTTGCCACTTTCAAGTTCTTCCTTGAAGTAGACGGTGTAGTGGTTGATGAGGCCGTTGGGCTGCGTCGGTGGTTTCCAAGATACGAGGATGGACTCGGGCGACATCACCAGAGCCTTGATAGAGCCTGGAGCTTCCGGAACTGAAACACAGAAAACATTAGTTTAAACGCTTTCCTCACCAGGTGAACATAATCAGCCTACTTACACATCAGCCCATATACAGCTCGGCCCCACAATAAACACATCAGCCCATAATACAGCTCGGCTCCACAATAAACACATCAGCCCATATACAGCTCGGCCCCACAATAAACACATCAGCCCATAAACAGCTCGGCTTCACAATAAACACATCAGATGACATATTGTCAAAACAATAATATCATTAAGAACTAGTCTATATTAGAATTTTAACTTCTGTATCCTGTAGCTTGCAAAAGGGTCTGCTGGTCAAATCATTGAATAGAACAAGTGTACAACAGTTAACAGTTCTTACCATTTATTTTTTAAAAACCAGACAAAATGGCCACCATTTTAAATTACTGTATGGGTACCTGCTTGGAGTGGTGTCTACATGGTCCTGGAATCAATTATAAGGTTTACACAAACCCCTTTAAGCCGATTTTGACAACCCTTAATATTTTTAAACGATTAACGCAGATAGGACAGGGTGTTTATATTTGGGCTCACCGTCTTGTTCTGTCTGGCAGTGGATGGGCACACTCCGGACTCCGTCGCCTCCGTTGGTGTAGGCCAGAACTTGCATGCTGTAGTTGGTGAACTTCTGAAGAGCGTGGATGATCGTTTCTTTCGACGACGTGATCTTAGATTCCTTTGACTTCTCATCTGAAAGTAATAAACAGATCCCATTATAAAGAGACAGAGAATCCGATACCCCGACAAAGGAGAACAACCTGTTCAACAAAACTTACAACATAGCTGACGGAACAATAAAACAAATGATATCTAATACTACAAATGGAATAGCTGTATAGCCCGTTACAGGCATCATACTCCGTTAGAGGCATCGTACTCCGTTACAGGCATCGTACTCCGTTAGAGGCATCATACTCCGTTAGAGGCATCGTACACCGTTACAGGCATTGTACTCCGTTACAGGCATCGTACTCGAGTTGATAATAGTAAGTCATTTGCAACTTAGTCATTTAAACCAGTTTCAAATGAAACCTCATGAGCAACTCTCTTGGAGGGATTCATAAAATGAAGGGATTCATAAAATCCACGGCACTGCCTTCCCCAGAACATTGAGATTTATAAAAGGAAGTAAGTGTTTAATAACGGTTCCCTCCGCTTCCAAATATCAGCAACAAGAATAGACTCGTTCAAGGCATCCAAAGTCTCAGTGGGTTGATTTGGTTCCTAAAAAATTACTCATATTGACAGAAATTTTGTGGGTGATAAACATAATAATTAGTACAGATTTAAATAAAAAAAATACTGGATGTTTAGTTTAAAATAATCTATAATTGTCTTAACACAATATACATAAAAATAACCATCGGACCATCGTTCAGTTCTGACTATTTTCAATGATAGTATTTCATAGACTGCCATTTACATCAGTCTAAAATTCAGTCAGACAAAATGATCAATTAAAATAGTCAAAAGACTGGAACAACGATCTGATTATATGTATTTGTTTATATTGCAGAAAGACAATTGTAGGTTATTTTAAATGAAACAGCAAGATTGTTCTTTGCTGAAATCGGCTGCCTAGAGGATGTTGTATAATTGTCAGTTCTGTCTTACATAATATATTAGCAATGATTATGACTAGAGAGGTTAATACAATGTAACACAACAATATTGTCACCACAATTTTTAATGCTTAAAAGACGCGTTTCGACTCACAATGTCATCATCAGTTAGCGTGTTAACTTAGTAAGACTTAAAGACTTAACTTTATATTAGCAATGCTTTAATTTAAGTAATTTTGAAAAAAAAATTTCCTCTAATAATTTATTCATCGGGGTAAAATAAAATAGATTTAAGACCAGTAAGAATACATTGGCATTAAGAGTCAAAAAGTCCGTCATTTGTTTATTTGTTAAAAAAGTTAGAGAAGTCGGTTAATCGATTGTATTTCAACCCGACTTTTAACAAAAAGTGTGTAAGAGATACGTACCGTACCAACTTTCACTAGGTCCGTAGATAACCTTGTACCCCTTGATCTGTCCGTTGGCCGATTCCGGTTTGGGTGGCTGCCACATGACCCTGATAGTCTGAGACGTGAGTGTGGTGCACTGGAGCTCTTTGGGCGCTTCCTCGGGGGTTCCCTCAGCGGTGTGCTGTTTCACTTCGTCGCTCATCGGTCCGGGTCCTAACTTGTTGAACGCTTGAACCACCACTGAGTACTGCGTGTACGTCCTTTAAAATACAACCGCAACTTTAATACTAATTTAAATTGTTATACAAAAATAAATCAAATGTTTTATAATAACACAAGATAACGTGTCGTTTGGCAGATAGGCCGATACAGGGAGCAGGGCGATCTCAAGAGAGAGCCCTCTCGAGCGCTCTGCACCGAGAGGAGATCGGTGAGTCAAGTCGGTGCTTACTTGAGGTTAGTGATGGTGAGGTGGTGATCCTGTCCTTCTTCCTTGCTGAAGTCGACGGTTTCAAACAGATAAGGTTTGTCTGACGAGCTCAGTTTGTAGCCGACGTAGTAACCCTGGATCTCACCGTTCCACTCGTCCCTCTCTGGGGGCTTCCATGTAACCTTCAGTGTGACCTGGTCCACAGGCTCCACTCTGATAGCCAGGGGCGTACCGCTAGGAGCTGCGGACAGAACAACACACGTATTAACCAGACAGTATAAATAAAATAGCATCCACAGATACCTCTAGCTCACCCTTGTCATATTTTCAGAGATATCAAATATTATCCGAGTACTGACTCCTTCTTACAGCCCAGGTTGTCAATTAATAGATAATTCTGTTGGAAATCCGTTTATCTGGCCATCCACAATTCTATAAACCATGCAAAAGGTTTCTCTTAATAAGATAGTTTTATTCCAGACCTGCAGATAACTTTTAAAAGAGATTGAGGACCCTCAATTCAAAGCTCCAGTATGATAAGTCTTCGTGTTTGGGACTTGATTAGCGATGAACAAACACAGTATAAATAGTTTGGGACTTGATTAGCGATGAACAAACACAGTACAAATAGTTTGGGACTTAAAGGCTAAAGAACAAATATGTCAGTGAAGTTATTTTGTTGTTCCCTTGCTTTCACAACTTATTGTCACTTTGTTATAGTGATTACTCTTGTAAACTTTTTAATTAGTTTAGTATACGGATACTGACGTTCTTCAGCAGTGATAATAGTGACAACATCCGACGGCTGGGAAGTGCCGACCTCGTTCTCAGCGACGATCCTCATGTGGTACGTAGTGGCCGGCCGCAGGTTGAACACGTCGGCCGCGTTGTTCTCTCCGGGAATGCTTGATCTCTCGATATCCACGTCCCATGTTCCTGTACAAACACACAACCTTAGATTACGTTTACTTCATTAGGTTACAGTTTTATTATCTTGTTTATATTACCCACAGTAATATTTTGCCTTAATTTTATTCCCATTTTAAAATGTACTTAGCATTTATACTTTGAAATATCAATAGGTACTTAATAAATCGATGCTGTCTCAATACTTGGATGTTCTACATCTAATTCAACACTCTGTAATTAGATTATCCGATTAAACTAGACGTATCCATTATAAAGCCAGTCGGCACATCACCACTGTACAATGTACCACTGTTTAACGACGCTTTGGCACTACATCGATGTGTAAAGTGGCTCGACTCGATACAAAAAGGGTTTGTTAAGAGGGCCCAAACCAGTGGCCAAATTACTAAGTTGAAGCAACCACCTAACCTTCCTACAACCACCGAATCCCATAAGAAAACCCATCTTTCATTTGTGTAAAATGCCAAAATAACATGTCTTGTATACATAAAATACATACTAATTACTACTTTTTATTAGCTTGCTTTCTTGTTTGTTTGTCCAGTACAAATTAAACATTTAAAACTTTTAGAATAGCTCAGAACACAATGACAATGCATTATTTTAATAATTTTAGCCATCTTTCAGCAGAATTTAATTAGTTTTCAGTAAATTTTGATGCATGGAAAGTTAGTTCAGAAAAAATCAGCAAGTTAGTTTATTTGTTTTGACATATCCCATAATAATTACAATCTTCATTTTGACGGGTTTCAAATTTGTGATTTTTTATTAAGAGATAAACATTGTACGGTAGCGAAAAGTAAACAAAGAAATAAATTAATTGACGTGTTACACCCAGGTTTGTTTACACTTGTGTCCTAGGTATCGGTTTAATTTTTCTGCATCTGTACTTCTTTACTTGTACACATTTTTCTTCTCTTACTGTCCCTAGACAGGGGAACATCAACGGCACGGTTTAGATTCGGTGTTGGCGAGATCCGTTGTAAAAAGATTTGTCTTTTTATAGGTTTAAGATCAGCTCTCTAAATGGTTGTCATTTATGTGAAGTAAATAAATTCGGAACTATTTTTTTCACTAACATTATATTATAACAATGGCAATTATATTATCAACATTACACATGATTCAACAGAAAATTTAGAAACATAGTATATAAAAAGTTCTTTTTATCTTGTAATTTTTTAAAACGAATACTGGATGCTTACCCTTGGATACTTTGTACTCGATGAGGTACTTGAGGATGGGTGAGTTGCCGTCGTAGGGGGTCGTCCAGGAGAGCTGCACCGAGCGGCCCGACTTGTTCAGAACCTTCAGAGTCTTGGGTGCTTCGGGAACCTCTGTAGTCAAACAAACGTTAGTATCACCATAACTCAGGGCAAATCATAAATAACATCCCCACATTTATACTTTGATAAGACACACTTTGTCCTCACATCGCCACACTTTACCATCAATCTTAAAAATTACTTATTTTAAAATGAAGCATCAGTTATTGCAGAAGACGGATTGAAAGTGAAAGTTGAATTTTTATAGTTAATAGTCGCCCGAACCTCTAGAACAATAGATTTGACAAGACCACTAATGACCTCAATCAAACAGTCAAAAAATTAACAATTGGCCGCAGACCAGTAATTAATAAGCGAAACATGAGAAGAGAAAATTCCTAACTACTCGTATCGACTTTACATTTGATCTTGATACACTAAGACCTACGAACGGACAGTGTTTTTACTAATAGCTCTTGGTAGTGATGGAATCACATATATAGACTTAGTTTTCTAAGTCACCGCGTCGAGGTAGCAAGTGAAGAAGTGAGTTTACCCTGTACAATGACGTTGATACTGCTGTCGTCACTTCCAAACGAGTTGGTCGCTACGCAAGTGAACAAGCCGGAGTCTTCTCTCTCGATGTGCCGGATACTCAGGTCCGACAGAACTCCCGTCGGCATGATCTCCTCTCTGATTGTGTACCTGAAACAACCCGCACACAACCCACAGTTAAATACAACCGAATTACCTGCACAAGTCCTCCCGCTCTAACTTTATACTCCCAGTTAACTACATACTTTGTTTCAAAAAGCCAAAAAAATTATTAGATCGATAACTCAAAGTGAACATTGATTGATGCAGGTACTTTAAACTGTAAAAATTAACTATTGGAATTTGAATCGGAGCTGGTTTAGGTGTTTAAGTACACACTGGGGAAGCCACAAGGAGCGACTAAAAGAGTAGCCTTAGAATGGACCACTTAGGGGAGTAGGGGGCATGGAAGGCCCGGAACAGAGTGTAAGGAGGGAATCGGCTAATGCAGGAAGTATTCGCAAGGAGGCCGAAAACAGAGTTTGTCAGAGCCGCTTTTAGCGACAGGATATAAGTAAGTACCTGGCATCACGTTTAGGGTCAAGTCTCTTTCCGTTCATGTTCCAGATGATTCCAATGGGTTTCTCGCCTTTAGCCTGGCACTGAAGCACGGTGGGTTCCTTAAGACGAGCGGTCTGGTTACGGAATTTGGTCTCGAACTGAGGAGGAGCTGAAAAACAAACCACGATCTTTGTCAAGTCTTTTCGTTGGAAGCGATCGGTCACTGAATGCAACACTAGATGTGTTTAGTCACCTTGTACACTGAGGAGAATGACGGCAGACAGCCCCGAGCCGATACCGTTAACGGCTTCACACAGATAGTAACCCTCGTTGACTTTCTGAACATTGTGGATCAACAGAGTTCCTTCCTCTACTTTGATAAACTGGTCGTTTGTACTCTTCAGGTCCTTATAATCTCCAGGCGAATCCCCTGATAACACACATCGTCACATAAATTCCGTTGAAAAAAAAATTGTATGAACATACTAGTCAAAATTTACTTCAAAATTATTTCCTTGCAATGCAAACACTACATTGACGAGTACATACAGAGTCAATACTCGTATTACCATTTTTATACCTACTAAAAAATGAAACTGATGAATATATTAAAATGGAATAATTTGATTAAACTATGAGAATAAAATAAGTAATGTTGTTACCAGTGGCTCTCTTCCACGTGACTACCGGCTTGGGGAATCCGTCGGCTTTACACTCTATCTTAGCATCGCTCGCCTGAGCGAACGCTTTGTCAGTGGGTTCAATCAACCACCTCGGAGGAACTGCAAGTGCACCACCACACACACACAGGCTCATTAGTACAATAACGCTCACACTCACTAACGTGGCAGTGTGCATCCAGTCGAGCGCACTTCTCTCTCAAATCTAAACAACTCGTCTAACTGATTTAGTGTTTTGACTCACTAAGAAGAAGCGATTTAGCAACAACTTGCTCTATTTCATTTCAGTTGTTTCTCCTTCGGCAAATCTCTAACGATAATGTCAGAGATACTTGATAACATAGAGATTTTTTCTCTGCTACCTTCTAGTGACAGTATAATTGTAAATCTGTTATATTATCTTTACATCGTATTCTTTCTTATTCTTTATTATTATTCGATGTAAAACATTTTACTTTTTGTGCAGATTTATGTACATAAAACAATGCGTTTACAAATATAGCATTATTATTACTGTTTTTCTCAACTTTATTTTAATATTATTGGTTTACCGATGATAGATAGATGTGGCAGAGAGTAAATTCTCATAATAGTAAATTTAGCCTCGTGAGACACAGGACTTAAGACAGTGTTTCTTCAGTTATTCTTTTTACTGCGTTTTTATTAGCTTGCTTTCTTGTTTGTTTGTTTGTCCAGTAAAAATCTTGCAATCGATTTTTAACTAACTTCCCGAGTAGCTAGACATTTAAAACTTTTAGAATAGCTCACAGAACACGATGACAATGCATTATTTTAACACTTTTAGCCATCTTTCAGCAGAATTTAATTAGTTTTCAGCAAATTTTGCTGTATGAAATGTTAGTTCAAAAAAAAAATCCGTAAGTTATTTTATTTTGTTTTGACATGTCCCATATTTACAATCTTCATTCTGACAGATTAAAATTTAAAAACGTAGTATATAAAAAGTTCTTTTTATCAATGCAATTATTAACTTATATTTTTGAAGTTGATTCTCATATACACACTACATGCATTTCCCAAACAAGACAACATAAGGTGATAAGCAGCTACTTTACACATCTACTCAATGTGAATCATGTTGTTTGCCATCATGTTGTACCACACCTATCTGTGCAACACCGTTAGGTTACACTTGTCTCTTTTTGATATATTAAAACTATTTCATATTATTTGGTTTAGTTACGACATTGTTTTGTTTTAATTTCGGCAGAATAATAGTGAGTTTCAAGATTTGAAATTGAAATGGCTTTAGAATGGACACTTGCACAACAAATACATCAAACCGATTCCACAAAACTCACTTCACAACTGATTCCAACCATTTAAACTAACAAATATACATTTAAAAAAAATTAACTTCAGTTGAATTTATTGATACATTTATTTTTTTCTCACTTGTTTATTTTTTTTTTTTTCTTTTACAAAAATCAGACAATTTTTCATTTTACTTTAGAGGGAAAGTTTTGCAAGCTTAATACGCGGCTACACAAATTAAATCATGATTACATTTCAAACTATTAACTGGAGTCATTTCCAAAAAATCTCAGTTTTTTTAATGAAGAAAAGAAGGTATCTTCTTAAAGAAGAATATGTTAAATTTAACGAAATATTGGTTTTATAAGAAACAGAACTTTGCTTAGTCTGATAACAAATGCTACAAAAATTCATTAATATGAAATCTACAAATAGACCTAAATATCTCATCATGTTAACATGGAACACTCGATAAAAAGTCATCACTATTAAAAGGTTGGAACAGTCCACACACGCACACATTCTCACACTCTTAATAAACTGTGAGTGGTTATAATGTTATTAGTGGATATTTCATCAATATTTTTCATTATTTCCCCTGTTGCACGTTGCTCACCCACCTGGGTACTTCTTTACCCAGCTTCGACCATTGCGTGTCATCATAAGCAAGTCCCCTTATTATCTTTTATTTATTGTTGATAATTCATAATTAAGTTAATAAAACAATAAACCACTCACAACTTATAAAGAAACAAGACAACACAGAGTGTAAACAAAAAGACATCAAATAATCCAGTCAAACACTTTTTGTTGTCGTTATAAAATTATTTTTATTTACAATTGTGCGATAAAATTTAACTCTAAACTATGATTACCAAGAAAACAACTACTGATATAATATACAAGTGTATTAACAAGGGCGCAAGGGCGCAATGACACAACGGAGTGTATACACAACATGTAAAACAAAATATTACATCGGTTAATTACAGTACACAACATATTTACATTTAACCGACAAGGATTATATTTAAGCAACTTTATCATTGTAAGGGACAATTTTAAATTATTTTATTTATCAAAAAAAGAAAATTTAGGCCGAAGCAAAAACGACAGATAATTGGCTTTTTGAAACGATAAAACTCATTTATTGAAAAACTAACTTTATCCGTCAAATTAAAAAATGTTTAACATAATGCTATAGCGATTGAATAAATTACGGTAAAAATAATGAGAATATGATTTAAATGAAAATATAAATTTACTGACAAATCTGATACGCAGAATGAGAACAAGAAGAGGAAAAATACTTCTCAAACTCGTTAAAACTAATGTTGAGTTTCATCAGTTCACTGACAAACCTGAGTAAGTAACGGTTCAATACACTACAGATATAATACCGAGATAACTGATAAACAAAGTTGACTGAATACGATTATTTCAATACAACGACCAATGACAATGTAAAGAGAATTCTAAAAGCATTATTAAGTATTAAACCATTTTCTGTAGTGGTTTCATTAAACAATATTTGAAATTTATGACAAAGTCGCCAAATATCAACGACTCAACTCACTAATTAAGTAATAGTTATTATCTATTTATAACCAATATGTATATTTATATTATATTAATAAGTTTTACTTTTTCAAAAAAACCTTTGACAACTTTTGATTTTCACAACAAAAAAGTGTTAGACTGTTTAAAAAACACAAATTGAAAGTTTACACCGAAAAAAAGGACAAATCCCAAACAGTTAATTAGTTACAGATATCCGAATAAATAAACTGTAATAAACAATGGGTTAAAAAATGTATCATAATATATCTATTTGATAAAATAATCAAAATAATGTAAAAAACTAATTTAATTTTAATTTTTTTTACGGAACATCTGATAATATTGAATGAGATTACTACTTACGGTTCAGCACCAGCTTGGTATTTACTTGGAGCTATAATATGCATCGTACGTCAGAACAAGTCAAATTATTACAACCTCACTATTTACATGTTCAGAGCGAATAGCTGTCGTGTTTCCAAAACATCAATCTATAAATGTCGACCCGCAACTGTCGGAGAAATCAGCCACGAGTATATTACAGGACGACGGTATCGGACACTTTACACATCTACTCATCGAGATTCTGTTGTGAATCACTTCTCTGGGTTACCTGGCAGTCAGGTGCCTTGCACTGCCCACTTCATACAAACCTCCCGCTACCCCTATTTTTATTTAGTTAGTTCAAAACTGTCGAGAAGGACCGCTTCTTTTTTTCTAGGGGGGGGG
>KZ651361.1:413654-425854 GCA_001010745.2 Gerris buenoi
GGTACAAATTAATTAAAATGCATCGATATTTTGGAAACACGACATCTCACCGTTGAATACCGGTTTCTATTTACATCTTATTTATGACCAGTCACCAGTCATTAGTTGCACAACATTTTAAATTTCACACAACTACAAAATCAAAGCGTAAAATCAAAAATTAGTTTCTTTTACATTTACTGGTGATTTTTGAGTTTAATTTACTGTGAGAAGGATAAACATCTAATTTTTACAAAACTGTAAAGATATTAGTAACTCGGACATTAAATTATTCGGCTACGAAACGAGTGGAGGTGTAAAGTGGACAGGATTAACCACACAGATATATCAGCGGTTAGTTTAGCAAAAACAACAAACAGACGATATGCCCGTCACTCCGTTGAACTAACAGTATCTAGGTTAGTCGGTCTAAAAAACAACAACACAGTAAATTCAGCTTGCCTGAACCGTAACATCTGTTTTTTCGGTGTAACTTGCAAAACAATAAACACAAGTCCGATTTTTCTCTAGTTAAATGTTTTCTTCAAAACTGCGGAGGATTCGACGCCATTAAATTAACAATAACCTCGAGTCGTAAATTGCAGTTTAAACAGTTGTTGAAATTACAATTTTTTATAAAATTGAATTAATTGACCGATAGGAATAATGAATATAAACGGGCTGTTTGAGACAAGTCCCACAAGATATTCCTGCTACCCCTCGATACTCGAGTAGCCTTCATACCGTTTTCCAAGAGGCACCAAAAACTGTTTGGAGAATATAAATACGATTTATTACAGCAACTACTTTTAATAAAAAAAATACTATTTGGTCGCTCCGACGGTCGTTAACTTGCATTACTCTAGAGGGGAAGAACCCGCTCGTACTTGAAGAAAACAATTAACAAACAATACACAGAAATAAACAAATAAATCGGACAAAATTATTTCGTAAAACTTAATTTTAAAAGCTAAACATGCAAAGAAAAAGGTGCAAACCGTGCAGTTTTAACTAAATAAATAAAAAAAATACAATAAAACAAAAAAGCGTTAATAAATATATATAAAAAAAATATGAATTACAAATAATAAGAATAGAATAAAAATAAATAAAATCAGTGCGGGAAAGTAGTGCCAACACCAAAAAAATACAGCAAAGTTGCCAAAACATTTTTTGTACGTAAACGTTTCGTTATTTCGTAAGTACAGGTATTTTCTACGAGTATGTTGAGTACATCTTACTTTTGGCATCTTTACGGAAGAAGAATGCTACTTTTGGATCATGCTGTCCAAATAGAAAGTAAAGAAAGTAATTATAATTAAATTAAAAGGTGATGTTTAAGGGATGAATATCATGTATATTTTGTTACGGATAAATAGATATTTTAGGATGAATAAAGGAAAGGTTGATAGGGAACTATAAATAGAGGGAGAGTGAGAGAGAAACAGAACGATGAGAGAGTGAGGAGTGGACCGGAGACTGCCAACGTAATCCAATATTAACAAACAGGGGCCACATAGCAACCATCACGGACTCCACGACACGACACTAATCAAATATACAGACCTAACTTAAACATTTAATCTAAAACAAGAACAAGTACAATTTGATGAAGGGATTTATAATACAAAGACTTGATAACAGAGGAGCATAATAATATGATAATGGTAACATTACAAGTGATAACAACTGTACAAAACTAATCAAAGTCAATCATCAATATAATCATTGACATAATATCATGGGGCAAGTGTTTTACTATCAGTACAAATAATTATACCTTAGAAAATATATATTTACATTAAAATGTATTAAAATAAAAGAAAATTGAGAAAAAGTTAAATTACAACCTTTATTGCCAGTTATAGATCATTATTTAAAACCATATGACGGACATTTTGTCACCACTCACAATCACTTGGTCAGGTCAGTTCAACATATGAAGGACATTTGCTCCCAGTCACAAACACTTGGTCAAGTCAGTTCAACATATGAAGGACATTTCCTCCCAGTCACTATCACTTGGTCAGCTCAGTTCAACATATGAAGGACATTTGCTCCCAGTCACAAACACTTGGTCAAGTCAGAGCAACATATGAAGGACATTTCCTCCCAGTCACTATCACTTGGTCAGGTCAGTTCAACATATGAAGGACATTTCCTCCCAGTCACTATCACTTGGTCAGGTCAGTTCAACATATGAAGGACATTTCCTCCCAGTCACAATCACTTGGTCAGGTCAGTTCAACATATAAAGGACATTTCCTCCCAGTCACTATCACATGGTCAAGTCAGATCATCAACATATGAAGGACATTTCCTCCAAGTCAAAATCACTTGGTCATGTCAGTTTAACTTATGAAGGACATTTCGTCATCAGTCGCAAACACTTGGTCAGGTCAGTTCAACTAATGAAGGAAATTTTGTCATCAGTTATAATCACTTGGTCAAGTCAGTTCAACTTATGAAGGACATTTCGTAATCAGTTACAATCACTTGGTCAGGCAAGTTCAACATTGAGCAAATGCTCCATCCAACTACAAATAAACTTAACTGCAGTTATCATAACGTACATTCGTTGAAAAAGTGTGAACTCTACGCTTGCTTTGACAATAGGGTAAAATGAACATGTAAAACTCAAGTTATACAATAAAATATTTACATATATAAATACATTAAAGTATATTTTAACGGCAATATTACGCACGCAGTGTTGACCATCATTAACAGTCTTGACGATTTATTTCTGATTGAATTTTTTAATTTCTTCAAATTTAAAATTTGCTAATGAGCAGCAAAATAGTATTCTATTTAGCTGTTAAAGGAGTATAATAACATGATAATGACTGTTGTTTAACAGTTGAAGTCAAAGTTTCGGGGTAAAGAAGACGAGAAGTGTACTGGAAATATACTGGAGATAATAAAACTGCCGTATTCAGAGATAAACACTCAACATGAGAGTTTTTCCTCAGGGCGTCTCAACATAATATTTGTACTTTCATGATGAGGGAAAGCCTTGATAAATCATTTTCATTTCTTGAACTTGGACTTAAAGTAAGTAAGTAAGTACGTCTGCTTAAACCAGTTACACTAGTCACTCTACTAGTGACATCAGGTACTTACCTAGTCTCATGGTCACTTAACTACTTTGCACCTGTTGTGCAAAGTATGATAATTTGAAAGCAGAGAAGTTACAACAGGAGATATTGAAGAGGAGCATCAAGTAAACACTTCCCTTGCAAGGTCAAACAAAACAACCTAACTGTCCGCATCACAAATAAAGACGGGCTGCAAGTTACAAAAGTAAAAATAAAAGTGGAAGTAACAAAAGTTAAAAGAGAAGAAAATGTTTCTACACTTTTAGAAGGCAACAAAAAACTCTGTATATCTTAACAAGTAACTAAAAAAACCTCGAGTTTCAATGGCTTTTCGGTTCGTTTAAAAAAAAGAGAGAGAGAGAAAAGGGCGTAAAATAGACAAGAGAAAAAAAAATGGGTAACCTTTGACTTTGAGATTGGCCGAATGCTTGGCGGAGCCGGCGGAATTGTTGACGACGCAAGTGTAATTGCCGGAATCTCGGAGAGACAAGCGGGACAGGGAGAGTATAGTGGAAAACTCGTCCAATCTAAGCACTTTGACATTTTCCGAATGGTCGATGGGGCGTCGGTCCTTGGACCATTGTATGTCCAGCGGTTTGTCACCTCCGATAACCATGCAAATAGCTCGGGTGCTTTCTCCTTCGTTCAGACCGTTCTCGTCGAAGAGAAACCCCTGCAGCTTAGGAGCGACTGTATCCACACACACAACTCCCCGACTTTCATAAACAGTTTAACATCTTCCCGTCCCCTCTTCAAACAGTTAAATAATAATGGTAACGCTCAAATTGCCGTTTACACCGAGAAATAGGGAGACAAAGTACGGGATTTTTTTTATTTTTTTTTTTTTAATTAAAAATATAAAAATGAGGCATTTGTTATCTTGTTATCAGCAACTAAAAACTCGGGGCATCGACCCCTGTAAACATTACAAACATAGAGAAAGAAAAATAAAAATATAAAAACAACATAGAACGCCTACTGTGTCTCAATGTTCCACTTGAATTTGTTCGGACATGCACAGAAACGTTAAACAAAAAATAAAATAAAGGAGGCATAAGTCTAAGGTTGATCTAAGGAAGCACCGTTGACGTAAAGAGAAGCGGTGTGCGACGAGTTTCCGGCCGGGTTTTTAGCCAAACAGGTGTAATTCCCGGAATCGTTCAAAGACAGCCGACTAAGAGACAAGATAACCGTGGTTTGGTCCAGCGGTTGTGTTTTGGCGGCGGACAGGGGGGCGCCGTCTTTGAGCCAGATTATCTGTACGGGCAAGTCGCCGCCGATGACTGCGCACATGACTCGTACCGTCGTGTCACCGTTCACTCCGTTCTTATTGAACACGAACGGTTCGATCTGGGGCAAATCTGTCACAACAACCATCGGTTTCCCTCACTTGTCTTACAATAAATATATTATATCCGCTTTCTGTACAAATCAAACAACAATCACTTTTATTCATTCTTAAATACTTTCTTAAAAAATATTTAAAGCCAGGATGGGTTATAGCCAGGGGTATTAATAATTAAAAAAAAAAACAAAAAACAAAAAAAAAACAATAATGATACTTGATTTGTTACACAAACAGGAGAAGCCAGAACTGATTCGCTTTGTAGGGAAGTCAAGATTTGGAGGTAAAAGCGAGGTCTTGCAATGGTTTTACTTTACCGTGAATTTCTAGTGCGGCCGAGTATCTGACCACACCCACCGGGTTCCTAGCTATACACGTGTACGTGCCCTGGTGGTCGGGTCCCGTCGCTTCGATAAGAAGCAGCGACGCCCGACTGCCGACCCTCGTGGTCGTCACGCCCACCGGAAAGGAACGAGAGTTTTGGAACTCCCATCCGATCTCCAGGGGCGAGTCTCCCTGGGTCACCAGGCAGGTCACCTGGGCCGCCTCCCCCGCAAATATGGCAGAACCGCCAAAGTTAAACTGATCTATCTTGGGCGCAACTGGACAACAACAAGGCCTTCCAACAGACTGCGATCTCAGGGCAGGGCGGGATGGAGAATAACACAAACATCAAATAAATAACAATACAAATATTTCAACAAAACAATTTAGAAATACACCGATATTAAAAAAAAAAAAAAAATCAGACTAAAATACCAATTGAAAATAAAATATTGATAAAATTAAAAGCGTAAAAAAACAACAAAAGAAAAAGGAAGGCAAATGCAAAATACCGTGGTGTAACCCACGCATCTTAATTCATCTGTTACTAGTTTACTTATAGTACTTGTGTTTTAGTAATTACTAGTTGGATCGCAGCAAATAAGCCGGGAGTAGAGGGAACGTCAAGCTAGGGAACTCGGTTCTAGATTGTTTTGGGTCGGACAATCCGTTTTCAATATCAAATAGTAAATATAAAGTGAATACGAGAAAAAACATTACCATGGACTTCGAGAAAAGCGGTAAAGGACGAAGAGCCGTAGGGATTGCGACCGGTGCAAGTGTAATTACCGCTATTGTCACTAGTCACGTCGTTGATAAACAAAATGGACGATTTGGTTCCCGCTTTGGTTACCGTCACTCCCAACGAGGCGAGATCGTGGGAACCGTCCAAACTCCACGATATGTCCAAAGGCAAATCTCCTTGTGGAACGAAACACATGACTTGGGCCGACTCCCCGGCGAATATCGGAGACAGTCCGAAACTAAACGGGTCGACCCGCGGTACCACTAGAACAACAACTCGCTCAGCTCTTCAAACTGCTTCCATTCGCTTTTAATTCAACCACAAAAATACAATTTTAAGCAAAGTATAAGAAAATGAAAAAAAAATAAATAAATAAATAAAAAAATACGGTTAGGGTGTAGTGGATGTGGAATATAAAGGAAAGTGCCTAATTAGATTTTCTTTCACAACTTTTTAAAAATTAAAATTTTCCACAACACCGAAGGCAAAATAAACATTTTCACAAAGTAGGAGGGGTTATTTGTACGGAGGGTACTGTCAGTGTAGATTACCGTGGATCTCGAGGAAAGCGCTATATCTGTCTGTTCCGGCACTGTTTTGTACGATGCACTCGTAGTGGCCACGGTGCTCGTCCGTCACAGACTCGATAAACAGATTGCTTCCCTTCTGACCGATTTTATTAGTGAAAATGCCTAACGAGCTCAAGTCCTGATTTCCGTTGAAGCTCCACGTCAAGTCAAGCGGTAAATCTCCCTGAGATGCAAAGCATGCGACTTGGACGGCCTGGCCGGCGAAAACAGCCACCTCGCCGAAAGTGAAAGGCAAAATTCTGGGTAAAACTGTTTAAAAAAAATAAAAATAAAAATAATAATGACGAGGAAGAGGAAGCAGGCAAAGCGTGGTATTACAAGGGGGCTGAGAAAGCTTACTTATCAGATACTTTTCCTTCATCCGCCTTCAATGTTTTATATATTGTTTCGGATGTCAAAACGAACATGAAAATAAGGACATACGAGTTACCGTTGATGTGCAAATGCGAAGAATAAGTAGCCGTTCCGACGGGGTTTCGAACGGTGCAAGTATACTTGCCACTGTGCCGTGACGTCGCGTCCTCTATGAGCAACAGGCTCGTCAGTCTCCCGAAACGACTCGTCGAGATACCTAAGCTTCGCAAGTCCTTATCGTCGTCCAAACTCCAACTTATCGACAACGGGAAATCCCCTTCGGAAACCAAGCAAGTTAACTGAGCCGCCTGTCCTGCGTATATCGGAGAATCTCCAAAACTAAACGGTACTATCTTGGGCAATACTAAACAACCACACACAACTTGTAATACAAATAATAAGAATCTGATAAATAATATTATAAGCGACAAGTAATATGCAGTAACATAACAATGTCATATCGTAACAGGAATCGATACTCGACCGCTTTACAGTTACAGGTTCTAGAGGAGTCGTTCCCACGACACTGTTCGTATCGGAGGAACCGCTCGTTACAAACCGTCCGTAACTCTGTAACGAACCGCTCGTTACAAACCGTCCGTAACTCTGTAACGAGCGTCTCACGTCACAACATGCTGCATCGGAATCAACCGGTCCGAAACTAACCCAGTTCTACCGACTTCACAGTCTCCTCCAAGTAAAAATACAATAATAATTATATCTGGAACCGAGTCTTTAGAAACAAGAAAAACAAGCCACCACGGAGCTGAACAGAGAAAACCAATGCGATAACCCACGACGACATAACCAGAACCACCTGCACTAATTCAAAGCCTAAACAGAATCAGTATACTTTGAAACCGTGTTATGTTATAAAAGCAAACAAGTTTCATCACACTCCGATAGATCGGCATCAGCACTCCGGTTAATTCGACTTGATTTCAGTCACCACTTGACGTCAGCTCCATCATCTTTAACCAAAGAACCGCATGCGCTGATAAAGTTTAACGATAATTTATTGAAAATTTGTTTACATTCCTAATAAACGGTTATTTATTTATTTATAATTAAATCGACTTACAGACTAGAGGATCATTCGTAACTATGCAAACGATCGAAACTTAGTCCTTTTATTTTTAATCGGGGTATCCAACTCCAGTATTCTAGAGGTGTAAGACCACTAGCGCTGGTTGTGATGTTTGGCGGTTACAATTGTAAACTACTTATGATCTTTTGACATTCCTCGAATTCTAAGATATAAGCAAATACCGGTTGTCAGACATTCGTTCAATTTTGTAAATAAATAAACAAAAAAGAGCCTCGGTGGCTCTTTGCGGTGTAAAAGATTTAGTTACAATTTCGACCGCCAAATACACGACCGGCGGCAGTAGTCAAACACAGGTAAATACTGAGGGGAGTTGGAAATCTTTCCGTTTAAGGATTCTACGATCGCTGTTTTGGATCGAGGAAAGGTTTCACTGCACGATACGATCAAAAAAATTATAACTGGAGAGCTGAGGAACTGACGGCTTTTTATTCTTTTTAAAAAACAAGGAATTAAAAATGAAATGATTATTTCTTTTTAAAGATAGTTTTTCAAAAAAATGAAATGATGGGAAATAAAGAGGACATTTCTTTATTCGATTCTGGAAATTTTGGATCGGGATGAATAATCGTAATAGATATTTAAAGAAAAAAAGAAAAATAATAAATGTTAAAAAAGTGTTTTGTTTTTTTAACCAATGGTGGTATTATTTAGTCGGGTGGTTTTACCGTTGATCAACAAAGTGGACGACTGTGAGATAGTGCCGGCTACATTGGTAGCGATACAGGAGTAGTCGCCCTGGTTATCGGGGCTAAGAGAGGAAATCTGAAGCAGATTGACAGTGGAGCCGACTTGCGTCGACACGACTCCCTTGGTCAAGGAAAGGGCTTCTCCTCGGAAGTTCCACTCCATCGTGAGGGGGGTGTCGCCCTCCGACACGATGCAAGCCACCTGCGCCGACTGACCCGCGAACATCGGCCACTCTCCGAAAGTGAACGGCAATATTTTCGGCATCACTTAAGGGAAACAATTTTTTTTTCTTTTTTTTATATAAAAAAAAAAAAACAAAACAAAAATACAAGAACAATCAATTATCAACAAAAACTATTAGAAAAGAAAAAAAGGAAAAACAGCAGCTAGAAATAAAAATAATCCTGGTTAAAAAGATAACGAGTTAGAAAAAAAAATGATAAAAAAGTACCTTGAGAAACTAAAAATAAGGCGACAGAATTCTACTCCTAATTCGACCCACTTACTCGGGCAACAGCAATCAAAACACGATGCTTGTTATTACTAACATTGCCGACAAATTATCAAAACGTAAGACAAATGTAACGAGCCTAAAATTACAACTGCCAACCAAAATCAAAACACAAAAAACAGCAAAAACAAAAGAGAATCCAAAAACAATAGCGCATGCTCCATTCACCCCCCCCCCCCCCCCCCNGCTAGTATTGTATAGAACGTCAGGTTGGGAGGGGGGTCATACCATGACCCTGAACCGGTCTGGACTCACAGACACTCTCGCCTCGATGTGAATAAGCACTATGGCACGGTATCGAACCCGCAACCTTGAATCATAGATGGCCGAGCCCGTGGAAACGCTAAGTAAAACAATCGTTACACCTTTCTCTCGAGTCACTGTTTGGTCAATTATAATTATGAGTGTTGAAGAGATGTTTGAACACATATTTTTGTTAGTTTTTCGTACTGAACAAAACTTGGAGAGTAAATGCACAGTTTTATTGCTGGTCAGCTGTAACCGACGCTCATCGAATAACACAATAATTCATCTCGTACATTACAACGAACAAATGATAATTTCGGACGAAATCAAGTTTTATTCAGCAGAAAACTAAGGTAGTGTCTCAAACAGAAAGAAACCGGTTTCTCTCAGTTTATTTTGTACATAGCGAGGTGTTTGTATGTGAAGAAGTCGGGCGAGCTTTGTGCTTTTATTTGTCTAATTTACAACTGGTTATTTAGCAACATTAGGTTTGGTATTTGTTATTAAGCTTTTATGGGCAGTAAAGAGGAGTTTTAAAGAGGGAATTGCAAGAGATATATAATACAGTCGATTCACATTTCTATCAAGTAGAAGTTATCAACATGGCAAAGGGTCGTCAGGGGTGCAACGACCACACAACCAAAGCAAAACCGACCTGAGGAAAAATTATTCCTCTATATTTGGTTATTGTTATTTACAAAGGTCAAAACTTTAGTGACACAAGGATATTATACAATATTATGAATTAGAATTTTGTATTTGAGTCGAGGGCGAGGGTTGTAAAGCATTATTCCCCGTAGCCTTTATTCCTAATCCAACTTTTGTCATGTCCTTAATTAAATATATATATATATTTTTTTTTTCTTACTTTTTCTTAATAGTTATGAATAATTAACAAAGTTTAGTCACTGTCAACAATTGAATTATGTATACATACATGACTCTAACGAGTTTTTACTGTGAAACCTCAAGTACAATGTGCGGGGCGTCAGATTACCCAAAGTACCGGGACACATAGTGGGGGAGTAGGGTCCCCCCTCACCGTCCCCTCTAACATTTTGGTTTTTTGTATCTTTTGTTAGATCTGCATTTAGATTTTTATCAGTGGCAGCACTGTTTATGAGTGAGCGTGGAAGTGAGAGCCATGTTTCTTTGTTTATAGATAGAGTGTACTTGAGTAGCGTCCCCTTGAACTCTTAAATTTTAAGTTATAGAGATTATAAAGTGTAATGTAAATATGAGTGAATAAACGTTTAGTGTCTGAGAACTGTGTATGTGTACTGATTTATTATTATTCTTACACTTTAAAATACAAAAATTAAAAAATCGGTATAAAAAACTTAATCAAATCTTTCTCGTATACACATGCGACTAATTTCAACTAATACAATATCTAATTTGATCGATTCATTAATAAAAACAAGTGAAAGTGATCAACAGGTGAAGGTTTACACTTGGTTTTCAACTTACAGCAACTTCACGTTTGGATTGGATTTCTCTCGGTAGTAGTAATGAAATTCAACGCATTTTAAAATATTTGTATTAAATTTGTGAGGACTGTTTTTTAAGATATATTTTCTCCACGGTTTTTGGGGATATTTCTTTATTCTCCTAGGAGTATGGTTTTTCTGATTATGTAGGCCGAATTTAAATTAAATCGGTCCCCGGTAATTTCCACACGTCTGCACAGATAACAGACATCAAGTTGATGGTAGTTTGTCCCTTGATAGGGAAACACTTTGATTTCGATTAATATTTGACTAACTAACCTATTACGTGGCAAATAACCATCAACTTATAATTGGTCTACTAACTAAGTTCGTACTCAGGATAATGAAAATCACATTGTCCACCAAAAAGGGCGGGACATGGCCGCTCTCCACCGGTTTGCTTTTTTCAAATGCCTATTGCCAAGCTATGTCCCGCAGACGAACTTAGCCGACCATATATTCTTAAGAGACACCAACACATTTACTTACACCAAAAATTCTAGCTTGAAGTTAGTCAGACACTTTTTTACGCTATCTTCTGGACTATCAGAGAAATCATACACTGAGGCGGATTTTAAACTGAAATGTACGGTTTCACAATTTTTAGATAGAAAATGTTATGAATTATTATTTTGGATTTCCAATTCAGTTTCCCTATAAATGCGACAAAGTTTTGCTTAAGTTACAAGTTACCGTTTGTCCAGAAGGTTACAGTAAAAGGTTTTGTCCGGAAGGTTACAGTACAAGGTTTTGTCCGGAAGGTTACAGTACAAGGTTTTGTCCGGAAGGTTACAGTACAAGGTTTTGTCCGGAAGGTTACAGTACAAGGTTTTGTCCGGAAGGTTACAGTACAAGGTTTTGTCCGGAAAGTTACCGTACAAGGTTTTGTCCGGAAGGTTACAGTACATGGTTTTGAATCCGGAAGGTTACCGTACATGGTTTTGTTCGGAAGGTTACAATACAAGGTTTTGTCCGGAAAGTTACCGTACAAGGTTTTGTTCGGAAACCAGAACCTGTTTTCAAAAGGTTTTAATTGTTATTAAACATAGACTTTAAAGAGAAATCCAAATTTCACAACACGTTTTTAAATTTACAAGTGACTTCTCGACATATGCATTTTCTAAATGTGTATTTGAATTATAATAATTTTAAGGAATCAGTAAAAGGAATATAGTATTAAGTGCTAGTATTGTATAGAACGTCAGGTTGGGAGGGGGGTCATACCATGACCCTGAACCGGTCTGGACTCACAGACACTCTCGCCTCGATGTGAATAAGCACTATGGCACGGTATCGAACCCGCAACCTTGAATCATAGATGGCCGAGCCCGTGGAAACGCTAAGTAAAACAATCGTTACAACTTACAAGTTGGAAATGTTCGGGAGGCAATCATATTCCATTTTGTATTATTTACACTGATTCAAGCGTGAATATTATACACGAGTGCACATGACAATCGAGATTTCACAGTAATGTATGTAACCGTTTAATTGCACATTTTGTTTCAAAATTCAGAACCGTGTAATAATATTTTAAGTGGGAGTCACAGATGTAAAAAATCCATTTTTCCATTTAACGTCCTGCAAAAAATGCTTAGCTATTTTATAAAATTATATTTTTAAATTAAGATTTTAAATACAAAAGTAGGGTAGAAATGAAAGATCTGACACAGGGCTCACGAGTTACCTTTTGGTCGTGGGTACCCCCCCCCCCCCCCCCCCC